>JASUXV010000022.1:0-315662 GCA_030411845.1 Friedmanniomyces endolithicus
GCGATCTTCTATACTGCTATACGACAGCGCTGCCTCTTCTAGGACAAGGAGACTATAGAGTATATCGTAGCGAAACTGGAGTACGCTAAAGCCGCAGTATCTCGCCTTACACCTACTAAGTTTAATTCTCTTATAGAGGAGGTCTAGACTGTTGCCTTTATACTAGACGCCTAGAACGAGGGCAGTAATATCGAATACTAGACTATATGTCGCATACTTTAGAAGATTAAGACGTTTCTTATACTGCGGCATACTATTAGGTACAGCGATATTAAGTTGCTCTAACGACTCGTTAATCCCCTTATTGTCATCTTCTATAGTGCGGGTCAGCATAACTATAGCCTAGAGATGCTATACTACTAGTAGCTGCTATTAGCCGCCTGCATACCTATACTATAGCAGGCGATCCTGTCGTTAGGTCTTATAAACTAGGGCAGTAGGGCAGACAGATTTAAACCTATTAACCTTAGCCTAGAGCACTTAAACTACGCCTATAAGAACGAGATAAAGTGCTATAAGAACTCTACGAAGGATATCGAGGTTATATTCGACTAGGTATATCTAACGAACATATAGATGCAGGACCTTTAAGACAAATTCGAGAAGGTATTTAGTATCTATATACCTAATACCTATACGTTAAGATGTGCATCGCTAGATATCTTCTTGCTCGCTAGGAAGGTCTATATAGGGGGGCTTACTACTCCTTAAGCTAAGTCTAATTGCTATAGGCTGTTCTTCGACTTACTAGATATACTCGAAGAAGGCATAGCGCACCTTATAGAGAAGGTAGATTCGTTTAATGCCTCTTACGTCCGTTAGGTAGATAGTACTTATATAGCTTTACCTATAGCTAGTCTTTAAGAAGACTCTAACATGCTAGATATAGAAGGCTTCGCAGACATCGACGACTACGTAGCTAGTATAGAGCAGGAGGTTAAGATAGCATAGGCAGTTGCGCTTAATATAGCTAACCTAACTAAGATAGATAAGATTAGGCAGTATAATAAACTATAGATAGATACGCAAGAGGAAGTAGAGTAGTAGAACAGTAACAGCGCTACTAACTAAGTAGCATATATTATAGTCTCTAATAACTAGCCTAACCTAAGCAACGACTATAGCGACTAGCACAAGTAGCGACTATAGCGACTAGCCTAAGTAACAACTATAGCAGACACCTGCAACGCTTAAACTGCGATGCTACCCTAACTAGCTAACGGAGGAGGAGGAGGAGGACTACTAGGCCTAAAACCCTTCTTCGCACTAAGACTGCTAGGACCTAGCGCTAGCGGGTCTAGGCGCAGCTTCTGCACTAAGCGACGCTACGATAGACTGCACCTACTACGCTATAGCGTAGTGCAGCAATAAGCATAGATGCCGCTAGGCTTCGCAACCTGCGAGCGACTAAGCAGCGAGTATACCTAGCACTTGTGCCCTGCTAGCTAGCACTAATCGTACGCTGCATCGCTAGGCAGAAGCATGCTAAGATCCGTCTCTATAATTGCGCCTACTAATATAGGAAAGTACTGTTAGCGGGTTAATCTAACGTTAGGTTAGCGAGAGATTCTTCTTCGATAGGGATGCGTAGGTAACTTACATTATCGTAAGACTACTACTTGCTAGGCACTACTAGTTTATATAGCTAGGCACTTCTTAAGTAACTAAATAGCTACGCAATACGTAGCTAGTTAGCGACCTGCGCTAACCTAAACTGCACTAAGCCTATTAGCGCAGGGGGGGGGCAGCTAGAGCGAGGGGAGCAGGGGGGGGGGCGAGCAGAACAATAGGAGCTAGGGGAGGAGATAGAGGTAGAAGGGCAGGTTAAGGAGGAGGAGGGGGAGGGATCTAAGTACTAAGACTAAAGAGACTGCTAAAAGCAGGCACTGCTAGAGGCGCAGCTAGAAGCCTAGCAGGAAGCCTAGCGAGATCTTTATCGTCGTTGTCGTTGTCTTTAGTGCAATTACTAAGATCGCTAAAATCGCCAAAATCGCTACTACTAACTAACGGGTCTAATATATAGCTATTAGCATTACTAACTAGCGCGCAGAAAAGAGCTAGGGGAGCGATAAGAGGAGCGACTAGGAGAGCGACTAGAAGAGCGACTAGAAGAGCGACTAGAGGAGGAGCAAGAGGAGCTAGGGGGAGAGCAAAAGGTATAGGAGCAGGCTGCTACTATAGAGGTAGTAGTAGAGGGGCCGCTAGCCTAGCTAGCAGCATACGCATCCTGTTGCTATAGAGGCGACTACGAGGAAGGAGAGCAGTAGCCGCAAGCATATCGCCCTTATTAAGCAGCATAAAAGAGCGAGTCTATATAACGAAACGACTACTAGCAGTAGCAGTCCGACGGACGCTGCGACCAGCATAAGGAGGCATAGCGGCAGTAGTATTAGTAGTAGTAGTAGTTATAGTGGTGGTAGTAGTGTTATAGTTAGGGGGGGGGGCAGTGCGATATTATTAATCTAGAAGAAGAAGAAGAGTATAAGATGCAGACTTAAGGAACTACTTATATAAGAGGGCATATAAAGTAAGGACTTCGCAAGTAATATAAGGATATAGCACGAGTTTATAGGTAAAGAGCACAAGATTACGACTGCGACAAAGCCGACAATAGGAGCAGGTAATTACTAATGCTATCGCCTTATAAGCTAATAACAAAGCGAGTAATATTAGCAATATTATCGCAGGTAAAGTAAGGAAGTAGCAGGAGTTTACTTTACTCTAGCTATAGTATAAGCACTATAGCGTAGCTAGCGATATATTAGCAATCTAGCCTTATACCTACTAACTCCTGCTTACTTCTGCCTATGTCGCGCAGGACCTCTAACTAGAGGGTCTAGATCTAGAACGCGTCCGACTCCCGCATTCTATAACCCCTAAACTCCTGCTATCTACTGCTATCTCCTATAGTCTGCGCGCGCAATAATCGCAATACGAGCGCGTTAGGGGCTATCTCCTAATAACTTATCCCTACTATAGGTAGAAATTCTCTTGCCTACGAACACTTAACTACCTCTTCCTCCCTTAGGAACTCGTCGGAGACTAGACTAACGGACTCTATACGTTAACAGACACTTCTTATAATGCTACCTAGCGACTTAGTATAATTAGTAGCCTTAGAGGCGTTAGCATAGGCAAAGTATAGCGAAGAGCGATTAGGGTTATAGGCAAAGCCTCTAGGGCATATAGACTACTAAAGTTACTAAATAGAAGCTAAAGATGCGATAGGGTAAGGGGCGAAGGCTTAGGAGCAGACGCTACACTACTAAACATACCCCTAGACAGTTGTAGGGGGGGGGCTAGTATATAGCTATTAAGGCGTAGTATAGGCAGCGTTGCCTTTAGAGCAGATAGGCTTCTACTAAACGCTACGTTAGGCGTCGACGCTAGTAGCATTAGTAAGAAGGCTTGTGCGAGCAGCGGGTTACTCTGCGGTCCAGGTGCTAGCGCTAGCAACGTGTTAGCAAGGTTCTAATAAGCGACCTGCGTAGCGAGGGTGTCGTCTTATAGAGAGACATCTACGTTAATCTGTTGCAGCGTAGGGACTGCGCTATACGCACTGCTAGCCTTATCTTTAGTAGTCTCCTCTATGTTAGACTTTAGTTCGACTTTCTTCGCAATCTAAGCGACTTAAGCTGCCCTCTAGTCCTCTAATACGATTGCGTATATAGTATCTACCTCGCCCTAGATGCGCTATAGACATTAAAGGAGGGTAAGACTATATATACTAAGGTGCCTCTACTGCTTAACACTAGGGCATTGCTTGCGCAGCAAGTCGATGCTAATATCCTATATAACGCTGCTATTCTTGTATATATAGGCTAACTCCTAGCGACATAGATAGTCGATAAAGGCGTCTAGTAGCAAAGGAAAGCGCTAATTCGGGTAGCTCGTAAGCTCTAATGCCTGCTTAACATACTACTGCTCTAGGAGGTCGATAGCAATGCTAGCCCAGGAGCTAACTAGAGGGCGGACGAGTCGCTTCTATAACTCTAGCAGCAATAGGAAATCGCTAGCTAGAAACAGGTTAGGATTATAACTGTTATAACATCGTTGCCGCAGGGCGACTAGTCGTTCTAACCCTTATAGTACCTTATTCTCGCTAAGATACTGCAGGATTTTAACGCAGTAGCACTAATCGTTTACTATCCGCATCTATACGTCTAGTATAGCGCTCTAGGACTCTGCCTCTATCTTAGTCTATATATAGACGACGCTAACACTAGGCATATACGACTAAGACTGCGACTAAGATTGCGACTAGCCTTATATAGGTAGCACCTCTACTGCGTCGTTAGAATTATTAGCTAATCTAGCTAAATTGCTAGCGACTATACTTTGCTAAAGCTAGCTGTTCCTAATGCGAGTCTAGACGTATGCTATCCTATTGCGTATTCGCTTTAGTACCGCTTTCTGCTCTAGCACTAGCTTCCGAATTAGCCTCTCTAGTCTCTCTATGCCTGCCTTATTAAACACATAATATAGCAAGAACACGTATATTACGCTCTCCCTTCTAGACCTGCGACTACCTTAGCTACTACGCTGCTATAGATCTCTAAGGTTGCAACTAATAGGGAACCCCTATATAACAACCTGCTCTATATTAGGGACGTTAACGCCTATACTAAGGGAGGTCGTAGCTACGATAATCTAGATATACGACGTTAGACTCTTAAAATTAGTGTACTAGCGAACGCGATTATACTGCGGTACGTAAGAGGTAAAGGTATCGATTACTATAGCTATATCTATATTACCCCTAGACCCTGCAGTGTACTAGACTGCGAAGTGCTAGGTACGCTAGAGAAGATGCTTATAGAGATACCTAGCTACGTTAGCTACCTTTATATAACTATCGATAAAGATAATAGTCTTAGGGATAGCTGCTAGAGTTGCGTAGTCGCTACTATCGACTATAGAGTTCGCTATCGTCTAGTATAACCCTTCGAACGAAGAGGCCTTTCCCTACTTAATTAGATAGATACAGATCGCAATATCTAGCTAGTTAACAGATGTCTGCACTACCTTTATCTAGTACTCCTTATAACCTCTCTATCGAAACCCTAAGCTGCTTAACACTATCTGCTCTATATTATAGTTAAGCGTCGCAGAGCATGCAAACTAAACAACCTTACGCTTAAGTATAATCCGCAGCTTACTAAGTAGGGTAAACGTCGTCCGAAAGTCTTTCTATTAACTAATAATATAGCATTCGTCGATAGCGACAAGACTAACCCTAAGCTAGAAGGCAGGGTCGCAAAGGATATTCTAGAAGGCGTTAGACGCTGCTTATTCTAGCCTAAGAAGAACGTAGGTATAAACCCTGCGACGAACCTAGGCAGAAGTTAGTATATAAAGGCAGGAGATTTAAGGAGTCGCTAGGAGACGTTAGGAGTTCGTAGGTTATACCTTTCTAGACGAACGTACCTCGTCGAAAAGCTTCGCATTTACTAACTTATGCTTAGCATTAATAAGGCATAGTTTAGTCCCTTTTAGCTGCGCTATATCGTCGAGTTGCTCCTTACTAAGCTTGCTTAATAGAACGATCTAGAGAGTAATAAGACTAGTTAAGACAGTAAAGGCCTAGAAGATAATACTCTTGCCCTATCCTATATAGGCGATAAGGAGCGTATTACCTCTATTAAAGATAAGCTAGCGTAACACCCTTACCTGCTTAAGACGTAGTTTATACTAGATAATGCGGTAAAGGCAGGCCTTTATAACGGAATACTAGTATAGCATATGCTCGTAAGCCTATACTTAGTCGATTACTGCCTTTAACTGCGGCAATAGTATTGTACTAATGTTTACTAATAGCTCTAGAATCGACACCGCAAGGGATGCGACAACTACCCTAGTCTTAACTGTTCTCTTTACTATAACAGATCTCTTCCCTCGCCTATTAACCTTTACCCTACCTATACGAAATCTTAGTATAGCGCTCGCTACTATAGTCGAAGACGATAGCGCTACTAACGCGGAAGATCCTACTGCGTCGCTAGTATTAACTCTTAGATTTAGCTTCGCCCTCTTCGCCTAGTAGTAGATAGGCATTACTAGCAGGAGCTAACAGGAGTTAATAGGAGTTTAAATCGCTTAAGTATTTAAGGGTGCGAACGTAGTCGCCCTACTGCAGGAGTAGGCAGGAGTAGGTAGGAGTTAATAGGCGCTAGTATCGGAGTAGGCGTAGTAGACGCGCGTATAGCAGGAGTTAGCAGGAGTTTAAGACTGCATACCTAGATAGAGGAGCTTATTTATAGAGCTAGTAAGACTACCCTAATAACCTATTAAGGTGTTGTTAGGTATCGTTAGGAGTTAGTAGGCATCGTATTAGGCATATTGCAGTAAACGACCTTATAGCGGTTTAGCGCTCGTTTTGCAATAGTATAGTTTATGCCCTTATATATAGATATTTACTATAGAAACTACGTAACTATACTAACCTTAATAATATCTATAATCTAAGTTAGTGCAGACGATAGTATCGCGTCCGATACTAGCAATATCGCGTCGTAGCCTTAGTATAGTAGCTAGTTTAAAAGCCGTATATACTAAACTTCGCCTAGAACAGACTTAGACGCTGCAGAGATGCGGGATTAGGTAAGTAGGGTATAATTAGCTAAGGAGATGTTAGGAGTTAGAAGGAGTTATAAGGAGTTAGCGGGAAAACCTTAAATCCCCATCGACGTTAGCGGATGAGCTCCAAGCTGAGATAACGTATACTGCTATTGCTGGGCCATCGATGCTTGTGGAGCAGACCACATACACACATTCAGTGTGAAGACGTGGACACGATATGACCTGGCTAGGCTCTAGTGACAAGCTGTCCCATACTGGCCAGGTCCGACCCCCGGTGGGTTCCTCCTACGATTACCAGAAGCCTACCATACTATGCTCGACAGTCGATAAGCCAGCGCATGCACATCGTAGCAACTATTGCGTTTACAAATGCGTATTGAAGTGAAGTGGCGGCCACGTGTACTCCTCGATGTTGTTGTACGAATCCACAATTAGCTCATCCCTGGGATCATCGAACGGCAACTCGTCGTCCTCGTCGCTGTAACGCGGGCAAATTGCTTTCGACACCGCCTTGATATCCTCCCACGTCCGTCCTGCAGAATCCTCACGAATGTCTCCGCAAGCGAGCGGCGCAGGTTGCTTCTTCTCGGCGTACTCAACGCCGACGCCTCGTTTCACAATGACTAACAATTCCTTCGTACGTTCGCCCGCAGACATGAGCTTTGGATCTTCCACGTTGCAGTATGTGCGGGGATCTTCGTTGGCGCCGTAGTGCTGACTAAAGACGGTCCTCTTGTTGGGGTCGAGGACTGAGCAGGGTGTCGGGTCGGTACTACGGTAGACCGTAACTGACGGGTGAGAAGCCTGTCCATCCCGTTCCTCGAGAGCCTTTTGCCACACAGCTGGCTGAGGCTGGCGGAGGTAGACGTCGGGATCTCTGGACAAGGGGCCGGTAGTATAGGCATAGCCGAGGAGTTCCGAGTCATGCGACAGGTAGTGTAGTTCCTTCCAACCATCGCTGTGTCGTATTAACATGTCCAGTGTCTCATAGCCGACTACAGCTGGTGGGCTGCCCAGAATCGTGAGTTTGTTAAGGTTGAGACAAGGCAACAACTTCAGTATGTGAGGAGTACGATAATACACGTCTGCCCGAAAGGGGGTAATCAGTCATGGAATTCTGGCCTATCGGTTTTGCTCCTCGGCCTTACCATCGTCGCCCCAAGAGATCATGGTCGTGTGGCCGGACATCTGAATGTTCCGGATCTGGCTGCGCCAAGTGTTGCTTATATTGGCTAGCTTATCAAGAAGAGTCTCCGAGTCTTCGAAATAAAAGAGCACTTGAGAGAGCCACTCATTGTCAATTTCGACGTTTACGCGACGACAGGTCCGCAATAGACTCAGTGCTTTGCCGCGGTTGGCTGAGACGATGCTGCGGTGGTCGATCCGTCCGAAAGCACGCCTGCCGTAGGAGGAGCGGGTAGAGCAGAAGACGAAGGCATAGATCAGATCGCGCAGTTCCCGTGGCAATTGCATAGGTCTACTATCCGCTTGCTCGTGGGCCGCTGTTGCTGACAATGATGTGGCCAGCTCGCGAGGGCGTTCGGTTTTCTTGGGCTTCTTGGGCTTCTCGTGCTTCTTGCCCGACGCCATTCCGAAGAATTGGTGCTGGATGCTGCAAGCTGCAGCCGATAAACTTGCAGTATTGTGGTCTGGGAGAGGGTGAAGTCGCTGTTGCTCCGAATCTCTGATACAGTAAAGGTACTAACTAGTACATGCATGTGTACAGTGGTGCTCGTTGAAATGGACCCCCTTCCCGGCGCTAGGTCCCGTTCAGCCAATCCACTCCCGAGCTTATAACGGCCCGCGCGGCTATGGCCGTGAATACACCCAATCAAACCGCGCTAAGCGGCCGGGGGGCTCCATTTCAACGAGCACCACTGTACCTTAGCGCCGAGTCAGCGCCGACGCTAGATTGCTTTCGTTAAGTGGGATGGTGGGGGCTGGATGGTCAACAAAAGTGCCATTGGGATACTTCAGATACATGTACCTTTTAGATGTTTACGCAGACTTGGACATAGCAACTCATCGTCCGCCCCAACACCGCCGACATGGTCCAGGTCAAGCAGAACGTAGCGCTGATATGCATCGACGGATGGGGCATCCCCTCCGACCACTCCCCTCCCCAAGGCAATGCCATCCTCAACGCCAAGACACCATACATGGACGACTTCGCCAAACCAGACAGCAAGACGGCACAGGGCTTTACCGAGCTGGAGGCCTCTTCCCTCGCCGTCGGCTTGCCTGAGGGTCTCATGGGCAACAGCGAAGTCGGGCACCTGAACATTGGTGCAGGGCGGGTGGTATGGCAAGACGTTGTCCGAATCGACCAGACCATCAAGAAGGGCGAGCTCAACAAGACCGAGAACATTGTCAAAAGCTTCCAGCACGCCAAAGACGGCAATGGCCGGTTGCACCTGCTCGGACTCGTCAGCGACGGCGGCGTGCACAGCCATATCAACCACCTCAAAGCTCTCCTCAAGGTCGCCAAGGAGATGGAAGTCCCACACGTTTACATCCACTTCTTCGGTGACGGCCGCGACACAGACCCTCACAGCGGCGTCGGGCACATGAAGGATCTCCTCGCCTTTTGCTCCGAACAAGGCATCGGCAAGATCGCTACTGTAGTCGGACGCTACTACATCATGGACCGCGACAAGCGCTGGGACCGCGTAAAGATCGGCATGTCGGGCGTCGTGCTCGGCGAAGGCGAAGCCAGCAACGACCCAGTCGCCACAATGGACGCCCGCTACAAAGCCGACCAGTCCGACGAGTTCCTCAAACCCATCATTGTCCACGGCAGCGAAGGCCGCCTCAAGGATAACGACACCTGCTTCTTCTTCAACTACCGCTCGGACCGCGTCCGCGAAATCACCCAGCTCATCGGCGACCAAGACCGCTCGCCCCTCCCGGACTTCGCCTACCCCAAAAACCTCCACATCACCACCATGACGCGCTACAAAACCGACTTCACCTTCCCCCTCGCCTTCGCCCCGCAAGTCATGGACAACGTCCTCGCCGACGTCCTCTCCCAACACTCGATCCCGCAATGCCACATCGCCGAAACCGAAAAATACGCCCACGTCGCCTTCTTCTTCAACGGCGGCCGCGAAATCCAATTCCCCGGCGAAGACCGCGAAATGCTCCCCAGCCCCAAAGTCGCGACCTACGACCTCCAGCCCAAGATGAGCGCCATGGCCGTCGCGGACCGCATGTGCGAGCGCATCCGCGAGAAGAAGTATCCCTTCGTGATGAACAATTTCGCTCCGCCCGATATGGTGGGGCACACGGGGGTCTACGCCGCGGCGGTCGAGGCGTGCGGGGAGACGGACGCGGCGATTGGGCGGGTGCTGGAGTGTTGTAAGGAAAGTGGGTATACGTTGTTTGTGACGAGCGATCACGGGAATGCGGAGGAGATGTTGACGAAGGAGGGGACGCCCAAGACGAGTCATACGACGAATAAGGTGCCGTTTGTCATGGCGAATGCGCCGCAGGGGTGCAGTTTGAGGAAGACGGAGGGCGTGTTGGGGGATGTGGCGCCGACGCTGTTGGAACTAATGGGGGTGGAGCAGCCGAAGGAGATGGGGGGGAAGTCGTTGTTGGTTCGGTCGTGAGGGGGTCGCGACGACGAGTTGGGTAAAAGTACCTTACTGATGACAAGAGTTCACCGCGTGTGAGATGGCATGATGTATAGAAACACCACTGACGAGGACCGCGATGTCTGCGGATATCAAAGATAGAGAATGCCAGGATTGGCCTACCAAACAAGTAGCAGGTTGAAGCTGCCCCAAACCCGGAACACCTACGCTGAATGTTGAACTCCCATCACTCCGTCCGCTTTTCCACCATCCGCCATGTTGGAAGCGCCCGACCCAATGCACGCATCACCAACGCCATATCATCATCGCTACATCAACCCCAAAAGACGACCTACTCACACCGGCAACGGGAACGTCCCCGCCCACCCGGCGATCTCCTTCTTCAACTCCGCCATCCCCTCCACGCCCCCCTTCCCTACCACCCCCTTGAAATCCTTCAACTTGTTCCCTTCCTTCGGCAGCCCCCCCTGAATACTCTTAGCCATCTTCACACACCGATCAATATACCCAGCAATCCTCTCGAAATCCTCCTCCCCCATCCCCCGGGACGTCATGGCCGGCGCCCCAATTCTAATCCCGCACGGCGAGAGCGCGGATTTATCCCCCGGAGTCGTGTTCTTGTTGCAGGCGATATTCACCTGTTCCAGCACGGCTTCCACGCGCGCGCCGTCGAGGCCCTGGGGCTTGAGGTCGAGCAGCACCATGTGGTTGTCTGTGCCGTCGGTCACGAGTTTGTACCCGAGGCCCGTGAGGGAGCGCTCGAGCTGCTTGGCGTTTTTGATGACTTGTTGCTGGTACTGCTTGAACTCGGGCGTCTGGGCCTGTTTGAGGGCGACGGCGAGCGCGGTGATGGTGTGGTTGTGCGGGCCGCCCTGGTGGCCGGGGAAGACGGAGAAGTTGATCGGGCCCTCGAGGTCGTAGAGGGTTTGGAGTTCTTTGCCGGCTTTCATCTCGGTTTTGCGCACGCCGCGGCGGAAGAAGATCATGGCGCCGCGGGGCCCGCGGAGGGATTTGTGGGTTGTCGTGGTGACGATGTCGCAGTATTCGAAGGGGCTGGCGTTGACGCCGGCCGCGACGAGGCCGGAGATGTGCGCCATGTCGAACATCAGGTAGCAGCCTACCTTGTCCGCTATCTCACGCATGCGCTTGCAGTCGATCTCGCGGCAGTACGCCGACGTGCCAGCCACCAGCACTTTCGGCCGATACATCAGCGCATTCTGCTCGAGCTGGTCGTAGTCGATCAGGCCCGTCTCCAAGTCCACCCGGTATGGGAACGTCTCAAAGTACGTCGACACGGCACTGATCTTCTTCGTTGGCGTCTGATACCCATGGCTCAAATGCCCTCCGTGTGGCAGATCCAACCCCATCAACCGCTCATGCGGCCGCATGATCGCCTGATATACCTGCAAGTTCGCCGGACTGCCACTCAACGGCTGCACATTGACGCCCCACTCCTCCGCCTTCAGGCCAAAAGTCTGCAGCGCCCGGTTCTGGCACGTGATCTCGATCTCATCGATGTGCTCGTTGCCGCCGTAGTAGCGCGCGCCGGGGTAGCCCTCGGAGTATTTGTTGCTCATGGGGGAGCCGAGGGCGTCGAAGACGGCGCGGGAGGTGACGTTCTCGGAGGCGATTAGGAGGATGGACTCGCGCTGGCGTTTGATCTCTTTGGCCATGATGTCTGCGATCTCGGGGTCGGTGTCCACGAGACTGCGCTCCATGAGGTCTTGGTGGGATTTGGGGAGGGCGTAGGTGTGCGGTGTGGTGCCATTGCTGCCGTTCGAGGTGGCGTGCTCGCCGTTGGTCTTCTCGCCGTTCGTGGCGGCATGATCGCCGTTGGTCATTGTACCGTACATGGTTGCTGACATTGTTCTGGAACAATGTAGGAAGAACAAGAGGGTGGAGGGAAGGACGAGAGGCAAAAGGCTAGTTCTAGATGAGTGACGAGATGGAAGCGGCCAGACAATTTTGTCCCACCATCTTGGACCCCACCTGGACCCTTTCGACCTCACCTCACCTGGCTGCCCAAACTGCTGTATACTTTTGGGCTCGCTCAAGGTACATTGAGTATCCCCGGTTGGGCTTCTGTGAATGAGTACACGTACGTCCATGTATGCAGATAGACCGACACACCCCCAGCACCCTTCATGAAACGTTGTGGACCACCTCGGACAGCAACCCAACGCCACCACGTCCAAATGAACATGTCCCTGGACAGATCATGACAGCAGCGCGTTGTGAAAGAGACCAGTAATACATGAGGATGCGTCTATGTCGTCGCCCAATCCAATCGTACACTCTTGTCCAACGTCTCATGATCCAAGCCCAGCCCGAGCCCAAACCCCCTATCGTACAACCAAAGCAGCTCCTGAAATCCGTCGTACCCATCCATAATCATACGCCCCATCCACAATCCACGCTCGCTCGCTAAAACACACCAATCTCCATCCCACACCACTCCACCACGTCCCAAAACCCGAGATCCTATCCCGCAGCGCTCAGCTGCAGCAACGGCGACACCGGCACCGAAGCCCTCGGCGTAACATCCCTCTCCTCCCTCATAGCCCTCCCGCTATCCACGGGACTACTCGCGCCACCCATCTGCTTAGTATGCACACTCGCCGTCTCGCCGTGCTGCTGCTGCAGATGTCCTCCCGTCGCAGTCGTCGACCTCTTGGCGTAGAATCGCTCTTTGGCAGTCTGCGCCGCGGCGAGCGAGTCCATGTAGGTCCGGAACTTGACGATTTCGCGGAGCAGGTAGTCGGACTTGCGCTGCCAGTTGGCGACGGAGCGGTGGTGGTTGGCATGGCGGGGGGAGTACTGATCAAACCCACCAACAGTCAGCACAAACATGGCCACATCGTTACCTCGGGGAGGGGGGTAGTGGATACTCACAGCAAGCTCAATAGCATGCTTCAACTCGTTATGCCGCTCCAAGTCCACCTCCGCACACCCCACATACGCCGTCAACGCCCGCAGCTGATCGACCTCCAACAGCCGACTCGCCATCATACTCTGGCTTGGCGGCTGCCACTCAGTCACATGCGCCTTATCCCCCGGCAAGCGGCTCCGCCCCGCCCCCATCCCTCCCACCCCACCACCGAACCCAGTATCGAAACTCCCGCGCAGCGAAGACTGAAAACTAGGCCGCGGCAAAGGTCCACTAGCACTACTCACCGAATGCAAATGCCCGCGCGCATTCGCCGCGCTCGCCATGCTCGAAGGCGGCGAGCCCGCGGCGCTGCTCTCGGACCGGTGCTCCACGAGCGCCGGGTTGATGACGTGCTCGGACCACCCGTACTCGACGTTACTTACAGAGCCGCTCAAAGGCTCCTTGCTGAGGCGCGCGGACCAGTAGTTGGCGCTGGACATGAACTCGGCGGCGATCTCCGGCGTGCCGACCTGGAACAGATGCACGGCGCCGGACGGCAGGCTGAGCGCCCACACGTGCGGCCGAGCCTTGCTGTAGCCGGGCGGTGGGAGCGTGGAGGCGATGGTGTGGCGCAGGACGAAGGTGTCGAGTTGCTCCGCGTTCTCCATCCAGTCGCCGCCGCCGACTTTGGTGGCGGCGAGGCTGGCGGCGCGGCCTCCGCCGGCGTGCTTGGGCTGGTTTTTGTTGCGGCCGATGGTGCGGGATTTGTCGGATGTGCCGAAGGCGAAGAGGGTGAGCTTGCCTTTGCTGATGACGGCGAAGCAGTCGGACCAGCTGCGCTCTTTGGCTTTGCGGTCCACGGTCTCGAGGTGGTGCTTGTGCTTCACCAGACCCTCTTTCGCCCAGGGCGCGCCTTCGAGCGCTAGGCCCTCGTCTTCGAGTAGGCCGCCGGGGATGGTGACGGAGTCGTTATCGCCCGCCCCGCCTTCCTCGCGGATGATGGCTTGCGAGAGAGCGTTCGCAAAGCCAATGGAGTGTTTGTAGTCCGCCGTCGAGGGGGAGAGATGGTGGCCCAGGCTGGTCATCGACGTCGACGTCAAAGTCTTCGCGAACGAGTTCTTGCTCCAGCTGCTGCTCTGCGCAGGCGACCACATGCTGTTGTTATCCTCGAAGCTCGTCCGAGACGACGCGATAGTACTCGCCGGGTACAGCTTCGGCCGCGAGCGATTGTTCCGGTTCTGCCACCCCATCGTGATAGTACGGAAGCCGGGTTTGCTCCGGTAAGACATGTTGTCCGACGGTGCCTTGCTGACCACAGAGCCAGACCGCTTCAGCCCGCCTAGAGAGGCCACCCACAAGTTGCGGTCGCCTGATGTCAAGTCCATCGTCGGCGCGCCCATGAGCGGCAGTGGATCGGCACGGATCGAGGTCCAGAAAGACTTCAGCACCGTCTCGAGCTCAGCCTCCCACCCGCGTATGTTGCCAGTCCATGGCTGGCTAACGAGCGTATTAGAAGCACCACCAGTAGCCGAGTCCGGCGTCCAGCCATCGGAGTCAGACTTGAACATGCCGGGCCGGATGGACAAACGTTTACTAGCGTTCGTTCTGGGCAGATCAAGCGACGTCCGTTCACGCGGCGTATCCGGCGGGAAAGACGGCGACCCCGGAGTATCCGCTCCCGGAGCTGAAGAGCCAGAGTCCGCCCACGGCAGTGAAGGCCGCGCAGTGTTCAGACCCGGCTTCATCGTTTCGTCGAAAGCATTCGGCACCGCTTCCAGCGCCAGGCGACGAAGCCAGGGTATCGTGTTCTTGACGTAAGCAGTCTTCGTCATCTTGTCGTTATCAACCGCGACATGCAGATCAGTATTGAGCAGGATCAGTGAGTACAAGATAGTATGCACGACGTCGTGTGCTTTGAAACCATGACTGGGGTTGCATGCGCACCACCGCTCCGTCAGCGCAGCCACAATGCGGTCAAACTGCTGCGTCTCGCCACGAAGCAAGATCCTCCCGCAAAGCATCCGCAGCGCAGACAGGAAGTTCATCCCGTTGAAGTCAAAGAGCTGCATGTATGCCTGCAAGGTCTTCCGGCTGAGCGAGTTGCCTTCGCCAAGCCAAGACGCTGCCTCGCCTTTCGTGACATCCTCTTCGTCTCCGTCGTAGATCTTGCGTGCACGGTCTCGGTACTCGGCACTATCATCCACGAACGCCGCCGATGTATCTCTCGTGTGCTGGGTATCGCCTGATATCCGTGGCATGCCCTCGATCTGCAGGCTCGGGAGCGGCAAGCTCGAGGCCGAATGATACACGCTCGGTGGGCCATGCGATTGCGCTATCGACGAAGTCGCGGTGTGCATTGCCGGCGAATGTAGTGCCGTGGTCATCAAGCCGTTACGAGAGGTGTCCATTGGCGAGAGCGCCTCGGTGCCGTTGTGTCGCGATTCCTCCAGCTCTGTGGGCTTCAGAAACAACCTTTCCGGACGCTTCAGATCAAGACTTTCGGCTGCCTTCACGCTGGGAGAGTGCATAATGATGAAGCCATCATCATCATCGCTCGGATCGAGGTTGACTTCGGTCCCGTTGCTGAAGTTCCGAACCTCACTCTTCGCCTCGATCGGACTTGTAGGCTGGGAGGCGAGGATCATGTCACCAGTGCTTGCACGACTAACCGGCCGGTTATCTTGTCTACCGCGCCTTTCAATCGCGGGTGGTGTCTCCAATACAGGCGACACCTTTGGCTCTTCAGGAGGTGCCCTGAATTGATCCCCGAGCGTGGCGCTGGAAACCTCTCTGCTCGAATCATGCAAGAAGCTACTCTCGGCAAGATCTTGCGGCAGCTGGGTCGCAACTGGCGCCGTGTCCGTCTGCCGCTTCTTCACCTTGATCTTCATACGAGGACTGGTCTGCTGTTCGTGGCCGAGTTTGGTCGCCAACGTTCCGTCTCTCCGCAAGGGATCACGCAGCCCCAGCGACACATCGTGGGGTGGCGTATAACCCGAATGAAACATGCTCAATTCTTCGGAGTCTGCATTTGTTGACTCTTGGGTTGCTGGACGCGACGACTCGTCTCTTAGGGCGTGTGGTGAGTGGAGCGGAGTTCCGTCGTGGCCGAGATATGGATCCATGACTTTGCGCAAGCTGCTGACCGAAGGACTCGGCTGCGCAGCCTTGACGTTCAAATTCAGTCCAGTGTTCGGCAGAGGCGGTGGCGCCATGTTCTCGGTGTTCGACTTCTTCCTCCGCCGGAAGAAAGATGAGGGCTTCTTGTTCAATGCAGGCGGGGGATAATTGGGTACCGACTGCTCCCTCGATATCTTTCGTGTTTCCGGCCTTCCCGACGCGTTGTCGTTTGACGCCTGCGATCTCGAGCGGGCATCGGAGGCCACACCTTTATCACCATTCAAGAATGCGTCGTGTGAGTCGCTTGACAGCCCGGAGGGCGTGCGCGAGGCACTCCCGAAAACCCGCTTGAAGAAGCCAGGTCGTTCGCGCGAAGGTGATGGCGCATCTTTGCGCGCTGTCTTGAAGCCCGAACTTGGTGCAGGAGCGTTATGCTCGTGAGGGTGAGGTATCGAGGGCACGCCTTGCATGCTGTTATTGCGTACAAAGTCACTCGCTTGGTCCTGGATATACCGCGGTATTGGCGGGCAAGGCTTACTTGCCGTCCGCAAATCGCTTTGCGTGTTGACCTTTCGAAGACTCTGCCTGGACGGAGCCTGGTTGATGAAGACCGGGCCCGTGCCCGTCGGGTTGAACTTATTTCTTGGACCTCCCGGGACACCCGGCTCGGGCGCGGCATCGTAGTTGCCATCGAACTTGCTATGTACCGATGGTACTGGTCTGCCACGCTCGAGCACTGAGGATCCGGTGAGCGAGGGTATCTGATCCATACTCATTGACCGTCTCCCACCCCAATTCAATCTGTTTGTCTCGAGAATCGAACCATAGCCAATATCATTGCTGTCGACATCGCTGCCAGCGCCGTTGCCAAGCGAGGCATCCCCGACACGACGCTGTGTATCCGAGCTCACCCTGACCGGCCCGTTCGTTCTTCGCGTAGTCTGTGATCGGCTGCTCACTGCGCCGAAGTTCGAGCTGCTGTCACTCCGGCGACCTTTCGTAGAACCCGAGTACTTGCTTGCCGGCGATCCGGGTGTGACTGTGTTGCCGTAGACGTCGAGCCCGGACGACAGCGACGAAGAATGTGTATGCCCGCGCGCTCTTTGCATTGGCCGAGTAGCAGGGAAGCTCGGCAGCTGCGGCATCTGCGGCGCGCCATACTTCTCCCTCGCGGCCTGCCGTTCCCGAAGTGCGTCCATGTCCATGTCGCTGTCCAAGTGCGAACCGGAGAGGTCGCCCAGCGACATGAGTAGGTTGTCCACCACGCTATCTCTTGTCGTGCTTGACCATGACAGACCGTGCGAATGCCGATGCTCCTCGCTGTACCCGCGCTTCACTTGCTCCCGTCGTGATGCCGACCGACCAACAGGCTCTTTCCCCTTGTCCTTCGTCCTACGCTTCCTGGGAACTGGGGTCGAAGGGGTGCTACCGCCGACGCCGTCGAGGTACGCTCTGTTCAGGGCATTGCGCGAGCTCGTGCGCTCGGCAATCGAAGGGCTGATGTCGACATGTGCAGAGGAAGCAGCAGCGGCTGCAGCAGAAGAAGAGCCGGCCATGGCATTCGGTTAAGGTGAGCCTCCTGGTAGACGCAGCGATAACGTGAGCCCCCAAGCCGGAGAATAGAAAAGCGCGCAGAGGCGGCCCACTCTTGTATTAAGGTCCAATAGTATGTTCGGCCCGCTTCAACGCGCGACGCGTGCTCCCGAAAAGTCGCTCGTGTCTGCGGGCAGGCGGGACAAGGTGTATCGGGGGGTCAGCGGCGACACCAAGGCAGGACAAATAATGACGGAGTGGTTCGAAAGGGACCACTGGAGTGAATGGACATGTGCGTGTTATTAGGGGCGGGACAAGGTGGCAGCCCTCTCGATAGTGCGGACGATTAGTTATAGAGGTTCTACTTTCGAATGCGGCTAGCCCCTGCACGTCGATCAGGTACCGGTACGCGGTACGGTTGGCTTGCTCGCCTGCATGTGGTTGTTGATGGTGATGGAGTGGAAGCTTGAGAAGATTGAAGGCGACGTGATGGTGTTCAGGTCGTCGGGACTTGAAGTGTTGATGCTCGTACATTGCTCAAACCGCTCATGTCACACAATGTCTGACTCGAGAGAACATTCCATATGTCGCATCTCTACCGGGAATACAGTTCGCTAGTCGCGTGGATGGCGCCAGGGCAGTCTTAGTCTCGCCACGTTCGGTACCGTCGCCGAAAGCCATGGTCAACAGACGGCCGAAGCAACAATAAGGTACCTACAGCGCAGCACATGCCAAACCGTCAGACTCTACCGCACAGCAAATGTAGACGAAGACTGACGTCGTCCACGGAATGCTCACCAAGTGCCTCTGTTCGTGCAACCGGGAATCCTGCAGTGCGACCACGATGAAACCGTCAAAGCGGCCCCCCGACACGGGCATGTGCATGCTGCAAGGGCGCTGCACCTCGCGTGGCACGAAACAGATCTCATACATATCGGTGCGGCCTCCAAGACCAGACGACCAACACGACCGAATGCGAGTTCGAGACCTAAGGTTAATAAGAGAGTGCAGAGTATGTACTTCGCAGTATCACACAAGGTCGCCACTATCTGCGGACGGAGTGGATGGGTAATCTACGTCGTTTCTTGCAGCTTCGTAGATCCAACCTTGGATCAACTCTGTACAAGAGAAGTATAGGAGGGTGTTGAGTAGTCGCGGTATGGCGGTCTGTCGCGCGAGCGCACATCGATGTGAAGTGGCTCCTCCGTCGTGCAACCGCATATGTTACAGTATGATACAGTTCACAGACATGCGTCTCCCATGGTGCATGATGGTCCGAAGCTCAATCCTTCCAAGCATTAGGTCTGCGCACGATCATCATTAGCCTTGACATGCAACCCCACCCAGTCGCGGATAGCCAACCTTCTAAACAGCATCGACAGCATAGCTCGTCCGCGCCCTTGATCCTCTTCTTGCCGCTTCACCCACCACTCGAGGCTCTCGCGCAAAATGGCTTCCGGCCGGCCGAGAACGTCCAGTCCGCGCTCCTCGCACGCGCTCTCGAGTTCGACCTGTGACAGCTTGGCCGAGGGCGGTGCTTGGGCGAGCAGTCGGTCGTCCAGGGCGAGGTACTGCAGGTGTTTCGTCACCCGGCGTCGTATGAGGAAAGGAGAAAGCTGTAATCTATCCCATATCCGCCCGTGCAATCCCAAGGTCGTAGACAAATGATGCAGCTGGTCGTCCCGCATAGGCTTCAGCACATCCAAAATATACTCCTCCGACGCCATGGGCCACGCACCCCCTTCCCCCGCCGCCATCTCCTCAAACCCAATCTGTCCTTTCTCCGGCTCAAAATTCGCCGTCCGGAAACTCATCCTCCTCCGCTCCTCACCCACCTCCCGCATTCCCCTGACCTGCGACGGGATCCTGCACGTCCCGGGAACCACCCCCGGCATAAACGGCACAAACAACGGCAACCACTCCCCAAACACCACGACCAGCACCCCAAACAAAGGCAACTTCCCGATATCCCGCTCATTCCGCCGCAAAACCTGCCACTCAGCCCGACTAATCAGCCCCCGCGCCGCCGCCGCTTTCTCCCCTCCCGCTCCCAATTCCCCCGTGATGCGCTCGCGCAAGAGTTTCGAGGCGCGGTTGTTGAACCAGACGGCTTTGACGCCTTCTTTGTAGAAGGAGCCGTAGGCGCGCCCGATACGAAGCCAGTAGAGGAATACCGATTGCGCTTTGTCGCGTTCGGGGAGCTCGAGGGGAGGCGGGAGGGTGCTGCGGGGAGGGTTGAGGGGGTCGCCGTGGGTGCGCGACTGGATGGTGGTTAAGGCGGCTTTCGCGGAGTACTGTTCGGAGAGCGCTGTGGAGGTTGCGGCGTGTGGGCGGGCTTGCTGGGAGGGTTGTTGTTGTTGTTGTTGCGCGTACCGGCGGCGATGGGTGTGCTGGTAGATGATGCTGAGGGGGAGGAAGCCATGGCGTGAAGTGTGTACTGCAGGCACGGCGAGCAGACAGCTGCTCTGCCACTTTCTGCTCATCGGGAGATGATGTATCGTGGTTAAAGGACGGGGTAACTCAATGATGTGCTACCTTTGTGTGAGACTCGACACAAACATCGCGCAACGTCATCGTAGAGCGGCATGCAATTTTTGGCTGGGGGCCGAAGACACGGTCACGCGCGGTCACGTGGGATAGGATGTGCGGGAGTGGCTATATTAATACATGTACATCAAAAGGCTCCAGCGTCTTGCAATGGCAAAGCGACTGATGCCCTCGTCTTGCGCTGCAGCTCGCCCGCTTACCAGCCATATGACCCAAACACACTGTGACCCCACTCTCGCCGTGACTTGTTGCTGTAGACTTGCTCTTGCTGGGGGGATGGTTGCAGTAAACTTGCTCTTGCTCTGACATGTTGCGGTAGACTTGCTCTTGCTGGGGGAATGGTTGCTGTAGACTTGCTCTTGCTGGGGGAATGGTTGCAGTAAACTTGCTCTTGCGGCGACTTGTTGCAGTAGACTTGCTCTTGCGGCGACGTGTTGCGGTAGACTTGCTCTTGCGGCGACGTGTTGCAGTAGACTTGCTCTTGCGGCGACGTGTTGCAGTAGACTTGCTCTTGCGGCGACGTGTTGCAGTAAACTTGCTCTTGTCGTGACTTGTTGCGGTAGACTTGCTCTTGCTGTGACTTGTTGCGGTAGACTTGCTCTTGCTCTTGTCACGACTGGTCGATACCTTGGTAAGAGTGGTGCCTAGCTGTAGAAGGCTGTTGTGTTGTCATGTTGTCGTGCTGTCGTGTTGTTGTTGTCGTCAGTCCAGGCGGTGGTTTCGCCGTAAAGGGAGTTCGAGCGAAGGGTAGATCAACTGCACGGCGAGTGCAACGGTGGTGAGAGCGGCGCCCAGCTGTACAAGGCTACCGTGTTGTCGACGGTCCACGTGGTGGTTTCAACGTGAGGGGAGTTCGAACGAAACGTGACCCATCCGCACGGTGAGTGCCACCTTGGTGAGAGCGGCGCCCAGCTGTACAAGGCTACCGTGTTGTCGACGGTCCACGTGGTGGTTTCAACGTGCGGGGAGTTCTAACGAAGCGTCACCCATCCGCACGGTGAGTGCCACCTTGGCGAGAGCGTCGCCCAGTCGTGGAAGGCTGTCGTGAAGTCGAGTGAGGGAGGTCGAGTGTGGGAGGTCGAGTGTGGGAGGTCGAGTCGAGGATCCATGTCAGTGAGGAAGGAAAGTGAAAGGTTCCGGTGAGAAAAGGAGGTTCTTATAGTGAGATCGTTAGCGTGTTTTGCGGAGCTTGTGAAGTTTCTCGGGTGGCGAAGCTCAGTGCGTCAAGTGAAGTTGTGTGTGGCTGTGCTGCTCAAGTAGGAAGGAGCGACCCGAAGTGAAAGTGGGTGGCGAGAGGTGAAGGGCGGTGGAGGCGGGTGAAGGCGGGTGAAGGGCGGAGCGGAGGCACTGAGCGTGACGGTGGCAAGATCGTGGTGCTTGCGAGCGACTGCATGGTGGTGTAGGAGAGTGATGGCTGTGGCGGTGCGACGTTGAAAGGGGGCCGGCAAGCTCACTCGTTTTGTTGCTGTAGCCTTGGCACCGAAACACTCAACGCAAAACACTCAACTTCACCCGGTCTTTCATTCAGTCAGCGCGAGGCTCCAAAGACGAGTACGTAGATCGACGAGGGGCAAGCAAACGCCGTGATAGTGTGAGAGGACGATGAGAGTGACAAGCAGTTGTGCACATTGTACATATGCACGGCTGGGAAGTTCCAGAGACGCAGCACCGGGGACATTGACAGCGAAGCGAAGTCGCCAGTCGTAGCTACTTTAGTGATTGAGCTTCAATAATGTTACAAGGCTCTCGACTTAGCTTTTACGTCCTTCCTCGCCCTTTTCTCCTCTTTCCTCCGTGCCTTATCCTCCTTGCTGGGCTTTGGCGGAATGGCGACGTCCGGCATTGCCACATCTTCATCCACCTTCTCGGGTGTTGAATGGCTCTTTGCCGGCGCTTCTGCAGGCGTCTCCGTTGCTCTTTGTTGGGGTCGGGCCGGAGCAACTGCGTCGGTGCCGTTGGTGTGCCCATTCGTCAACGGACTCTCTGCGGGCGGATCCTTTGACTTCTCCTTTCTTTTCCTCTTGTGCTTCTGCGCTGGTCCGTTTGGCTCGTGCTCGACAGACCAGTCCTGCTGCTCAAATGTGCCATGTGCACCAAGAGCACGCGGGAACTGAAAGGTCTCCACAGCTCCGGGTCTCTCGTCTCGCTCGCCACTCTCGGAGTCTGAGCCTATCATGCCAGACTCTCCTTCGCCGTGACCGGGTGGTCGGAATCGCATCCGTAGGCCTTTGGGCTGCTGCCGAATTGTGTTGACGGAGGCTTGTGCAATGCTAGCGGCAGCAGCGGAGCCTGTGATTTGGCTGGCTTGTTGGTCGCTGAGTTCTGGCAGTATGATTTGCTGCTGTAGCTGTAAAGTTCTGACCACGGAGTTCTCAACAGGGGTGAAGCTCTCTGTGCCGGGCGCGGAGGCATACGCCCTGGCGCTATCTGACCCTGACTCGGTGAGTACGTAGTCAAACCCTTTGTATTTCAGTACTGGTTTGCCGGATGATATTGCATCGATTGCCACTTCGCTGATCGAGGCTAGTGGTATATCTGAGGGTGCTGAGATGTGCCATATCTGCTTGCCTTCAAGTGAAGTTGAAGCAAAAAATTTCGAGCGAGGGGCGGTGGCGAGGTCGATAGCGGTATATCCAGATGGAGCCTCCCACGGCGTTGGCGGTAGTGGGCCAGAGGTGTTCTTCTGAGTCGCTGCCGGCTTCTTCGATGCGGGCGCATCTGGTGGGCCGCGATCTACTGCTTCTACACGAGTATCTGCCTCGCTTCGTCGTCTGGCCGTGACCGTTCCCGTTTTCGTTCGCTTTGCCGCCGGTTCTTGCTCCTCTTGCTCCTCCACGCTATCACCCTCGGACTCTTCGCTCGAGGAGCTTGCCTCAGATCTAGTCCTCTTTACACCGTTGACGTCTGACGAGGCCCCGTTTACCGGCGCTGAGACCTCCTCCACGGCATCTGGTGTTCTGAATTCATCTTCGCTTGGATCCTCACTGCCACTCTCGTCCCCTCTCGAGTGCGGTGCACTTTCAGACGCAGCTTTCACAGCATGTTCCTCCTTCTTGCCGGTATGCGCAGGCGCAGACACTGCTACCGGCGCAGGATAGCTCACAGACTCCTTCGCCTCCGCAGTCTGTGCAGGTACATCCTCGTCGTCCGAGTCTTGCACAAATTCTTGACTTTTACGTGAGGCTTTCGACGGTGTCTGTTTCGCTTTGGTCGACGTGTTCCTCTTCTGTGGGACTGGTTTGTCCTTCTCTTTCGCCATGTTATTGTACAGCTTGGATCGACATTACATGTACACCGTGACCCAACAGTGGAAGGCGAGTGCTCGTATTGGCATTTGGGTTGAGTTTGAAGTTGGGCGGAATCGCAGTCTCGGCGAAGTCGTTGCCGAAGAATTTCAACTTCATCTTTCCCGATTCGGCAATTTCTGCAGACATATAGAAGGTGAGGTAGGTACTCGGACACTCCATCTCCATACCATGATGGCGCCTAAAAGAAACGCTCAAGAGGCATTTGGAAAGCCGGTGGATCAGACCCAACTCAGTGCCTTTGCAGCCGCTCGATTGGCAAAACATTCGAACCATGTGCCGGCCTATGAAGTGCCACTCGAAGATCGAGAACTCCTGCTGGACGCGACATTACTTGCGCGCGTCCCTTACGACGGGAGTCACGAGGGAACGACGTCGGATGTCGAGTCGGAGCCTGTCGACGCTGTAGCTGTACCAAAGCCCAAGCCGATTACCATCGCTCGTTTGCCAACATCAGGGAAGGGCGTTGTCAAGGAGGGACCTGACGGCCGTTTGACCGTCACCTTACGCAACAACGAGACAGCCACGTATGTTGGCGAGTACGATCTCCGGGTGTTGGACGGCATTGCCTCCATATACGGCGCGGTCTTGGTGCCGACCTCTAGCCCTCGGCGTGTGTATGCTCCAAGCACGCACGCTTTGCCTGTCATAATCGGACGGCGAGATGGCACCGTGGTAGAGGTCTTGCATGTCGAATCGACCATCCGGGTTCTCGACAAGCTTTCGCCACTGTTTCGGAACATCTGGAGGAGAGAAGACGATCCAAAACGGACATTCCAAACCTCGGAGCATACGGCCGACGACGAGTCACAACACTCACTGCTTTCACTGGAGGTTGATCAACGGACTGAAACGGTACTCTCGCGACTAGCAATGGAAGTCGAGTCCACTGCTCGTCTGACTCGCATCCTGGCGGTAGGCGCAAAGTCATCCGGCAAGTCCACCTTTAATCGGATATTGTGCAACGCTCTGATCAGTAAGCCGTCCCTTCGGAAGGTACTGTACCTCGATCTAGACCCTGGACAACCAGAATTTGGACCAGCCGGGCAACTATCGCTCGTAGAAGTGACGGCGCCTATGCTCGGACCTCCCTTCACACACCCAGCCTCTGCTCGCTCGCCGGAATACAGACTGCTGCGAGCTCACACAATAGCAGCGACCAGCTTCAAAGACGATCCGAAACACTACGTGGCCTGCGCTACAGAGCTCGTTCAGCACGCTGATCGGCAATACCCCTTAGTTGTCAACTCTTGCGGCTGGGTCAACGGTCTCGGTGCCAGTGTGCTACAAGACCTTACACAAGCACTCAACATCACTCAAGTCGTACTCCTGGAACCGCTCGATGCAGCACTCACGGCAACACTCCAGACTGCGTGCTCTGATGCTACTTTCCACCGCCTGCCTCGCCAGCCAGTAAGACCCACCGCACGAACGCCAGCCGAGTCGCGAAGCATGCAGACAATGGCGTACTTCCATCATCGGGTTGCAAAAGCCACGTCAGAGCCTCGGTGGTCGAGCAAAGCCATATCAAGCCGGCGGCCTTGGCTTGTCAGCTACGATGGCCCTCACGCAGTCATCCAAGCGGTCATGTCCTACGGCACGAGTCCGCATCCCGACTTCCTGGCCGAAACGCTCGATGGCTCACTGGTAGCGCTCGTACGGCTGGACACTGAATACCAGCGCGAAGTGTTCAGCCCGTCACACCACACTGCCACTTTGGACTCATCAACCGACGGCAACAGTGAGTCCGCAAGTGCGACCCCCTCATCCAGCCTCATCAAGCGCACAAAAGACGGCCTACCCTACATCCCACCTCCACCCTCCGGCGCGACCGCGCCCTTAGACCCCCGCTTCAGCGACTGCGTCTCCCTCGCCCTCGTCCGCGCCATCGACACCCAGAATAAACTCCTACACCTCGTGACGCCCCTCTCGGAAAGCCAAGTAGCAGCCTTGATGGACCAGCCGCTCGTGATCGTCCGAGGCAGCTTCGATACGCCGGAGTGGGCGTACCTGGAGGACTTGCATCTGAATGGTCGCGAAGCCGGGATGGAGGCTGAAAGGCCGTGGGTGAGCAGGACAGAAGCTGTAGGGATCGAGGGTGCGGTGTGGAGGCTACGGCATCCGCCTTTGGCTGGGTGATCTCACAGTGGTAGACTCGTGGGTGAAGCACACGGCATGCCAGATAGTGTCAAAGCTCTAGAAAGAGACGGTCTCTGCATGAAAGAGGGAACTCCCAAACTCCATTCTTTGCTTCTAATCATGCCTTTCGTGACCACATATCAAGCAAGCAAGGCAATCTAAGCATAAGTAACCTACCACACCCCATGATCCGCCCGCAGCACCCACCGCGGCACCAGCCTCGGCAGCAAAGACCCCAACCGAGCGCCCTACAACTCATCGTGGTCCTCAACATCATCATCCGTCAACATAGAGTCCTTGACCACTTTCGCCGCCTCCACGATCTTAGCCTTGACGCCCTCCGTAGCCTTCGCCGCCATCCCCGAAGCCGTCTCAGAAGCCTTCTCCGTCGCGGCCGGAGCCTGCATGGGCATCTGGTCCGTCTCGACGCCCGCCTCGGCGCTCTCGGTCGCGGCGCCCGTGACGTCGATCTTATTACTCCCATTATCGCGCACAAACGCCGCGAGGTCCTCGACGGTGCGCGGGCCCGTGTAGTCGACGGGGGAGGCCTTGGAGCCAGCTTTGAAGAGCTTGATAGTGGGGAAGCCCTGGATTTCGTCCGGGACGTCGTTGAGCGTTGCGTCGACCTTGGCGATGGTGACTTTGTCGCTGTGCGACTTGAACATGCTGGCTAGCTCGTCGTATTTGGGGGCCAGGGCTTTGCAGTGGCCGCACCAGGGCGCGTAGAACTCGAGGAGGACGTCTTTGTCGTTGTCGATGACGAGGTCTTGGTAGCTCTTCGCGACTACGACGGTGACGGGGCCTTCCTGCTTCTCTGGGATCGGCTCGCTCTTGACGCTGGGCTCGACGGCGCCGGAGACGACGTCGTCGACGAATTTGCCAATCTTCTTTTCGGAGAGGTCGGAGACCGAGCCCTGGGAGGCGAAAGGAAACTTCTGGTTCTTCGCCGAGTCCTGGATGGCGAAGGCGGGCCATGTGCCGACCTCGAGGTTCAAGTTGCCAGCGTGTTGGCCGAAAGCCTTGGCGTCGATGGTGGCGAAGTTGAGTTTGCCCTTGTGCTTCTCGGCAACGGGCTTCAGGGCCTTCGCAAGCGACGCACGCTCTTCGGGAAGCTCAGCGAATATGTACGCTAGCGGGATGCCGGCCTTGAGTGTTGTTAGCAGACTACTACGTGGTGCTCGACAGCGCTTATACTCACAGCCATATACGAGGAGTACGTCTCAGGCCCAACCTCGCCAATAAGCGGTGTCGACGCCGTTTTGGCAAATTCCACCACCGTGTCCTTAGTGAAGCCCTTCTCAAATGTGTTCTTGCCCTCGTCAAACGTCTTGTACAGCACAATCGCCGGCTGGCTGACACCCTCAGCCTCCGCCAACTTGGGGTCGGAGGTCGCGCCGAACAAGAAGCTATCCCTCAACTGATCCGCAACCTCCTCGAATGTGGCATTGCTCGTCTTATCATCCTTGCCAAAGAACCCCACCAGCACGACCTTGTCCGCCGTCTTGAACTCCTCGAGCGCGTCCGTGGTATGCAGAAGGGATACAGAGGGGAGGGACTGCTTGGTCATGTAGGATACGATAGCCTGTGCCTTGCGGGGGCCGGAGTAGGGTTGGACGTTTTCTGCGCCGCGGAAGATCTTGAGTGTTGGGTAGCCCTCGACGCCATATGACTGGCAGAGGTCCTGCTCGGCTGTGCAGTCGATCTTGGCGAGTGCAATGTCCTTGTCTTTCAGGGTGGCAGCAGCTTCTTCGTACTCGGGAGCAAGGGCCTTGCAGTGGCCGCACCAGGGTGCGAAGACTGAGACGGCAGAATCAGCTCATGCTCTGCGTGCAGGTGTTACGTCTCACTGGGCCATTCACGTACACTCTGCAAGCACGAGACCATGGTCGTTGACGAAGGGCTCGAAGGACTCGGTGGTGAGATCGTGGACATCGGTTGCCGCAGCCAGTGCGGTGAGGCCAGCGAAGGCCAAGGTGTTGTAACGCATACTGTCCTGTGTATGCTGGGTGTTTCTGGTGCTTGTTGACGACAAACCAAGTTCGGGTGTGCTCAGGAGCAAGCGCTTCGATATATCCAAACTTTGGAAGGAGGCACATGGAAATCCAGGGTCCAGCAACCGCCAACGTGGCATCAAGTCTTGTTCGACTCTCATACACACCACCGCGAGCAATTAATAACATGCCACAGACTTTACACTACTCACACCCTCACTCTGAGTAAGCCTCTTCGTCTGCACAGCTGATTGTATAAAGCCGCGCTGCCATCCGGAGGGAAGCTTGCGAGCTGTGTGAGGACAATACTTGCCGTACGAGACGCCACCTTGGAACGCCAACAGATACCAAACTAGCCCGCCCAGCGCCGATTGACAGACACCAGCCTTTGCCGTCGGCTGCTCCCTCGATGATATCAATACCTCCGTTCGACAGGGTCAGCCAATCGACAAGCACGTTGATCAAGACGACATAGTCATCGAACGAGGTCCGTACACGCACTGGAGAAGAAGAAGAACCCCTCCCCGATCTTGTCGACACACTAGGTCCTAGGCCACAGCAAGTCACGATCCACCCAAACGAGGATTGAATGCTGCCAGAGTCGAAGCCGCCTTTGAAGGTCCCAGGGAAACGTTGCCATCTAGCCCTCCTTACTCTCTACACAATGATCCCGAGCACGCTCCAATATAGCGGGCCTTGACGATCCTCGTGCATGTAGCGCTCAACACCACGCGCGAGAGATCATCTATAGGAGTTGTCACTCCAAGCCGTGCTGCGTTTGCCGAGCCGCTGCAGCTGCCGCACGCTTCTCGTCGTTCACTACCCTACGTTCTCTCACCTCATTGATCTGGTCGTACAAGAGCTCACAATTGCAAGACTGCTCTCCTAGGAAGAGTAAAGACACCTGACGCCAATGGACATTGCGCTTAGCAATCTCGCGGCTCACTCCCTTCGAGACGCTCACACGAGACTATGAGGTATGAGCTGTGTGGAGGCAGTAAGTGACTCCAGCATACAAACAAAATGCTCAGACCGCGAATGCCTGCGTCGACCCTCATACCGATACATGTAAGGTCGATTGGTGGACACACAGTATCAGCTGGCATGGCCGGTGACAGCAGCAGCCAGCGGGATGATGGACGTCAAGGGGCTGTGATCACTCTGAAAGGCGTATAGTTTCATCTGAATCGGTGTTCCAGAACACCAAACTTGTATGAATCAGAACATACATTCACGAGAGCGACTTCCGCTGACAACAGTCAGGCATCCGCCACAGTCCATCGGCCCCCATAACCATACTAATGCTACCACGAAACGCCAACCTCCATGCATCGTCGAGTACTATGTTCCCCGTGGCGTCATCATGCTTCGTAAAGGCGTGTCGAAACCGATGGGCGCTGTGGAAAATGGAGCGCGGTGACATTGATCCATTCAGCCACCGGCTTCGCAAATGCAATAGGACCTCCCGTGCTGACAGCCCTCGTCAATTATCGGCTGCGCGCATAATATCCCATGTGTGTAAGACGCATGGGTGCCACGCCTGCATGCAGTCCCGCAGCGTCGGGTCGCGTGGCGCTGGGCCTGCAGGTGGAGACTAGCGCCACACGAGTCGCCCATCTCATCATCGGACCATGGCGGTCAACTGCCG
Source organism: Friedmanniomyces endolithicus (assembly GCA_030411845.1). Classification (NCBI taxonomy): domain Eukaryota; kingdom Fungi; phylum Ascomycota; class Dothideomycetes; order Mycosphaerellales; family Teratosphaeriaceae; genus Friedmanniomyces; species Friedmanniomyces endolithicus. Next base: position 29,328 of record JASUXV010000022.1, read on the forward strand.
TATCGCCGTCGTCAAATCCCGTCGCGCGTCCAGCTCGTCGCTGCCCTCGGAGGGGCGGTAAGAGCGGCGGACGATAGCCAGTAAGGCGTGGTAGAGCACGTACCTGTGTCACCGCTGTTAGTGATGAGATCACGGTGTTTGTGGCAGATGGTGTGACTTACAGGTATTGTCGTGTCCGCTCGTCCGTGTCACCGTTAGGCAGCTTGCCAAAGCCCTCGGCGAAGCTTTTCGTGGGCTTGTACCAGCAGTCGGACATGTACGGATCGCCCCAGAAAGCGGTCGAGAAGTCGAGCAAGCCCGTCACGCGGTCGGTCTTGGTGTCGACGACGACGTTATCGTCTGCTGACAGCTCTAGCAACACGAGCCTAGGCTGCGTGATCTGGTCCAGGCATGCCCGATGCCTTCGCATGAGGTCCTTCATGCTCTCGTAAGGCAGGTTGATCAGAGCATCCTCGCCGTCTCGCAGGACAGTCTCGAGCATGGCTGCAAACACTCTGCCCCAGGACTGAGAACCGAACTCCGGAGCTTGTCGAATGGATCCGAAGGATGCGCCTGTGACCGCCGCGAGACTGCGAACGTACTGCCCGAGACTCCGGTCGATGTTCGCACACGCCTGCCGAGAAAGTGATGGCTCGATGTCCGCGAGGATGGAACCCTCGAACGGGCCGCTGATGAGGTACTTGCTCCCAATAGGAATGGTCGTCGTGTGGTAATCGATGAGCCTGGCACTGAAGCCAGCCATGCGCGAGCTGAGCATCCGGAGGGTAATGCCTTCGATCTCCAGTCGATCCTCTTCGTGCCGCAATAGCCTGATGTTGTGCGAAGGTCGACACCTGAGCAGATAGAAGAAATCCTTCGATGTGGTCAACCGGTAGGTGCGGAACAGGTAGCCATCCAGCGTCTCGACTCTGACGGTCCTCGATTGCAGAGCGTTGGCCGCTGCTCGTTGCAGAGTAGATGACTCCGGCGAACGAGGTGGATTGCTCGGCATGATGATCTGGAGAATTGTCCGAAATATGCGAGTTGCTTCGATACGGTCCGGACGTGGTTGCTATAAGTGTTCCGTTCCGCGACTTTCTTTAAGCCAAACAGGTTGATGCAAGATGCTACGTCCTCCATAGCCATCACCGGCGGCAGTCCGTCGCCGCGCTCTGCTGCAGCATAACGTGGCTTTGGAGTTGGAGGGCCGAAGAAGACCGAGATGTATGTTGATGAGATGGCGGCCTGCTGAACCTATGGCTTTGTCAGTTTGCTCCATATATGGGCGCCACCTCGCCTCGTCATAGATTCGTGTCGGTGCCATGTCGGTGTGGATGTAAGCGGCGTCTGTTGAAGCACGATAGATGCTTGCTGCAGTGAGGGCTTGGGGCTATGGCGTTGTCGATGCGGGTAATCTCAAATTTGTCTCTGCCGCTGTACTTCCGTCATCAGGAAGTAGGTCCGCATCAAGTGGTGCAGTAAACTCCAAGTGTAAGCGAAGAATGGCCGTGATAAGTTAGTCCTCGCTAAAACGCAGCTTCTGCTGGACGCTGCTAGCGAAGGCGCAGACATCGCAGTCTTCTGAGTTTAGTGTGGCAGCCTATCACCTTGGCATCCTGGCGACCACGCGTCGTCACGCGGGAGCTGCACACAACCTCGAGCAGCTGCACACATGAATAATGATGATGTAGAGATTGACGCCAGGTCGTGGAAAAGTTGCATTGTGTAATCCTGGTCTAGTGTGACGCGTACGAGCTGTTTCATCGCAGCGTGCATTTGAGGTGCAAGGCGCGGCTTTCTCCGCGCTGCGGAGATTGAGGTTGAAGGGCTTCCATTGGACTACCTGAAGAAAGTCCACGGGCGTGTGGAGATCTCCGGACCACAAATTCATCATTCTGAGTAGGGCTCGCGTAGCGGTGACTTGTCTGAACTGTTCCAGAGGTGGCTTGCGTGCTTCCACCTTCATTCGTCACTTCTTGCCAGCCGCTGGTCCGTGATGTTAGTCATTTCACGTAATCCCGAAGCTTGATGATCATCAGATGGGTGGCTCCCAGGAAAGATCCGCAGTCCCGAGAGCATGGTGTCGGGCCCGGGGAGATCGCGCGCTTGCGATCAGTCCAAGATTGAGTTCATGCAACCATGCACGACCAATGCATGTCTCACGGCGTATTGTCTTCTTCCGATAAGCACACCGACCTCCCGACTCCAGCTTGCTTCCTCGGGGAAGACTCCATGGGCACTGTAGGACGGCGTGGCGCAGAGGCGCTCTGACTGGTGTCTGAACGAGCTGCCTGGGCAGCATGTGCAGAGGAGATCGCCTCAGCCTTCAGCTGATGCCCATAGGCCGCGCCTCCAGATCCGCAGCGTCCGCAGAATCATCAATGGCGCCTTCGGGATCCTCCGGAGTAGCCTCAACTTTGTTCAACGCCTCCTTTGGCGTCGGGTCGAAGATCTCGGCCAGGTTGTAGCGTTTCAGCCTTTCGAAGCTGTCGTCGACGACGCTGATTCCGCAGATATTCTGGAAAGCTTCAGCATTGGACGTATTTCGGTAGAAATGAGTGTGCTTACCTGGTAAATCTCCACGATGATCAGAAGCTCGTAGCTCTTCAGGTCTACCGTGTGATCCGGGCCAACGATGCTGGCTATCTGCTTGATCACACTCTCTCGATTGAGGATGTTATGGTTGCGGATTGACGGGCGAATGGCGAACTGAACGCAGGGTCACCATTAGCTCCTTCCTGTTCGGTGCGTAATTTTCGCAACGGGCAAACCTACTTTGCGGCTTCGAACGGGCTCTTGGTGGAAGTGAGGCGCAAGCACCTCCGCCGCGATCTTGCCTAAGTCGTCCGCCGACGGTCGCCCCATCAAAGTCATCGGAGACAAACGCTTGGTGAACCTCGTGCGCTTGAGTGCGGAGTTGTTCGCGGCGTCCTCGCAGATCCTCTTCACGAAAGACACTGGCTCGATGGGACTGACGGTCTTGAAGAACACGACTGCCAGATTCATCAGCGACCTGAGACTTGAAGCAAACATTGAGAAAAGCTTACCACACTGCACGTGCAGGCGAATGGAAGTAAACAACTGCACCGCGGACGGCTTGCGAATACCCGCCACTTCCGCCTGTATTTCGCTTTCAATGTCGGCAGCGTCAGACATCTCAGTGCCGTCGCCCCTGGTCGCGCTAGCATCGAGGGTAGAGCCATAGAGAAGCTCAGCATACTCGGTGAAGAGATTCTGGAGTTCGCCAACGCACTTGCCCTCCCGGCCTTTGTTGCACGTTGCCCAGATGCCGCTGTCGCCTGGCTGGATTGCCTTCGCCTGAACGCCTCCGTGGTCGTTCCGTCGGGGGACTTGCCATTGCTTCTTGAACTATGGCGATCCATGCGTTAGTTCTCGTCGGGCTCAGCCTGGCGGGGCGTTCGATCTCATGTCGTGTGTTCGAAGAACGATAACATCAACCATACCTTTGGGCGCTTCTCATCGCGACCGATGCTATCGTCCAATTTCCGCTTACCAGCTTCCATGGTCGATATGCTGGATCGTGTGAGTAGCTGCTATAAAGGCCGCGTCTGGGTGATGTCAAATTACTGGATCCCTCAAGTGGACATGGAAAGTGCAACCCAGACGGGGCTAAGGTCATTCCCGGCGCGGGGCGGGCCTTGCCGCGATATGACTCAGCGTTCTCACCTCGACAATGCTCGACCTCGCCATCACCTTGATGTCCTTCGTAAGACAGCTGTCGTTTTCTAGCATTTCCCTATATCTCTACTATCGCTGGGGAAATCGCTTGCTGGGAATTCATCGGAGCGAGTTACAGTTGTAAAGTATAATAACCACGACCTGTCGACTGATATCAAACGACCGATCAACCAGCATCCAACCCATCACCCCCAACAACATGGCCTCCACAATGCCAGCCCCCCTGCTCTACCCAAGCCCCTCTGAAGCAGCCCTGAAACTCCAGTTCCTCGGCAAAAAGATCCAGGACGTCCCAGCACCGGCAGCCATCATCGATTTGGCCGTCGTGAATCGCAATTGCAGACTCATGCTTGAGACGGCGGACCAGCTTGAGGTGGCTTTCAGAGCTCACGTCAAGACTCATAAGGTACGTGGTGGATCCGATTGTTGCGGTGGCTGGCTGGCTGTATTGGCTGATTGAAGTTCACCAGACGACACAGCTAGCGAGGCTGCAGGTGGGTAGGGATTCGCGGTCGGTGAAGTTGGTGTCGTCGACTGGTAAGTACACATGAGTACGGTGATCAGTGTATATGCAGAACATTGGTGGCTGACCAGGTTCGAATTGATTAGTATCAGAGATCGAGAACCTGCTCCCCTGGCTGCTGGAATGCAAAGCCGAAGAGAAGGAAATCAACGTAAGTCCTGCTCCCCAACGGTCGATCGATTTGCTGAGCCACAGAGGTCCTACACGGCATCCCCATAACCCGGTCCGCCCTCCCCAGACTCTCCGCCGTAGCCCGTGCCCTCGGCGAAGGCACAGTAGGCCTCTTCGTCGACCACTCAGCGCACATCAAGCTCCTCGACGCCGCCGCCTCGGACTGGCCCGGCCAGATCCCCGTCTGGATGAACATAGACGTCGGCTACCACCGCGAAGGCGTGGGCGCGCACTCCGCCCAGCTCGCAGACGTCGCGTATGCCCTGGCGGCGTCGAAGCGGACGCGGCTAGCGGGGTTGTACACGCACATGGGGCATTCGTACAACGTCAGTAGTCCCGCCGAAGCGCTGGAGCACTTGGCGCTGGAGCTTGAGGGGCTGGAAGAAGGCGCGATAGAATTCCTCAAGATCGCTGGAGCGCGCGAGACCAAGGACGCGAACGCGCAGAAGGTGGTTCTGTCAATAGGCGCCACGCCCACTGCGACTGCGGCACAGAATCTCTTCGACGACACGGAGGGAGCGCGGAAGTACCGGGCGATAATTGAGAAGATCAACCGCTCGTTTGCGGTTGAGCTGCATGCGGGCGTGTATCCGGTGATGGATATGCAGCAGCTTGCTACTCGGGCTCGGCCAGCGCAGTCGACGGTTCATCCGATGAGGAGTCTGCTGTCTTTCGCTGATCTTGGGTTGAGGATGCTGGTCGAGGTTGCGAGTTCGTACCCGGATCGCGGGGAGAAGCCCGAGGCGCTGATTGCCGCTGGGTCGATCGTGTTGGGTCGAGAGCCGTGTAAGAGGTATGTCTTTGACTTTCATCCAGCAGCTACTGCTTTGGAACCCTTTCTGGGCTATTTGAGAATATTGGAAGCAGAGTGAACACGCTGATGTGATATCTTACACAGCTACCCAGGCTGGGGCGTCGTCTCCCCCTGGCCCCAACCCTCCGGACCACACTACGACCCCGAAGGCACTAGAACCGGCTGGATCGTCGGCCGCATCAGCCAAGAGCACGGCGTGCTGGCTTGGGAGGGTCCCACCGAGCATGTCCGCCGGCTCGAGATCGGCGAGAAGCTGCTCGTGTGGCCGAACCATGCGTGCATCGCTGGAGTGAACGTTGGCTGGTACCTGGTCGTGGACTCGGACACGGGGGATCCGGAGACTGTTGTCGATGTTTGGGTGCGGTGGCGGGGTTGGTGAGTGTAGGCAATGTTAATCTGACTCCACGTATCGCGACGGGCGACATGGCATTGGGAGATGCACTCTCACACCAAAGACATATCAATCGAGAGCAGTGACGCTCATCTCGCCACCGTCCTCGTCGTCATCGTCAATGCTGATCGTCTCGCGAATCTTCTCGGCCTTGACCTCCGCGGCGCCCATCTCGCTCACCCGATTAGCCTCCGCATTCAACTCCGCAGTCAGCTGCGCGCCCAGACTCGCCTCCCTCTCCCCCTGCTCAGCCTCCCGCCCCGTCTCCGACTCCTTCTCCCCGTCTCCGATTTCCACCCCACTCGCTCGCGCCACCCTCTCAAGCAAGAGCCGCTGCCTCTGCACCTCCTCGAGCAATCTCTCCTCCGCCGTCTCCCGATCCCGCCGCGACTGATCATGAAACGTCGCGCTGCTAGTCCGCCACTTCTCCTCCCGCGCTTGCGCCTTATCCGCCGCCGACTTCCTGCAAGCCTCCACCCAATGGACTAGTTTCGCAATACTAGCCAGCTCCGCCATCGTCGAGGCGCTGGCAGCGTTCATGCTCTGGCCTAGGACGTCCTGCACGGAAGCCATGCGCGATTGGAGAACGGTCTGGTGGTCGTTGGCGAGTCGCTCGGCCTTGTTCAGGCTGTCGAAGAGCCAGCCGCCTTGCTTGACCCATTCGGCGTGCCATTGTTGCATGAAGTCGAGAGGAACGGGTGGGCCGCTCTGTCTTTGTGAGAACAGGATCTCTTTGAGCATGCCGTCTGTGTCCCGATTTCGGGACATGGAGCCTGGGCCATCGTCTGCTTCCGTGCGTGCTTTCTTGGGTGGTCGGATTTCGATGAGGTCGTCGTCGCCACCGTCCCTGGACCTGCGACGACCTAATGAAGTGCTCGTGCCATTCGCATGGTCACCCGAACTAGCGGGATCGTTCTTGGTAGACAAGAACTGCTTGGCGAAGGCTCCGACATCCAACCTGGAGTCGTGGATGGTGACCGCATACGTGTGCTCCCTCGCTTCCGGACCAGCGATCCGCAGTTTGATATCAGCGATCACCTGGACATTCTGGCCTTCCAATCGTTGCAAGAGTTGCTGGAGGTTGCCGAGGGTCTTTCGCATCTCCGTCCGTAATTCGAAGGTACTATTGAGGATTTTGACGTCGCCGTCAAAACTATGTTGGATCTTGGGTTCGGATGAGCCGCCTGGCGTCCGCCGCGACGGGGCGGGCAATGCAGAGGACGCTACAGTCTGGGTTTCCATCGTGGAGCTTCACTCACGGTGATCGACTCGTGTGTTGACGATCCGGACTCCGTAACCCCGTGACGGATATCGATCAGCAAGCGAGACGCGCCGGCCGACGTTGTTTCGGACGCGATGCGACGCCAGAAATTCAAGCTTGGCCGTTTCGACCCGACCCCTCAATGGTGATATCTCGTCAATAACTGGCACTTCGGTCTCGCACCGGGTGATCCGTCAAGCGCGAAGGCGCTGCTCGTCTGTTGCTGCGCTGTATCACTTGTGTGCGCTTCACCGTGGTTCAATACGCGTTGTGTGTGAAAGCGCTTAGTAATTGAGTGAGGAGGAGGAGGTGGACATGTTATTATGCGCAGGGGACTAACTCTAGAGGGTCCAGGCTAAGACCTCATAAGGTCTAGCCTCGTCTTAGGGTGCGCCCTCACCGTCGCCAACGCCCCGGCCCCGTCGGGCAACTAGGTTCCACGGCCAGGACGCCAGGGCAGCCACCAGCCAGGGTAGTTTGAACCGAGTGACTCTCGCTGTACCATCCACCAGCCATTCTCTTCTGTTTCCTTAGGTACATGTATGTAGCTATCATCTGGGCATCTTATGTAGTATTCAGATATATGCCTTGTACATATCCGCATTACTCTCGCCTACTCTGACAAACCTACCAGCAGTCATGGGGACTTCATCATCTTCTCCCACCGGAATGCCATGAATCTAAGTTTAGTACAGCTCCTCTGGGCGGGCATATTGTTGCACGTCCCCCAGAGCGGGCATCCCCGCTGGTTTTCGTGAGACCGGTCCTCTTCATTCGCTTGGTACCTGGCACAGGCGGCGGCAGTGGGCTCACCTGCTAGGTGTTCGAATATGGCATTGGCGAACGTCAGCGAGAGCGACGAGGAGTACCATTCCCTCTCTGCTCACGAGCTCGACCATGGCGACGACCGGGATGCCGAGTCGGTCGCCGAACCGCCGGTGCACCCGATGCCGTCGCTGCAAGGCGCATTCGAGGAGTCGATCATGGAGTCGACGGAAGGGGACGAGAGCTCGTTGTCTGGCCAGTCCGACGCCGAAGCACGACGACAGAAGCTGCTTGAAGCTCGCCAGTACGACGATTCGTGGACGACAAGATGGAAGCAGAAGCCCGGCGCTCGACACCATCCTTTGCTGAAGCTCATGGCGCAAATCGTGTTCGGCATGCACCTGTTGCAGCAGGGACAGGCGAAGTCCGACGAGGCAGTGGTTAGGATCCTCCAGACTCATGTCAACGAGGTGGACACTTTCCTAGAGCGCACATCCGAAGACTTTGATCTTGCGATTGCGGATATTGAAGAACGGATACGGCATTTGAAGCTGCCAATGGAACACTTGGAAGTCTTCAAGGCCATGCTTGGAGACAAGACATTCCGAACGCAACTACTCAATGGCAACGACAACATTGAGAAGATTATCGATCGCACAGCAAAGGCAATGAATGCGGCATTGATGGATGTGAGGAAGGGTTTGCAGGCGGCGCACGAGCTGGGCAAGTACCTGGACAGCATCAAAGAGTCGTGGCCACGAGAGAGCAACGGAATAGCAGAGGTATTGGGCGCAATGCGCGGGAACGAGCAGGGTTGGAGGAAATACATGAAAGACTTGCAGGCCAAGGGCATCAGGCTAGGCAACCATCTGGTGCAGCTTGGGACGGTTATTGGAGAGATGTCGAAGCTGGCTGCCGCAGCGAGTAGACGGAGTGCGCTCAGCCAGGCAAAGTCCTCTTCGCGGTCGGTGCGATCATTACCAGCATCGCCAGGCCTGCGGTCAAAGTTCGCGCGAGACGATGTTGAGCCTGTGCCGGCCATAGCGCTTGCGTTGTTGAATAAGCCGCTCCCGAAAGAACCGGACACCGTAGCCGGCGCGTCACGGATGGCGGCGCCTGGATTCAGCACTGTACCATTTGCGCAGCGCTATGAGCAGCCTCGTCAATCGCCGTCTCCGAATACTCGCCGCGTGTCAAACATGCCGAATGGCACACCACCGCGACCTAGGACGGCGGGAGCACCCAGGGACGCTCGTATGTCCAGCAATGGCACGTCGGACCTTGCAGACTTCCTCAAGCACTCCGGTCCTCTGAATAGCAATCCGCCTGAGCTCAGAGCGATGAGTGTGAAGAGCGATGCAGGGCTGCTGGAAAGGAGATCGACTCGGGCTCGAAGCCAAGGTGCCAACGAGTTGATGAATATCGCGGTCACCGCCGAAGCACCAGCTCGGTCCAAAAGCCATGGTGCGGCGGTCATTCTTACAAGTCAGAGTAGTACCAGAGATGCGAAGAGTCGGCCTAGCAGTCGAGGAGCAGATAAGGCGCTTACGAGCGATCCTGCGCCGACGGTGAGGAAGGACTCTGTAGCTAGGTAAGCTCGAACTGCCTTGTAATAGTGCAGAGTGAGTACTGATCTATACTCATAGCACCGGTTTCAGCCGCCGCATCTCGCACCGTCTCAAACACATACGACCGGTGGAAGACCACCACTTCGACCGAAAACCAACCTCGGGCTTCCCCACCCCACCGACAGATTCCGCATATTCCTCCGGCACGGAGAGAACACAACCCGCACCTGCCGCAAGACCCAGCACGGCAGCCACGTCAACGGCACCAACAGCAGCGCCAGCAGCCCCACCGCCCCCACCACCAATCACCACAATAGCCCCTACAACGACAACATCAGCAACAGCAGCAACTACAACAACAGACTCCCCCCGCCCCCCCTCCCGCCTCGGCCTCTTCCCCCGTGCCGACGAACCCCTCACCCCCTCAGCGGCTAGTATGCGCAGCAACGACCTCACAAACTTGCAACGCGCCGCCGGAGCAAGTACCGCCAACACCACCAAAGGCTTCGCTCCCGACGAATTCAATATCATCTCTTTACCGGCGTCGAACCAGCTACCGCCGCAGCCGAAGAGCAGTCGGACGATGAGTATCCGGAATCTGTTTCATCGGCGGCAGAAAAGTCGGGTGCCTGGTTGAAGGGCGTGCTTGGGCCTCTTCTGAGCACACTGTGGAGGGTCCCGGTCTGCGCACTCCACGGCCTACATGGAGAACGGACGCGCGGAGATGTACGGCAGGTCCTTTCCCACTTTCTTGCTGGTATGGAGTCATGTTGCGGCGGCTTTGCTTGGGCTCTACTTCGACGATCTGACGAAAAGTTTCCTTTACGAGCTGCGAGTTTGTGTGCTTCGCCTACCCTGGTCTTTCGGCCTGGCGGGCTTCGCTATTTATACCCGGATCTGCGCTGCGAGCTTTTGCATTCGGCTTCGCTTTTGATGTTGTGGGATCTGAGCGTACATGTAGGGTCGGTGGGAGGGGACGTGTATGGTGCACATGAAGTTTTATATACCTCGCATTGACATAGCTCGTTACTCGTTGGACATGCTACTGCGGGTATTGTCATCCACGACTCTTTCGTGAGTGGTATAGCTCTCGTCATTGCGTACCCGTTCTTTCATGATACTATCTCAGCAGTGCCGTCGTACACCGCACCCAAACAACCCCGCCCCTCCCTCAAAACACAACCACGCGACTGCTCCCAACACAAGTCCTCGCCAGGCCCATCTAACTCACTCCCCACCCACCCTCGCATTCTCATCCCTCGCCAACCTCTCAACCCTCTCCGCCAACTCCCCGGGATCAGTAAAAACATGCCACAACCCCCTCTCCAACCCCTCAAACGCCCTCTCAAACCTCCCCTCCGCATTCTTAACCTTAGCATCCATCAACGCAATCCCCTCCACCCTCCGAATAAACACCGCTCGGATCCACCCGGGGTACCTCCGCGCCAACTCCCCGTACGCCTCGGGATCACTCTGCGTGCTATCCCCCAAACAGATGAATTTGCGATGGGGCAGCCAGGAGTGGATTTTGCGCATGCGGTCCGCTTTGTAGACTTGGGTGTTTTGTTGCAAGCTGGCTATGAGGCCGCCGAGGTTCTGCCACGAGGCGTCGCGGAGGATGATGGTGCCGGGGGGGTAGTGGGCGGTGCGGAAGTGGCGGAGGAAGGGGTAGAGATTGTAGGGGGAGGCGGAGAGGTAGAAGAACGGGGGTGGGTTTGGCTGTTGGGGGCTGGTGGGGTTGGTGGGGGGCAGGGTGAGGGTACGCTGGATGTGGGCGTAGAGTTCGGGCATGCCCGGGACGGGTTGAGGGGTTTCGACCGTGAAGGTGGATTTGAGTATGCCGATTGGGGAGGTGGTTTGCGTGATTTTAATTGTGTCGTCGATGTCGCTGATGATGGCCCAGCCTTGTTCTTCGGCGAAGATGGTGGTGCTGGGTAGGCCGAAGGGGGGCGGGAGGGTGGGAGCGTTGGATTGGATTTGCGGCGCTGATGGGGTGAAGTGGAGCTGGAGGAGGTCGGAACTCAGACCTGAGTAGGATGATGGGCTCAATGTCTGCTCCTCTTTGTTGTCGATGGAGATGCGGAGAGTGCGATTCGGTAGGACACTGTCCACGAAGGCCTCCAATCTGGTGCTGATGCGTTTCTTCGTCGCCTCGTCATTATCATCCACATTGAGCTGTTTGATGAGGCTGGCAGTGGCGTGCGCAAGTGCCTTGCCGGAGTTCTTGATAAAATAGGCCGCCACAAACTCCACTTCCCATCCTCCACTACCGGGCTGGACACTCTGCGTCGTCTGCCCCGGCTCGCTGGTCATCTTTGGCTTGGTCACATTGATATCACGCAGTTCGGCAAGCTCGGGTCTGTGGTCTCCCGGTGCAGGCGTCCTGAAGGCGGTGTTGTCCAGGATCCAGACGTTGTGGAGTGCTGGGTCGACGGGTCTTGGCTTCTCCCACGGCAAGGTGATGGGAAAGCGGTCGAAGAGGTCAGGCAACCAGTTGCGCAGGTCTTCTGGCACGTCGGGTGAGAAGGGTGATGAGTGGTCTATCTGGTGGCCGTGGAGCAGATCGACGGCGGCTCGACGGCCTTGGTCGACCACATCCCAGACGAGGTCCATTTTGTTGCGGAAGAGGGTCAAGAGGGCAGTACTCCCGTTCAGGCCTCCCAGTTGCTATACGTCTCCTGTAGGAGGTATGCAGAAGTCTAGATCGTCTTTGGTCCAACCTGCCAACCGCTCGCCGCGGTGTGGTCTTGAAAGGTTGGTGGTCGTTTCCGCCTATAGAACTCGTTGTCGAGACGACTGCAGCCGTTGGAGATGAAGTGTGAGTGTAGTGCCGTATAGACGCAGCGCTCGATGCCGACTACTGGACGGTCATATGAGTGGTATCAAGGCCACAGATGCTCACCTGTCTCACAACCGGGTTCGAGATCAGGTGCACGATCGGGTCATGCCACTTGTGAGCTTGACTATGTACATGTACTAAGGTGAGGATGGAGTGGGCTGGAGGCGCTTGCCGTGCATGCTGCGTCTACTTTACCTACATGTACATGTACCCGTGGACCTACGAAAGGCAATAGTGGCAAGTACCTAAGGTACTGGAGTCAATATTGCGCCTGGTGGTCCTCACATACATGGTACAATCCCATCACCCAGGAAGGGAGTCCAGGTTCATGTAGTCAGGGAAGAGATTTGGGCCATAGAGGCGAAGACGGATTTCGCGAGCTAGATTTTTGCCCCAACAATCAAGGCTATATATTGCTAGATTCCGCAAATATTGACGTTGTGCCGCTGTGAACATTCCGCGCCAACCTCAGGCTCGTGTCGCTCAGTGGTACGCTCCTCTAGCTCAGTGGTAGAGCGTGGGATTGCAGCCTCAGGCAATCTATCCTAAGGTCGTGAGTCAACTCCCCATCTCAGTCGTCAATTTAATGGTAACTAACATAAAACGCGCAACAGAGCTGTTCGATCCAGCTGGGAAGCTTTTCCTTTTGCATTTTGATCAACATCCCCGACGACATGGTGTTTGCAAGCACTTTGTGTATTTTGGTGATCGTCTGATCTGAGAGCAGCCCTGGATCCCTTTTTGCTGACTATGCACCCCCGCACTTCGACCCCCACGTTGAAGTTCAGCTCGCGACCCTGGGAGACAGACATCTCTATGCGACATTTTGGTCATGTGTAAAGCACCGACATATTGCATTCGTACACAGCAGCAATAACACCTTCGTTGAGGAGAGGCCACTCTCGTACCTACACAGCACCGCTCCAGCATTGACACTCCCACTCCACCGGCGACCATGACCACCGCCCAAGCCGCAGCATCAGTCCAGCCTTGCCGCTACAAGACCGGCAAGACACTCGGCGCAGGCTCGTACAGTGTGGTGAAAGAATGCGTGCACATCGACACTGGGCGCTACTATGCCGCGAAAGTCATCAACAAGCGGCTCATGGCCGGACGGGAGCACATGGTGCGCAATGAGATCGCCGTGCTGAAGAGGGTCAGCATGGGACACCAGAACATCTTGACGCTGGTGGACTACTTTGAGACCATGAACAACCGTATGTCTCGTCGAAGAGAGCATTCCAACAAACTGCGCGCATACTTATGGACCATGTATGTACAGTCTACCTCGTCACCGACCTCGCCCTCGGCGGCGAGCTCTTCGACCGTATCTGCCGCAAAGGCTCCTACTACGAATCCGACGCCGCGGACCTGATCCGCGCGACCCTCTCCGCCGTCGCCTACCTCCACGACCACGGCATCGTGCACCGCGACCTGAAACCCGAGAACCTCCTCTTCCGCACCCCCGAAGACAACGCCGACCTGCTGATTGCGGATTTCGGCCTTTCGCGTATCATGGACGAGGAGCAGTTTCATGTCCTGACTACGACGTGTGGCACGCCGGGGTACATGGCGCCGGAGATATTCAAGAAGAGTGGGCATGGGAAACCGGTGGATCTGTGGGCGATAGGGGTGATAACGTACTTCCTGCTGTGCGGCTACACACCGTTCGATCGCGACTCGAATCTAGAGGAGATGCAGGCCATCCTTGCAGCAGACTACTCGTTTACGCCATTGGAGTACTGGCGCAACGTCTCCCTCACCGCGCGACAATTTATCAAGCGCTGCCTGACCATCGACCCGACTCAGCGCATCACCGCGCACGAAGCGCTCTCACATCACTGGATCGCTGGTCCCGAGAGCGGCAGAACAGAAGAGGATCTGCTGCCGACGGTGAAGAAGAACTTTAACGCGCGTAGGACGCTGCACAAAGCCATCGACACCGTGCGCGCGATCAACCAGCTGCGCGCCGGCGGCATGGGCATGATGGACGGCGTGCTGTCGAAGCCGCCGCAGCGGCAACAACAACAACAACAGCAGCAGCAGCAGCAGCAAGTGCCCGAGGAGCAGCAGCCGAAGGAGGAAGGGAACGTGAGTGGAGAGGGGCAAATACCACAGGATGTCGAGATGCGGGATGCGGACGCGAGTGTACATGGCGGCGCGAAGGTGGATAGCATGGATCCGCGCGGGCACGGCAGGGGCCAGACAGAGGCGCAGATTGCCGAGCAGCGGCGGCGGATCGAGGAGGCGCAGAGAGGGATGTGGCAGAGTCGGAATGCACAGGCGGCGTAGGTTGGGTGACCAGGATGATTTTGCGCTATGATCATGAGAGCAAGCGAGGATGGTTGACCATGAGGTGCACCGAGTCATACTCATCACGCGGTATATGGGGAACGGCGGTATTCAACGGCGACACTTCTTTGCTGGCGTTTCGAGCGTGGGTATACGGAATCGAAATCTTATTACGACAGCGCCCTCTGCTTTATTATCATTACGCTTTGACACCCCCGGCAGAACAGTAGAGTCTCGATCGCACGGAAGTCTCCGTTCTGCCGTTCAACCTCCGCGGACGCCTTTTCTCGCCTGACGGACGCCTTTTGCTCACCCGAGCACCAGATTCTTCCTGGCGGCCGAAAGTCTGGATCTGGCCACGCGTGATTTCTTTCGGTAGTGCTGACGATGTAAGTTCTCGCGTTCCTGGCTAACATACCCGAGCCAGCACGTTCTAATCGGGCCGTTGGTGTCGAATATTGCGGGGCTCCACGTCTTCCCCGCAGGTGGGATGAGGTAATGGCCACCTCGATGGCTTCCTAAGTTTCTGGTCTGACACGCCTCGCGGCCTCGTGGACTTCCTCTACCGGCCATGGACCCAGTAGTTTTCAATGCACTGCGGAAGCATATGTGCGCCATTGAAGTGTCCGCTCGGCCAGAAGAGAGCGCGCATCCGACCTACATAAGCACCCGGTGAGCCTCTTCTTCCCATGCACCAAGACCTTTCTCCTTCCCTGTTCGACTTCCCAGTGCACCAGCACCATGAAGTCCTCTCTTACGTCCGCCGCCCTCCTGGCAGCTCTGCCGTTGGCTTTCTCACAAGAGCACTACGGCCCTCCGCCTCCCGGCCCGCATTCCAGCGAGCCATGGTCCGGCTCAGCATGGGGCCCAGAGCAGCGTCCGACCTCGTGGTCCGGCTCGTGGGGTCCTGAGCACCGTCCCACCTCGTGGGCCGGTCACGGCTGGCCCAGCGCTTCCATGGCGCCCAGCGCCGCCATGTCTAGCGAGGCCATGATATCGCCCAGCGGTGCCATGTCGCCCAGCGCGGCCATGTCTAGCGCGGCTATGATGTCGCCCAGCGGTGCCATGTCGCCTAGCGCTTCTATGGCGCCCATGTCGCCCAGCGCTTCTATGGCGCCCATGTCGCCCAGCGCCTCCATGGCGCCCATGTCGCCTAGCGCTTCGATGTCGCCCAGCGCTCCCCTCTCGCCGAGTGCACCTATCTACTCCAGCGCACCGGTCTCTCCCAGCGCACCCATCTCGCCGAGTGCACCCGTCTCGCCCAGTGCACCTGTCTCCCCCATCGCCTCAGGCTCAGCAACCATAAGCTCAGCCTATGCCACTGGCACCAGCGGCAGCGGCAATGCCCAAAGCTGCACTCCGCTCACCACCGCCGAGATCGAGGCCATGGGCAACAATACATTGTTCACGCGCTGGCGGTCCCACAGCCACTTTATTGCTCCCGCGGGCTGGATGAACGATCCGTGTGGATCTATGTACGATCCTACTCGGGATGTGTACCATCTTTTCTATCAGTGGCACCCGCAGCATATGTGAGTTTGCTAGGTATCTGTCGAGATGAGACCCGGGAAGGCTGACTCCCCTCAGAAACTGGGGCAACATTTCGTGGGGTCATGCTACGAGTAAGGACATGATTACCTGGGAGGATCAGGTACGCTCTCTACCTAGCACTTGTACTAGTAGGGTATTGCTGACGTTCCGGAACAGGGCGGGTGGCAAGACGCCGAAGCCCGCGCTATGGGTCCCAGCGGCGACGGCAGGAAAGCTCCAACCGACCCGCTGACTTCCTCCAACTACAACGGCCTGGGCATCTTCTCTGGCACAGCACAGCCAGTGAACCTCCACGGCGAGCAAGACGGCACTCTCCTCCTCTTCTACACTTCCGTCTCATACCTACCGACGAGCTGGACCTCCTTCTACGCCCCTTACACCGAGACCCAGAGCTTCGCCTACAGCACAGACGGCGGCGCGACCTTCGAGCAATACGCCGGCAACCCAGTCATCAACGCCACGACCGGTACTCCACCCATGGACTGGAACGTGACCGGTTTCCGGGACCCCTTCTTCCAGCCCTGGCCCGCGCTCGACGCCGTACTCGGCTGCAGCGAGCCGCACTACTACGCCGTCTTCGGGTCTGGAATTAAGGGCGTCGGGCCGCGGATGCCGTTGTGGACTGCCCCCGCGAGCGACTTGACGAGCTGGTCGTTCTTGGGTGCTTTGTGGGAGCCGGCGGATAACACGACACTGGGGCCTATCCTTTCGACCGGGACGTACGGGTTTAACTTTGAGGTTTCTGGGTTCTTCTCGCTGCCGGATAAGAGTGGAGAGCTCCATTATTTTGTTAATATGGGAACTGAGGGTGGGAATGTGTCTTTCCACGAGAGTGCGCATTGGGCGCTTTGGAACGAGGGCAATGTGTAAGTGGCTGGTTCGGTCAAGACACTGAGGACACTACTGACTTGCATTTGCAGATCCCGCCGTGGAAACGGCAGCGTACAGTTCACGCCCATTGCCGGAGGAGCTGGCGACTGGGGTCTGTCATACGCCTTGACTAGCTTCAACGACACGAAGAACAACCGCCGTGTGCAATGGGCATGGGCACCCGAAGACCTCGTCGGCGACGGCGGGCTCTTCAGCGCCACTCAGCAGGGCTTCCAGGGCAGTCTCACCTTGCCGCGAGAGCTATTCGTGCACGAAGTCGACGGCGTGATGAACGCCAACAACGCCGTCTCCGACAGCAAAGAATCCGTCCTCACACCCGACGCGCACGGCACTTTCACCGCCCGCACCCTCGGTGTCCGGCCCCTCCCCGACGTGATCGCGGGCATCACAGCATCCGCCAGCCACCAGACCTACGCCAGCGGCAAATACACCGCCTCGAAGATGCTACAACAGCAGGGCTCCTCGCACATGGAGCTCAAAGCCTCCATCACCTCCGCCACCGGCGCCGCGGGAGTCATCCTCGCCGCCTCCCCAGACATGACGGAGTACACGACCATCATGTACGAGCCGGCCAACAACACCATCCTTGTCGAGCGCCTGCACAGCTCCACCATCGACGGCTTCGCCAACGTCACCGTCACGGGCTACTTCGCCCCATACATCCTCGCTGGCTCCGCACCGGAAGCCATCAGCATGGACATCTTCCTCGACGGCTCGATCCTCGAGGTCTACGTTAACGAGCGGTTCGCGCTTACCACGCGAATTTACCCTTCCATGGAGTGCAGTACTGGGTATGGCGTGTACGTTGCGCCAGGGGCGATGGCGGAAATGAGTGCGGAGGCGTGGGTGGGGACTGGGAATGTGTGGCCGAGTAGGCCGGCGGATAGTAGTAGCCCGCTGTTGTGGGACTCGGCGGCGGAGACGGATAATTATAAATGGTGGTCTGGGAACTGAGGTTTGAGGGTGAGATTATGAAGAGGCAGGGGAGGTGTGAAGGGGTTTGGGGAGGTGTACATTAATGGTACAAATAGGACTCGAAGCTTTGTTTGACCAGACTCGACAGAGTGAGCTTTGGTGGTCCTGTGATCTCGCAGCGCACTACATCTCACATCGAAGGCGTTCACATCACGTGAAAAGAGGGGCCATCGCCGAGCACAGACGTCTGGCTTTCTAGCGCGACCTCAAGGCAGCGGGCCGGACAGGAACAGCTCACGACAGGAACAGCCAACTGCATCTCACAGCCAGTCGTTGCCGTACAGCTCGTACTATTCGACGGACCTGCATACAATGTCAATACTAACCAGCATATGGGCGGTTAGGTACATGTAGCCTTGCTTCCACCCTCTCTTATTCCAGTACGCCCGGGTCGGGCTGGAGTGGCCTTCTTTTACTGCGCGTTGCCGCGGCTTGGGAGTGTGGCTGCATAGTCTACCAGGGCGCCGACAGCGCATCGAGATCCATATGGTCTTCCTGGTGCGACCTTTCGCAGATACACAACAGACCCCATGATATGCTGAGCGCTCCTCCCCCGGCCTCATAGCTCAAACCCCCAGCAACAGTAGCACAAGCATGGCGCAAACCAACGTCTCCAGCTGCGTCCTCTCGATCGTGGCATCCTACTCCTCGGGCCTGGACGTTTTCAAGCAGCTTCGCGAGAAGCGAAGCCGGAAAAAGCAGCGCTCGAGAACCACTGCGCAGCTGGGCGAAGCGGAAGTGCGGCTGGCGAGGAGTCTGCGGCAGGGACCGGAGGATATTGGGCGGGAGTATTTGAAGAGCGTGCAGGTTGCTGGGGATTGGTTCGCGGTTGGGGATGGTGAGTGTCGTTGTGCAAGGATGTCAGGGCGAAGAAGACGGGAGTGCTGATTCTAGTGGTGGATAGTCATCGCGCAGTCGTCACTAGCGGAGATCGTGCTGAAACTCAATACCGGGCTCGTGAGCATCATCTCCTCGTTTCTGGGCCGCGAGAGGGACGTCGTGCAGATGGACTATGCGTCCCTGACCGAGCTCTCGGAGCGGTCTCGTGAGGATACTTGTCGGACGCTACGGCAACTCCTGCACAGGACGCAGTGTGCGCAGGCGTTGTACTCCCGACCGGCTCTACCTAGTAACGAGTTGGTACAGCGTGGTTCGGACGTCCACGAGGCGAAGAGGAGGAAGAGGCGCCCGCACAGTCGAGTGCGGGGACCTATGCTCGCTAGGGTTACTATTGAGAATTCGTCCCAGCGCTCGCAGATCGCTGTGGTGAAGTCTGGGGAGCGGAAGAAGAAGTCGATCAGTTCTACGCTGTCGAGAGGGCAGTCCGATGTGCCCAGTGGCAGGAGCTCGCCGCTTGCGTTGCCACCACCACCGTATGAGATGGCGGAGCAGGTAATGCAGTCACCGAGACCGTCTGGGCTGCGCTCCAATACCTCGCCGTCGGATGTACCAAAGATCCGGCACAAGCAGTCAGCTCTGAACCCAGCGACTCCGCCCGAGCGCTCCTTCAAGCCAGAGCCCCTCCGCGCCACGGTCTCCACCCCACGCCTCCACTCCACCCTCCGACCCGAAACCCGGCACCAGCCGCTGCTCCCGCAACCCCAGCCCCGCACCAAGCCCCTCCTCGAGGACAACCCGAGCAGACCCACCCGCCAGCGCAAGCCCACACCAACTTTCTACTCCATCGCCTCCGACGGGACGAAACTCGGCGAGATCCCGCTGCATAAGTGGGCGGTGCCGTTTGATTTCGATGCTATGAGTTTGATGAATCGGGAGGCTGAGAGGGATGGGTGGCCGGTGGGTCAGCTGGATGGGGGCGGTGGAGGGGAGGAGAGGGGGAGGAAGAAGAGGTTTGGGTTTCTGAGGGGGCTGTGGCGGAAGAGTGAGGGGAGCTGAGGGGAGGAGGGGAGGTGGTATGGGCGATGCACGTGAGATGCATGGGGATTATGAGTCATGCGTTGTGATTGATGATCTGATGACTAGGTTTAGCACGGCGTTCTGGAGGTGGGTAATGCGCACAGTGCAATGTGTGGACATTTTTGCTGCAGCAGGGATCGAGTATACTTCATATCTTACAAGCACGAGGAGTTCCTGTGTCCGGCACACCAGCCCCGCAAAGTTCTCGCCGTAAATGATACAGTCATGTCGAAAGGCAAAAGGCCGCCAAGGATGTAACTCAAGCCCTATTCGCTCCAGGCGCCGCAGCCGCTGAAGTCGGCGTGAGATGCAGCAACCTGGGCGTCTCGCGCTTAGTATAAGACGAGATGATAGACTCCGACACCGACCGCAGCGTCCCATCTCGGTGCAAAGTGGTCGTGGGAAGCGGACTCGGCGTCCGCGACGTCGTAGGCGGCTTCGGCAGCTTCTTGTAAGTGCCTATTGGCGTCTTGGGTCTCGATGGCGGTGGACTCATGGGCATTGATGGCGAGGCTACGGACAGTGCGGCAGACGTCGCCGAGAGTGGAGTCCGTTGTGGTGTCCGCGGAGTCTGCGGCAGGTGGATACCGAGGCCTGAGCGGATGGTCGAAGGAGGTGTGGCAACGGTAAAGGTGTCTTCTAGCTTTCTTGTACTGCTTGCGTCGCTTCGGACGCTTGACAAACTGTCCCTGTCGGATGTAGGCGGCCGCTCGGCACTGGTGGCTTTGAGCTCCGCTAGCTGTGCGTGCGCCCTTTTGAGATCTTTCCTGAGGCCGCGGATGTCGAGCTTGTAGAGGATGATATCTTCCAGGAACTTGTTGATCTCCCGCTCCTGTACGGCTGCGAGAATGGCCGGGTCGCGGTCGGCGATGGGAAGAGGTATCAAATGTGCTTTTTGGGTACCATCAGTGACTGCATCCCCATCCATCTTCGGTGTTGCGACAGCGCTCGCCGTCTGCGTGGTGGTCCGGCTGTGACGGCGTATTTCGTGATGCAGCAAGCTGTTATATCGGTCACGGTCTTCACGAGCTGCTCTTAGCATTGTCTTGTGATCACCTAGCAATGCTTCCAGCTCGTTCACGCGATTGTTCGGGATCCTGTCCGCATCTGCTGTCGGGGCTAGGACATTCCCCTTCGTAATGTGCAGATCATACTCGAGCTGTTGTATCCTGAAGTCTCGTGCAGCTATGGCACGCTTGAGCTCACCCGTCAGTCTCGCTGGGTCTTTGCCAACAGCGAGACCTGCAACGTCCGATCTGGTCCTGCAGTGCTCCGGTCGCTGATTGAAGTTCGACTCCGGACACGCAACGGTACTGTTTGATGCGTTGCGTCCTTCTGCGAAGAACACTCGGCGACGCAGATCTCCGACCTCCTGCTCCAAAACTAGCTTGAGTTCTACTATCTTCTGCAGCTGCTCCGAAGCTTCGTAAAGGCCTTCAAGAACATCGGTGCGCTCGTTGTTGGCAGCCACCAGGCGACACTCCAGATCAGCGACGGCATTCCTAAGACACTTCTCCTGGTCTTTCGACTTGCGAACGATCTCCTTGAGCTGCATGATCCTCCTGCTGCCACGTTCTACTTCCAGGCGGAGGCGATCTCGCTCGCGCTTTACCTCGCCGGACTCTGATTGAGCCTTCTTCGCGAGACTCAACTTCCGTTTCAAGCCTTCCGTCTCGACGGCCGCTTCCAGTGACGCTCGCTTCTGACATTCAGGAGACTCGCAGCTACGGTCCGTCGTTGCTGATACATTCGCACTATGAGCTTCGCTGCTCTTCGAGGAGTTGTGAGATGTATCTAAGGTCAAATGGCTTCTCTTGAGCTCTATAATTGCTTGAGCCGGCTGTTGTCGCTGTTCCAGAAACGCTATATGCAAGCGGTGGGAGTCAAGCTCTCTTTGGTGTGCGTCATGTAGACTAGCGAGGTGAGCGTCGTGCGAAGAGCGCACGCGTGTAATCTGCTCGAGGAGCACGACTTCTGCGTCCAATTGCTGTCGCGATATATTCGAGATTCCATCATCCGCTAAGATCTGTGGTTCGAGGACTGTGAAGCTGCCAGCGTGCGAAGTGGTGAACTCAGAGCCAACATCAGACGAATGCTGAGGCCATCTTTGTAGTACGCTCACAGATGGTCTCTTGGCAGCCATCTTTGATGACTCGCTCGTGGGAGCACCTATCGTGCCGTCGCTCCCGGTGCTCTGATCAGAGTCTTGCCTGGTCGCGATGTAAAATTTCTCACGAGGACTGCTCCCCTTGACTTGTGTTGATGACTGGACTGGAAGACTTGGCGCATGCGAAAAGCTGTCGCTCGAGTGTCTTGGGACTGCCGAAGGAATGTATGTTGCTTGCTGTGGGCTGCTGTGAGGGCGTTTGATTGTGGCGCCCAGAGCTGTAGTCGTTGGTAACTGGATTGGATCACAGACGCCATCACCGTCGATTGACTTGTGCAGCGAGATAATCGAGTTCCTGCCGGCGAGCAGTGAGCCTGGCAACTCTACCGCGTCTGTACAAATAGCCTCGAAGAGTGGCGTGGGAGGCGCAGTGCGCGATCTCGGCCTGCAGTACATGGGCGACAAGGCATTCCGGCGTTGTGCAGACAGATGCGCAGAGACGTGTGGTGACTGAAGCCTGTCAGTGCAAGTGAAGAATTAGCCTGACCCGCAGTCTTGCGGCGAAACACAGCGATTCATCGTCACGCGGGTATCTTGGAAGTCCGGGGGTTGAAAGAAAGGTGTCAACCGTGTCATGCGGCGGTGCTGCTTACATGTCGTTGACCACAGCCATGAGATTGGTGGCGGACTGGACTGCAGCATCGTGCAGAGCAATTGATCCACTCGTTTGGTGTTCGTGGTCAAGAGTGCGCCCTGCATTGTAGTCGAAGGTCAAAGGCTGCGGCTTGCGACTCGCCTTGGAACCCTAGTTTATGGTCAGATTGTGCTTCTCCAGGTTGCCCAAAGCAGTCTCACCTTGGTTTCTCGAGAATACTCCAAGCCTTTGATCGAGATGCATTCCACCGGGATCGGTACAAATTCACTCGCGCAATTCGGATTCGCGGCGTATCTGCGATCACCTTTGGTCCAGGTGAAGAACTTTGACGACATGCTGTCGTATACATTCTCTGACTGTCAATGAGACACGCTGGATGTCAAAGGAAGGGGAAGAACGGGTCGTCCCAAGATGTAGAAAGAAGAGGAGACTTGGTTTGGGAAAGACTTGGCCCGGCGTGTTGATACCAAGGTAGGCAGCTGAGAAGGGACTCTACTACCGATATGAACGATATGATTAAACACCACCGTCCTACGCGCCGAATGTCCGGTGAGGTACGAGCTCGGGATAGGCGAGGTACGTGGGCGTCCCTCTCATCTTACTTCCACACCCCGAGCATCACTGCCGCGCGAACGGCTGAGCGGTACAGGTGCATCGGGGCTGGATCAAGATGTAAGGCCCCCCATCAGCTCGCGCGTGCGCTTGTTGTTGAGCTGGCGGCTGTTTGAATGGACTGCAAACGATCCTGGCGTGCTCGGAGGCTCTTGAAACGCACAGAGGCAGTCGATTTTTGAGCGCTTCGACGTTTCGGGGAATACTACCTACAGGCATGATGTGTAACCGCCGAGGTTGGTGGCGGGTGTGAAGCGTGGAGTCGAAAGGCCGTCGACGCTAAAGTTAGGCGTCACGTGATGTCAGTACACTTCACCTGTTATCATTTGGTGCCTTAGGCATCAAGAATGATGTAGCTACTTCTATATAGCACTTGACGGCTCCGGCCCTTGAGGAAAGAAGCATCTTCTGCTCGTTTTTACAACACACCTGCTGTAGGTGGCGCGGGCAAAGAAACCCGTCTGCCACGACAACGTTGCGTTCACAAGCGGACAGCAAATGATGTACTTGTATCGGCACTAGATCTCCTTCACGAGTTTTGCTATACCACGTCACTCACATCTTCGACCCCCCTTTCACACACTTCCTGCATTCTCGAACTCGGCACTACGAAGCCTGGGCTACACAGGACTCGGATCGCAGAATTTACGCTGGCTGAGAAAGGAGCCTTGCGATTCGTCTAGTTAGCAAACTGTGCTGTCAAAGATTCGAGAGATCGCCGGATCAGACCTGCAGGTGCCAGCATGTCCGGCAGAGATTGGCGGCGAGAGAATTCGATGTCCAGGGATGAGCCTAATAAATCCAGACGACGTGAAAGTTCGACAAGAGACCGTCCCGATGAGGCCCAAGTAGATCGCAGACAATCAAGGGTCAGTGAGGGTGAAGAAAAGACAGCACGCCAGCAGGACCGACGCCAAGACTTTACCGATCCTGATGGCGGTCGAGCCTTACGTCCCCATAGGCACCGAAGCGAGCGCTCAGGCGACGCCTCTCATCGGCCTCGCAGCGAAGAATACTCCAGCAAAGGAGGTGGACGCACGATCCGCTCGCGGTCGCCGGACTCTTCTCGCCACCGGGATCCTTCGTGCTCGCCACCAGCCAAGAAGCGGAGACGCTCAGAAATTGTACCCAAGTCTCCGCCAAGGAAGTCACGCACTGCTCTACCGTCGCAGAACCAATCGTTCCGTGGCGAGACCGGGATCGAGGGCGCAGCAGCACCGCCAGAGAAACAGAAGCCGAACTTCAAGCCCACTGGCCTTCTAGCCAAGGAGGCCAACACCGTAGCCGGCACCACCACAGTACTAAAGTACCACGAGCCGCCAGAAGCTCGCAAACCATCATCAAAGGAGCAGTGGCGAATGTACGTATTCAAGCAAAAGGACCTACTCGAGACCATCTACCTGCATGAACGAAGCGTCTGGCTCTGCGGGCGAGACAAGAAGGTTACGGATCTGTTCCTCGAGCACCCGAGTACCTCGAAGCAGCATGCTGTCATTCAATTCAGGTACATCACTTCGACGAATGAGTTTGGGGACAAGTCGAGCAAGGTGAAGCCGTACTTGATTGATCTTGATAGTGCGAACGGCACGAAGTTGAACGGGAAGAAGGTGGATGGGAGTAAGTTTGTTGAGCTACTGGACGGGGACGTGGTTGCGTTCGGCGATAGTGAGAGGGAGTACGTGCTTATGCTGCCTCCCGCAGCATGAAGGACGTACTCGAGGTGTCAAATTCTGGCAATCATTCGTAGCGACCGTTTTTGAGAGCCTGTCAATCGTGAAGCGGAGCATATTGTACAATGAAGTACATGGTACACGCATTACCACACCTTCCACCACGGCTTGGCCTCCCCTCCTCCACTGCCTCCATTACCACTTCCTCTCCCCACCGCTGCTACTCCACCGTCAAGCCCTCCTCCAGCCATCTTCGCCTCTTTGAGCGTCGCCAGTTGAGTGTCTAGTTCCTGATCCTTCACAAGCCGCCTCTCCTCCTTCACCTTCTCCTTCCGCTGCTCCCGCGCCTTCCGCTCAATATCCTTCTTGTTCATGATATCAACCACCCGCATCATGCCCTCCTTCTCAGCCTGCCGCTTGTACAGACAGTATTGGTACATAGAGGCGGACGAGAAGCAGAAGGAGCCAACGGCCCAGGAGCAAGCGTTCCACACGGCGGCTGTTCTCACCAATTAGCCACTACATCACCAGCTTCATGAAACGCAAGCGATGGTATGCGCACCTCCAAATATGACTCTAAACCCTCCTAGCGCGAACCCGCCCCCAATTCCCGTCAACAGTGCATCCCGCACACAAGGCCGCTTCGGCAAATCGGTGAAGTCGCTCCATTTCAATCCGCTCTGGAACGCATTCCCCAAGCTAACCTCGGGCACTTTACCACCCGCTGTATGCTCCGTCCCACCAGCCAGCATATTGGCGCTCTGTGGCGGCGGCGCGGTGTAGGGGACTGCTTTGCCGTTCTGCCATTGTGTGCCTGTGAAGGGTTTGTTCTCTGGGTTGACGGTGAGGGCTTGGCGGGAGAGATCCTCGGGGGACTGTCGGGTGTCGTCTGCCATTGTAATATGGCTGACGGAGTCGGGAGTAAATGAAGATGTGTAGAGCTGGGGTTGATGATGATACGACAGAGAGTATAGATGGCGGAAGTAATTCCGTGCTCTTTACGCGCTGAGGTCTACAACGCGTTCCCCGTCGCGCTTCGATATCAGTAGGACGTATATGATTGCATAGAGCAGCCGAGCATGTACTGCACGTGAACACTTGACATTGTCCGAACGGTTGACAGAATGATTCGATAGTACAACCAACCACTGGGCAATCTGCCCACTCACAAACCGTCACTCACTCATTCTCCCACCCACTTCCACCGCAATGCCGGTCCGCAGGAAAGATGGTCCCAGACGCTTCGGTAACGGCCCAATAAATCAACGCATTACCAAGACCAAAACTATAGGCGCCTCCGAACTCCGCAGCTCAGAAGCAACATCACAGAATGAACGACTCGAAGCAACACGGCTGGCCCACACCATCGACGAGGCGCAAGGCTTCGAGCGTTTCGAAGCCGGCAAGCCACGCGTGGGATGGCTGATGAATATGCACAGCACGTCGCTGGAAGACTCCAACATACCTGGGGGACGTGCGGCGGTAGACTACTATTTCATTGAAGCCGATGGACAGGGGAGGTTCAAGGCGAGTGTGGAGTACGATCCTTACTTTCTCCTCGCGGTCAAGAAGGGTAAGGAGGGAGAGGTAGAGGAGTGGGTGAAGAGGGGTTTCGAGGGGTTGGTGAAGACGGTGGAGAGGGTTGAGAAGGAGGACTTGAAGATGCCAAACCATTTGCTAGGGTATCGGAGGCTATTCCTAAAGCTGGCGTTCGCGAATGTGAATGATCTGCTGGCGGTGCGAAGGGCTATACTTCCGATAGCGGAGAAAAACAAGAAGAACGTCAGCGCCATGGACACATATGCTGAGGTTGCGAGCGCGAACGCGGGTTTCGATCTTTTCGACGATGCACATCTGGACGAACGCAGACCAGGTGGGAGCGTAGAGGCTTCCGACTATATCCTAGACATCCGCGAGTACGACGTACCTTACCACGTCCGCGTAGCCATCGATACCGACATTCGAATAGGCAAATGGTACACCGTCACTTCCAAGCACGGCCGCATCTCACTGTCCTGCATCGAAGATCGCCTCACACGTGCCGACCCTGTGGTACTAGCCTACGACATCGAGACCACCAAACTTCCTCTCAAGTTCCCGGACGCGAGCTTTGACCAGATCATGATGATATCGTACATGATCGACGGCCAAGGGTTCCTCATCACCAACCGCCAGATCGTGAGCGAAGATATCCAGGACTTTGACTATACGCCCAAACCCGAATTCGACGGCCCTTTCCTCATCTTCAACGAGCCGAACGAAGAGGCTTTGCTCGAGCGCTTCTTCGCTTGCATCAAGGAAGCCCGGCCAACGATAATAGTGACTTACAACGGCGACTTCTTCGATTGGCCGTTCGTTGAGACTCGCGCAAGCATCCACGGTATTGACATGTACCGAGAAATTGGCTTTCGGAAGAACAGCGAGGATGTCTACCAATCCACACACTGCGCGCATATGGACGCCTTCGCTTGGGTGAATCGTGACTCTTACTTACCTCAAGGATCACGAGGTCTCAAGGCCGTCACAGTGGCAAAGTTGGGCTACGATCCAGACGAATTAGACCCGGAGCTCATGACTCCATATGCGTCGGATCGACCACAGACACTGGCCGAGTACTCAGTCTCTGATGCCGTGGCGACATACTACTTGTACATGAAGTATGTTCATCCGTTCATCTTCTCTCTATGCACGATCATCCCGCTCGGACCAGACGACGTGTTGCGGAAAGGGACGGGAACACTGTGTGAGATGCTGTTAATGGTGCAAGCATATCAGAAGGAGATTGTACTGCCGAACAAGCATGCGGACCCTCGGGAAAGCTTCTGGGAAGGGCATCTACTCGAGTCGGAGACCTACGTAGGAGGTCACGTTGAGTCGATCGAGGCTGGTGTGTTTCGTTCGGACATCCCCTGCAATTTTGCGATCGACACGGCGGCTATCGATGAGCTGTTAAAAGATCTTGACGCTGCGCTCAGATTCTCGATTGTCGTGGAGGAGAAAAAGAAAGTCGAAGACATAGCAAACTACGACGAAATCAAAGCCCAGATCGCAGACCGCCTGAATCAACTCAAAGACACCCCTAACCGTCACGAGAAACCATCAATCTACCACCTGGATGTCGCCTCCATGTACCCCAACATTATGACAACCAACCGACTTCAACCCGACAGCATGATCGACGAAGCCGTCTGCGCAGCCTGTGACTTCAATCGCCCGGGCAAGACCTGCGACCGGCGGATGCCGTGGTCATGGCGTGGAGAGTTCTTGCCAGCCAAACGCGACGAATACAATATGATCCGGCACGCCCTCGAGAACGAGAAGTTCCCACCCAAATTCCCCAATGGCCTTGCGCGAGCATTCCAAGACCTAAGTCTGGACGAGCAGACAGGGATGGTGAAGAAGCGCTTGACGGATTACAGCAAGAAGATCTATCACAAGATCCACGATGCGAAGACGCTGGAGCGCGAAGCCATCATCTGCCAACGAGAGAACCCCTTCTACGTCGACACCGTCAAAGACTTCCGCGACCGGCGAATGGACTTCAAAGCCAAGCAGAAAGCCTGGAAAGGCAAGGCCAGTGAATTGGAGAAAAGCGGGACGAGCGCAGCGGAGGTGGATGAAGCGAAGAAGATGATCATTCTCTTCGACTCGCTTCAGTTGGCGCACAAGGTCATTCTCAACTCCTTCTACGGTTATGTCATGCGCAAGGGAAGCCGTTGGTACTCTATGGAGATGGCGGGCGTCACTTGCCTGACCGGAGCGCACATCATCCAGATGGCACGGCAGCTCGTCGAGCGTATCGGCCGCCCGCTAGAGCTGGACACGGATGGCATCTGGTGCATCCTGCCCGCCACATTCCCGGA
The DNA here is from genome assembly GCA_030411845.1 of Friedmanniomyces endolithicus. NCBI lineage: Eukaryota > Fungi > Ascomycota > Dothideomycetes > Mycosphaerellales > Teratosphaeriaceae > Friedmanniomyces > Friedmanniomyces endolithicus. Next base: position 57,871 of record JASUXV010000022.1, read on the forward strand.
GAACTTCACTTTCACGCTCAAGGGCAGCGGCAAGAAGGTCACGATCTCGTATCCCTGCGTTATGTTGAACCACCTCGTGCACGCCAAATTCACCAACCACCAATACCAGACCCTAGCAGACCCAAGCACGTTCCGCTACGAAACCCACAGCGACAATACAATCTTCTTCGAAGTCGACGGCCCCTACCGCGCCATGATTTTGCCCACATCCAAAGAAGAAGACAAGAACCTCAAAAAGCGCTACGCAGTCTTCAACCACGACGGCACCCTCGCGGAACTCAAGGGCTTCGAAATCAAGCGCCGCGGCGAGCTCAAACTCATCAAAATCTTCCAACAGCAAATCTTCAAATTCTTCCTCGAAGGCGACACGCTGGAAGCCACCTACGGCGCCGTGGCGCGCGTAGCGGACAAATGGCTCGACGTACTGCACTCGCACGGCGCGACGCTGGCGGATGAGGAGCTCATCGATTTGATTTGCGAGAACAAGAGTATGGCCAAGACGCTGGAGGAGTATGGGGCGCAGAAGAGCACGGCGATCACGACGGCGAAGCGGTTGGCGGAGTTCTTGGGGGAGCAGATGGTGAAGGACAAGGGGCTGAATTGCAAGTACATCATCGCGGCGCGGCCGAAGAATGCCCCCGTGACGGAACGCGCGATCCCCGTGGCGATTTTCAGCGCGGAGGAGTCGGTGCGGAGGTTCTACTTGCGGAAGTGGATGAAGGAGGAGCCGACGGCGGATATGGATCCGCGGTCGATTATCGCGTGGGAGTATTACCTGGAGAGGTTGGGGTCTGTGATCCAGAAGCTGATCACGATTCCGGCAGCGTTGCAGAAGGTCAGCAATCCGGTGCCACGTGTGGCGCATCCGGAGTGGTTGGACAAGCGGATCAGGACCAAGGAGGACGTGTTCAAGCAGGCCAAGATGACGGATATGTTCCAGAAACGACCTTTGGCGGAGCGGGATCCGAATCTGGTCAGTCCGCGGTTGGACATGGAGGATTTCGGGGCGACGCCCATGTCGAAGTTGGTAAAGCCTGCTACGGGGGCGAGGATTGTGCAGAAGCAGGGTGGTGCGCAGAAGCGGAAGGCTATCGAGCCTGCTGCGCCGGCGGCAACGGTCAACCTGTACGACAGCTTACCGGCGGTGATGCCGAGTATCACCGAGGACTACAAGGGCTGGCTTCGGTACCAGAAGCAGAAATGGAAGATTCAGAAGGCGGCTCGCAAACGGCGGCGCCAGCTGTTCGGTGAGAAGCGCGCGGACGCCACGGACGCTATCGGGACGTTTTTCCGGCAGCAGGCGGAGTTGGTCTACACGACCGATTGGCAGATCTTGCAGCTGAAGGAGACGGAGACGCCTGGGGAGGTGCGGGCGTTTGTGCTGATTGATCGGAAGGTGCATCAGCTCAAGGTGCTGGTTCCGAGGCAGGTCTTCCTGAACCTGAAGGAGGAGGATCTGCCGGACGTCGACGTGGCGGGCGTCACAGCCGAGAAGGTGATGAACTGGACGCTCCCAAATGGGCACGCCAGCGCGCATCTGTTCAAGCTGAGCATGACCGAGCAGGTGTACGTCAACGAGGCCGAGAAGCTGAAGATTCTGTTCGAACATCCCAGTGTTGAAGGGGTGTATGAGAAAGACGTGCCGCTCAACGTACGAGCCATGCTCGATCTGGGTTGCGTCTGTACCTTCGACGAGAGCCAGCGTGGTGTCCTCGGGAAGGGCTTGGAGCAGGGTTTCGACTTGTCGAGCTTGCGGACGGTGCCGGCAAAACAGCCGTACATGGGCGCTGCGAACATGAGCTATCTCTCGCTCTACCATATCAGCGCCGGAGATCGACAGATATACTCCCTGTTCTCGACGGCGAGGCCAGAGGCCAAGGTCGTCATTCTGGATGCCAAGCGCGGTGGAGCAGAAGGTATGCCAAATATCGATCGGGTCTACGAGAGCATGTTGGCGGAGAAGCTGGCGCAGACGGACGGCGAGCCATGGCAGAAAGTGGTGGACTACCAGGATGCCGTGCACTTCAAGACCGTGCACGTCACGACCCAGCGGCGAGCGCTGCAGGAGATCGGAGATGCGATGAAGAAGATGCAGAAAGAGGAGTCGGGCCCGACGATGCTAGTGTTGCAGTCTGGGAGCGCGGAGTTGCTCCTGCACGATCTTCCTATCCTGCAAAGCTATCCTGTGTTGCGACTGAAGCCGGACCAGAACGACAAGGCTCTACCGCCGCTGGGGTGGCATTCAGTAGTGGCGAAGCGACTGGTGAGCCAATACCTGGACCTTGGCACTTGGATCACACACCTACTAGAGTTCGCGCGCTACGGCAATATCCCGCTCTGCAACCTGGAGAGGGACGACCCGCGCTTCTTGATCGATATCACGTATGCGAGGCGGCTGCAGAAGGAGCGAGTCGTGCTGTGGTGGTCCGATGGCGCCCGGCCTGACCACGCCGGACACGAAAAGGACGACGTGCTCAGTTCGATGGAGATTGTTGAGATGCCGGTAGTGAACACTCCAGGCACGTACTCGTCGGTTTGCATCGATCTGAGTGTGAAGAATCTGGCCATCAACACCATACTCTCGGCGGCAGTGCTGAACGACGCGGAGGGCAGCGATCCCATCGGCGTCTCGGGCGCCGGCGCGAAAGAAGACGCTCTAGATGAGACGGCGCAGACCGTTGCGTCCGAGAACGCTTTTGCCGCGGCCGGGATCGCAGCTCTGCGCGAGATGCTACGCGCTTGGTGGAAAGAAGCGTGCCACGGCGGTGCAGGAAGCAGCATGGCTGACGTTCTGGTCATGCATCTCGTCCGATGGATCGAGAGCCCTTCTTCACATCTGTACGATCGCAATCTGCTGTACTACGTGCAGATCATATCGCGGAAAGCGTTTCAGCAGCTGATGTCCGAGTTCCGGCGCGTGGGCTCGCATGTCGTATTCGCCAATGCCGGGCGCTTGATGCTGCAAACGTCGAAGGCTGAGGTGGGCAATGCTTTCGCTTATAGTCAGTACATCCTGAAGACGATCAGCTCGAAGCCCGCGTTCCACTTTCTGGACCTGGCCATCACCGAGTATTGGGACTACTTGGTGTGGTATGACGAGTTCAACTACGGCGGCAAAGGATGCACTGAAGTCGTCGAGGCGGAGAACCAGCAGTTGGATATCATTATGCACTGGCAGATGGCGACGTTTTTGCCTACAATTCTGCAGCAGAACTTCAACAGCTGGGTCGTGGAGTACATCGGGCTCATGCACGAGCGCAAGCGTCCAGCGGGTGCTGTGAACGGCGTGTCACGTCCGACGCAGCTCCCGATCCATGCCTCGATATTCCAATCCGAGAAGGACGACCAGACGACACCAGGCAACGTGCTCGCCAAATCGTTCTCCAAGCCGCTGCAAAAGCAGATTGCTCAGCTCATCCGCCGGCAACGGACGGAGTCCATGCACGAGGATCTGGTGGAAGACTGGCGGTTCCCATCAACGCCTGGCTCGCACCTTGATCTGCAGAACCCGGTCCTGGAGCTGGTGAAGAGCATCATGCAAGTTCTCAGCCTGGACAAGACCATCACGCTCGAGGCGCGGCTGCTCCGCAAAGAGCTCCTACATCTCTTCGAGATCCGCGAGTTCAGCGCTGAAGGCGGCTTTGCGAACCCCAGCACCAGTCTGACGATCAGGCAGCTCAGCTGTGCGGAGTGCACCGTCCCTCGGGATATCGACCTGTGTCGAGACAATGGGCTCGCTCTGACGGATGTTCAGCAGAGCACTCTGGTGGTCAAGTGCGAGCATTGTGGCGTGGTTTTCGACCGGCTGTTGATCGAGGAGAGGCTGCTTGGGGACGTTCAGAAGATGGCCGTGCAGTGGATGACGCAGGATCTGAAGTGCAAGAAGTGCGCGCGGATCCGGACGAATGAATTCATGGAGCATTGCGCCTGTGCTGGCGAGTGGGTTACGACGGTGAAGAGGGACGAGGTGGTGAGACAATTACGAGTGTATGAGCGGGTGGCGGCATTCTATGGGTTGAGGATGCTTGAGAGAGTGCTTGAAGGTGTTATAACTGGGTTATGATGTGTGGGTGGGATTCTGTTTTGCATAGCGAGGTGTTGGGTAGAAAAGTCACCGTCCGTCGCACGTTCACGTGATCCTGGACGATGATTTTGCAAGGCAAATGGAAGCTACCTTACAGCGGTGACAATACCCGAAAGCTGGGGAAATCGCTGGTGAGATAAGCAGCACACCGCTGGCCCATCCCGGCGATAATAAGCAGCACACTTGTGCGTGGACCCCTGATCACCTCCGTGATCGTAGAGCCAGGGCGCTTTATAAGGTACCTAGGTAGCTGCTCCTGCGCTACAAATACGATCTGGCGCCTAAGGGCAACGTAGCGCCCCAGTTTTCGGGGGGTAAGGTAGTCAATTCCCTGGCCCTGACCCTTGTCGCGTTCATTGTCGTAGTCCTCCCCATCATCCAACCATCACCTATTTCCTGCCACTCCTAGTCTTGACAAGCGCATTCACCGCTGTATTGTTCCTGCCCAATCTCAGCCAAATCAAGGCCCCGATCGCACATCAGGATGCCTCCAGCAACGCAAAAGCCTCGTAAAGACAGCCCAAATTTTTTGCCTGATCATTGGCTCGACCAAAATCGCCCATACCATGTGTCACTTCCGCTCCTCCGTAACCAATGCTTGCAGACGGCTGAACGCTGCCTAGGTGCAAAGCAGCCAAGGGCGTGTGTAAGACAGATCCTAACGCCTTGATCATCAACAAGGCTGCGCCGCAAAGATCGTCGATGAACACGAGTCCCGCCTATTATTATTATCAGCATCGAGCAACGCGTGTCTAGAGCGCCGCAGCGGCCGCAGCTATGCCTCGGCAAGGCCAAGCTTCGGGCTGTGCATAGAGCCTGGAGGCTGTACAGTGGTGCTCGTTGAAATGGACCCCCCCGGCTGCTTTGCGTGATTTGATTGGGTGCACTCGCGGCCATAGCCGCGCGGGCCGAGGCCAGTCCACAAAGTGATAAGGTATTGGTCGAACGGGGCCTGGCGCCGGGAAGGGGGGTCCATTTCAACGAGCACCACTGTACAGCCGGCAAGCTCCAGATGTCTTGGTACCCCCAAACGTTATTCCCCAGGATCAGAGTCTGTCTGTTTGTTTGTTTGTTTGTTTGTTCCGTATCCAGACATTTGGCCAAGGCCGCCGCAGGATCGGAGTAGTGTTTCCCCCGCAACTCATGGCGTTCTAAGCTATCCACTCCGCTCAGCAGCAGAGTTCGACGCATCATGATAATATAGGAACGAAAGTGCTATATAAGGTACCCCTTGATCACTTCAGCAGACCTCGTCCACTACATACGAACAGCAGTATTACGAATACACATCCTGTCCGATCTACAAAGCTACTGGCAACAATTCTCCCAATTCATCATGAAGTTGTTCTGGGTCTATAGCTGCCTCTTGGCTACTACCCTCTCAACCCTTGGGCTGGCGGCAACAATCTTGATCGACCCGATCCCGTCAACAGTAAACGTCAACGACGTGGTTGTCGTCACATGGTCTCTCGACCAACACTATGTGAGCGACCACTTTCATGAAACTCGACCACATACCCAACGGAATGCTGACAGTACGCGGATAGGCCCTTGAGTTTGATCTTGTGCTGCAAGGCCAAGGCTCTGTTGCCTGGACGTTGGTAAATACAATATCCCACCTTGAGGGGGCTCCTGGGAACGCCAGCTACGAATGGCGTGTGCCGTCTGTCGCACCCTCCGGGTAAGCATAACTTATGACAACCCAAGGCATTTGAAGCTAATGACTTATTACTACTACAGCTCGTACGCCCTCTGGCTCTATGGACAAAACATCCCAAACAACGGTAGTGGATACGCCAATCTCACAAATTGGTTCAAGATCGAAGGCGGACATGCAAACGCAAGCATTGGTTCCGGACAAAGTCTGTCTTTTGCGCAGATCGCAGGAGTGGTGGTCGGCATTACCATGGCAGTCTCTTTGATCGCCGCTGCGGCATTCGTCTTTCAAAGGCGGTCTTTGCAGAAGGCGCCGAGGGTATGCCTCGTGGAGACGCCTTCGAGGAAGTCCTTTAGCTCCATCACGGATGAGAAGGCCGCGGCTCGCTTGGCAATGAGCCAAGTAGATGTCTGAGAGGCAGACGGGCTAGGGCAGTGCGGTCATGAGCAGGAAATCCAGACCACTGTACACATAGACTGCTGCTCAAAGACAGGGGAGATTATTAGTCAACTCAGCTGCAACTGGACTGCATCATCTGTGGCGAACACTTCTCGAATGTGGCGAACACTTCTCAAATGTAGTAGAGCTGAACGCCCTTGAAGAGCACTCGATGCGCTGAGCAAGATTACTTCTATCTTCTCCCTAGGAACGTCCGCATAACTTGATCCCACTTTATTGATTATGTTGTCGGAATTACAACTGTACTTGCAAAGTCACGCCGCTGTCCGTCTGACAGCTGTCACCTTTCGTCTCTGGGAAGATACCTTAGAGGACCATGTTCCCACCAAAACCCACAACTGGCCAGAAGAGGATTTGAAGCTCAGTGCCGACATTCGTCAGCGACTCGACCAGGCTCTCCCCTAATACGAGTGGCAGAGTGCGAGCAATCGGCACGCCCGGGACACCGCGTGTCTGGTTATCTGAAATTGATGCCCAGTTAGCTGCAGGGGATGGGGGCATCACAAAGACATTGGAGAAGTGCGAAGTCGCCGCCTCCGATGGCTTCTCGTTTCGTGATAAATGACACCTCACTCCTGAGCTTCTACAAGCGGCCCCTCGAGTTGGTTGTTTCCCCACACTGATTCCATTCACTTTTGCATACCCAGGCCCAATAGTTACGAGCAACACTTACTGCAGTCATGATATTGTCGACATACCGCAACCCTCCATATCGGACGCCAACGTCTAAAGGCAAGCCTCTCAGCCCGCCGCCACTCGGGCCATCCCCCAAGCGCAAGCGGCGGACCGAGTCCCAGAGTGCGGGTGCGGGTCTCGGTGCCGTTCCAACCTTGCAGATCGACACCGCCGGCGACGTCGCGGACAGCGTCCCGACGATCCAAGTAGAGAGCCCGCATACTCGAATCGTGGTGGAGAGGCTACGGGACCTTGATATATCCCAAGAGCGGCAATTCGAAGCGGGTCGCGAGCTATCTGAATCGCCACGGAAACGACTGAAGCGCAATCGTCAATTGGGAGCCTCGAATCTCGATGCGAATACGATTGTCTACTCATCACCGGAGTCCAGGAGTCAACCCTTGCCGGATCACGAAAACGACGGTCCGCTCGAGATCAGTGAGACGCCTGATTGGCGTCACGTACGCTTGCCATCATCGCCACCAACCCCAGTCCTCGACAAGCAACCTCCAGCGCAAAGCCCAGATGCCGCGAGAGCTGTAAAACCAAACCCGATCAAATCAACCTGCTTCCTCTCCCCGCCCCCGCGCTCAGCCCCTCACCTAAACCCATCCCCCTCCCCCTCCCCCTCCCCCCCAGTCCCAACCCAGCATTCCTCGGAACTTACCAGCCAAGCCATCGACACCACAACGCCCACCGACGACGACGACGACGATGGCGAGGGCCTCAACGGCATCGGCTTCCGGCCCACGCCCGCGATCGCTTATGCGCGAAGCCAGAGGAGGAAGCAGCAGGTTAGTGCGTGGAAGGTGAGGGAGGCGGGCGAGGCGAGGCAGAGGAGGGTTCAGCGGAGGAGGGGGGGTTCTGGGGCTGGGGTTGGGGCTGGAGAGGAGGGGAAGGGGGGAAGTGGGGTCGGGAGGAGGTGTGTTAGGTTTGATGGGGTTGGTTGAGTGAGTGCGGTTGGGTGGTTGGGGGTTGATGAACTTATGATGGAGCTGATAGTTATACATGAGCTGAACTGAATCAGAAAGTCTATCCTGATAATGTTACACAGCGAGGATCTCGCTGGTAGCGCCTTCGCAGACATCGTGCATGCCTATTCCTCCACCTCCGCCTCCTTGGCCTCTTCACTGACCCCTTCACTACTCTCCGAAGCCAGCACCAGATCCGTCAAAGACGGCTTGAACGGCCACTCCACCCAAGCCTTCAGCAAACCCTCAATAAGCTCGTCCGAAACCATGCGAACTCTTATCCGATGCGGATTGAGCCTCCCCCCCTTCCGCGGATCCTTCGCAATATCCACCATAGGAATGACATCCCTCGCCGCATTCGGCGCCAACCGATCCAGCGCCTCGGGCAGCGTACGCGTAGTAGACTCCAGCAAACTCCGACAAAACGTCTCGCACAGCTTCGACATCTCGCGCTTACTCGCCAGACCCTCGACCTCGAGATCGCACGGCTTGGGCACCATATCCAGCAGCATCATCTCGCTGTTCGGCCAGAAATCCCGGGGCGTCGCTTTCAGCGGCTCGTAGGCCCGGGCGTCCAGGGCGGTGATGGGGGGTTCCATGAGGCAGGCTTGCTGCTGCTCGACGACGCGCTGCGCGAACTCGGCCATTTTCAGGGACTCCGACGTGGCGATTGTGTCGAGGTCGCGGTCGAGCTTCAGGATGCGGTCGCGGACGCGTTCGTAGGTCGCGGGATCTTCGCCTTTCTCTTCCAGCTGCCGGAGCGCGACTTCGAGGTTCAGGACTCGCATGCCGAGGTCGGCCCAAATGGCTATCCAGGCGACGTTGTTGCCGGATCCTATGAACGTCTGTCCCGAGGCCTCGCACTGCGGGTACTTCATGCCGCGCAGCATGCCCTCCTCCCTCTGTTGTTTTTGGGTGGGATTCCCCTTCCTCCGGTCCCCACGGTCCAGCTGTCGGACTTCGGCAAGGCGCGCTTTAGTGGTGGCAATCTCCGCCTCCAGTTCCTGCCAAGTGCTGATTGCCGTTTCGAACGGCGAAAGGAGTTTCGAGTCGCCAGGCTTGGGGCGATCGTAGAGAAGCGCTCGTCCGGGCGGGACTTGCACGCCAAGGTCATCCATTCGGCGCTGTGCTCTTTGTGCGAGGATCGCTTCCAGTTCCGGCGGTCTCCGTCGACGCCGAGCATAGAAGATGTCTGCAGTGTCGTACAGATCAACCGAGCCGACCACTTCGGTGAGCGAGGACCCGATGCCAAGACGCACGTTGAGGCTACGCCGGTACACCTCACTCGTTGGGAACAGAGTGTACTTCTCCGCCTCCGGCACCCAGAGCATCATCCGCACTAGACCGCTTCGGTGGAACAGCTGATTTGTGAGCGCCGCATGCAAAAATTGCTGCAGAATGAGCGCGCCGAAATTGACGGACCTGGCTCGAGCGGCGACTTTGTACTGTCGACCTAGATTCCCAATTACCAGAACGTTCGGATTCAGCTCCCGAAGTGCTGGGTCGCCCGCGAGTAATGGTGTGCACGGGGCCAGTTCGGCATCGCTGAGGACTTTCGCATAATTGGGCCAGTACTCTCGCGGGTGTGCGCCAATAAGCGTCGTGTGACGGTACGTTGAGCCTGGCTTGTCCAGCAAAGGCTTGATGAATGAGGCGAAGTACCGTTCCTCGGGCTCCATTAACAGGTGGCGTTTCGGCTGCAAGAAGTCGTGGAGCTTCGACGACCAAACCGAAGCGCCTGGGTGGATGTCGATGATGGTGCATCCCTTGTGCTTCTCCAGCGTCGGAGCGAGGTATTTGATGGTGTCATCGGGGAGGAAGTCAGTCAAGGGCCATGATTTATAGAGGATGAGGTAGGCCTTACCACAGAGACTATCGCTGACTATATCGTTACGGAGATCAGGAGCAAACCCTTCCTTATATGTCTTGCGAGGGCCTTTGCTGGCGCTCTTATTGCTGCCGGTGGAGGATCCGTGGAACAGCTCGAACAGTGTTTGCGTAACAGGGTATTTCGTGTCCGCTGTGAATCGGCTGATCCGGCTCATGAGCTGCGATGCTCGAAGGAGTGACTGTTGAATGAGCACACGCAAGTGATAGCAAGCTGTTGTGGAACGAATTACCTGAAGAAGGTGATATGAGTGAATGTTGGGAGACTTCATACATGTACCTTCCATTTGTCTTCAAGGGGTGTGGCGGCGAGATGGACAGCGGCCGCTAACGCCATTAGGTTCCCGTCGGTCCGTCCACATGCACATGAGCCACACCTCGTATGTCTAAGGCCGTGCTTGTGGCGCATATCAGTAAATACAAGGCACTGGATGTATAAAGTACACCTCATGAACCTAAGGTATATACATCTACTCGACCGCTCAGACAACCACCAAGGTACCTTGGCAACGACGTTGATTGATACAAACACTCCGTGACCCTCTCCATGAGCAATTGGGACAAACACCAATTTCTGGCAAACCATAAGGCAGACGTGAGGATAAGACACGTCGACGTCGAGAGGTCTCACCACCTTGGTCTAAGACACCATCCACAAGCCCATATGGCGCTCTCCCGACAGCATTCCACGACACCGAAACCGCTCAGTATCAAAGAAATCAGCGCTCAGGCGGCGCAGTTCGACTTCAGCCCCAACGTCGCTCTACAACGATGGATCCGAGCGGCCAAGATGCTACTGACCGAGGCGGCCCTCTGCGAGCAGGACGGAAACCTGCAGAAGGCCTACCTGTACTTGGTGAGACATGCGGATCTTGTGCTGGAGAGGCTGCCCCATCATCCGGACTACCGGGACCCGCACTTCAAGACGGACTTGACGGAGGCGCAACGAGCGGTGCAGAGGAATTTCCACAAACTCGATGACTGGAGACCCGGGCTTGTGCAGCAGCATGAGCGTTATGAGAGCGATAGAGAGGGGTGGGAGGTCGAGAGGCAGCGTTTTCAGCAGGAACCTGAAGCTTCGCGGCAGTATGCCGATCAGTCACGGCGACGGTCGGCGGCGTTCGAAGATGATACTGATGCGTATGAGAATTATGAACGTACTCTGAGTTCTGGACAGCAAAATACACTTGCAGTCGACCCCGCCTATGGGGAACCCAGAAGACGCGGATCTGCAAGACAATCGACCAGGCAAGCCGTGATTCCGGCCGCAACTGCGGCGTCACGGCAAAGAGGTACTCTAGAATCAGAGAACGGTGAAGCTCGCCACGATAGTGTTAGGAGGTATCAGCGCTACGACGGTGACGACTCTGGTGTCCGCGACGTTGGCCGGCATCTGAGGAACCAGCAAACCGAAAGCAGACGTGCCTTAATACCCGCAAGAGGGTCGACATCATCGCATACCTACAACTACCCATCGGTACCCGCGAGAGAAGAGGTTATCGACTGGAGCACACCGACTCTGCAGCCAGCTACTACACGTTTCAATGATTCGCCACCAGAGGTACCCGCAAAAGACTCATACGACCGCTTTTCCCCCCCACTATCACCCAGGCCAACCGGCCCACCCCTCCCGCACGACCCATCCCCCTACCCCGCAACCACAAACGAAGCCGGCGACCCCCTCCGCCCCCTCCTCCTCCCCTCGACCCTCCGCGCCACCTTCCTCGCCCTCGCCCACCCCAACACCCTCTCCAACCTCGAAACCTGCGGCATCCTCGCCGCGACCCTCTCCGCCTCCACCCTCCTCATAACCCACCTCCTCCTCCCCGCCCAACACTCCACCTCCGAAACCTGCGACACGACCCCCGCGGGCGACGCCGCTCTCTTCGACTACTGCGACGCCCATTCCCTCCTCGTCTGCGGCTGGATCCACACGCACCCCTCGCAGTCCTGCTTCCTCAGCTCCCGGGACTTGCACACGAGTAGTGGGTACCAGGTCATGATGCCGGAGGCCATTGCGATCGTGTGCGCGCCGCGGCATGAGCCGGCGTGGGGGGTTTTTAGGTTGACGGCGCCGCCGGGACTGCAGGCTGTGTTGGGGTGTCGGGATGAGGGGGTATTTCATCCGCATGCTGAGGGGGGGTTGTATACGGATGCGTTGAGGCCTGGGCATGTGGTGGAGAGGGCGGGGTTGGAGTTTGAGGTTGTGGATTTGAGGAAGGGGTGAGGGTGGGGTGGGTTGGGGAGGGAGGGGAGGGGAGCAGTTTCTTGCGCTTTTCGCGGCGTTGCGCTGAAGAAGCAGCAATACTGCCATGGCTAGCTACTGCAAGCTGACTTGTTGAGAGAGACAAGACCCTTTTTGGGTGTCGCGTCGCGTGACTTGCGTCGCGCGATTCCCGCGTCATCGTGCTGCTTTCCTCAGCGTTCAATGCACGAGTCGACGCCACGCAACACGGTCCCTCGCGTGACAAGCATCACGCGTTCCACAAACGCCGCGCATTCCGCCCCCTACTGCTCGAACCCGAACTTGCCCAACTGCGCCGCCTGCTGGTTCCCCTCCCGCATACGGTCATTACTCGTCGTGTCCATGTTCTCCCTGACAATCCTCTCCGCCTGCTCCACCCCACTCGGACTCGCGAAGTTCCGCGGTTGCATCTGCGACTCACTCGCCGTCGCCCCCACCACCCCGTGATCATCCATCATCCCCTCCATCATCTTCGCGTCCCTCGCCGTAGTAGGCGTCATCCCCTTCCCGCTGCTGCCACCCATCCCCATATTCACCATACTCTGCCGCGCAGGCGTCCTTGCTCCCTCCCCAAACCCCACCAAGCTCCCCGTGCCTTCCTCCGACATCCCCCCCACGGACGAAGTCTCCATATCCATATCCTGGCTCTCACTCATCTTATCCACATCCCCAGCCTCGCTCCCCGCCCACGTAGTCCTCGCGCCTACACTCCCCGTCGCCGACGCACTGCCCACGGTACTCCTCTCGCGCCCAATGGCCGGATTGCCCGTCGCGTCGAAATAGCTCATCGTGGCCGCCTGCTGCGGCGGCGCCGCCTGACCGGGCGTGAGGTTCCCGTGTGGAGTGGGGTTGCGGGCCGTGGTGACGCGCTCGAGCCCTGCGAGGCGCGAGATGCGGTCGGCGCGCTCGCCGTCGAGTTGGTGGAGGAGGCCGGAGGGCTGGTCGCGGCTGCTGTGGGGGTGGTGGGGCATGTGGCCGCGGTGGCCATCTTTGATGGCTACGGTGGAGAGCTCGGACATGGAGGTTGTTGCCGAGTTGGGCGTGCCGCTGCGGGATCTGGGGGGTTAGCTGGTGCGGGGTGGGTGCTGTGGTGGTGGGGGGCTGTGGTGCTTACGGGATGTCGGGGGTAAGAGGATCAGAGGGTGGGGGCGGCATGTCGAGGAAGGTGGGGGTTTGGTTCATGGCGGCGGTCTGTTGAGAGACACGCTTTGGGTAGGTATTGTCAATGGCTGTGCGGAAGGTGTGTCGCTGTCGTGAAGTGTCCTGGTCCTGTTGAAGGCCTTACGCTAGGGTTCAAGTGGTAGATGGGTGTGAAGTTTGATAAGCAGCTATAATGGGTGGGTTCTGGTGAATTTCGTGTTCTTCGGTATGCTCGAGTCGGGTCAGTTGAAGGTGAATGTTCTCCAGAGTCTCAGAGTTCATGTTGTCGCGAGGTACGACGGCGCTAGCGAGACGCAGGGACCCAATGACGTCGGGATCACATGCCAGATGTTTCACGTGTGACTGACTGAGGTGGTGATTGAAGAACAGTTCAATGCTGGAGAATGTCGGTACCTTAGGTAGCAATAGTATCAACGATATCGCAGAACCATGATGAGGTAGCGCTATCAGAGACTTCCCTCTCACTTCCTCGATGCCCGCCCAATGACAAATGTAATCACAATTACCGCGCCTAGCACAGCCAGCGCCCCCGGGATCAACATCTCGTTCGGCACACCAGATAGAAGCTGCTCCTGCTGCTTCGGCTGGACAGCAACAGCCTTGCGTTCCTTTCGGCGCTCCGTGACGTGCGCTGACACCTCTTCTTCCGCATCTTCTTCTGCATCATCCTCCGCACCATCGTAGCGTTTCCGAGGCCGAAGCAGACTTGCCGGCGGCGTCGGTGGTCTCGCGAGCGCAGGCTGAGGATCCAACGTAGCAGCCATGGCAGGCCTTTCCGGGTGGTGCACGAACAAGTCGACTTTGTCCTTCTGCGCGTGTTGCGCGAGGGTGATGGCTTCCAGCAAGTCGGCGTCGGTGGTCAGGGAGACAGTATCGCCCTCGTTGTCGAGGTAACTGAGCGCAAAGCCCGTGTAGCTGAGCCTGCCCTCGTCGAACACGGGTACACCGCCGATAGTGTCGACTTCGCAGCCCAGCTTCTCCGCCACAGAAGACACGACTTCGGCCAAGCCAGCTGCGGCGACGATCTGGAGGCGGTGGACTCGGCCGCCGGGAGCCTTGAATTTGAAGGTGAAGGGCAGATCTTCAGCGCCCGCTAGTGCGGACTGCTCGTCCATGTCTGCTATGCCGTTGTGCGAAGCAGAGTCGGTGGGCAAGACGCTGTCCAGCCGGTCCATCATGCCTGGCCGAAGATTGAGCTCGGGAGACATCATGTTAGAGCGCGGGTCGGAAGAGTGTGGGATGTGACTGCCGCCCTCGCCGGACATCATGGACTCGGTGTCGCCTTGGTCCATCGACATCCAGAACTTGTTCCAGGCTGGACCTTCGCTATCGCTTGTTGACATGCTGTTAATCTGCAGACAGTCAGCGTTGAATTGTAGGCAAAGCTAGTCAATTCTCACCTGGTCAAGTGTAGCGTAGGTCAGCTTCAACACATCCACCATGCCAACAATCTCATCGTTCTCCTTGTTCATCACAGGGAGGTTAAGATAGTGCCCATCGTGCATTTTTCGCAATGCCTGCTGGATACTCATGTCTAGCGGCGCAAAGTCCGGGTGAGGTGTCATGACCCGGATGACACTGCATGTGGACGGATCCAAACCTGCTGCAATGACCCGCAATACGACATCTTTCGATGTGAATATGCCAGTAATCTGTCCCTGATCCTGTACAAGCACAGCGGTGGTGTGGTTCTCCTTCATGAGCTGCGCCGCCTCCCTGACACTTGTCCGGACCGAGACGGTAGTAGGAGGCAGTCCGTTCAGCACAGACTCCAGAGTCGGTCCAGACATCCGCTGCCTGACAGCCTCCACATACTGGATAATCTGCTGCGGTTGGCTCGATCCCAGCTCGGCCTGCACGCCCTCCAGCGCGTCGTACAATTTCTTCGACGAACTGTATGCCCGCTCCAGCTTCTCCATCGCATCGTAGAAGCACTTCGTAATGTCCAGAATACCGGATATATCGTGGTTCTCGTCCATGACCGGCAAGTGTCTGAACCCTTTCCGCACCATCAAGTCAAGCGCATCCGTCGCACTGGTGTCCGTCTTCGCACACAGCGGGTTCTTCGTCATGATTTCCGCGATAGTGACGTTGCTCGGCTTCAACCCAGCACCCACCACACGAAACGCCAGGTCTTTTGCTGTGAAGATTCCGGCAATTCGGTCGTCGTCGTCCGTTACTAACACACAGTCTTCCCGCTTCGCGGCCATCAATTGGGACGCCTCGGTGACGGTCATATTCGGCTTCACTTGAAGTGCCTGGTTTGGTCGAAGGGCCAGCACAGTGCCCGGCGGTGCCTTGCGCGTCTGTCGAGCGCGGCCAGCTGCTCCTCGCTTCTTGTTGAGATCTTTCTCGAGCTTCGTGCGAATGGCCTAACGTCTATCAGCTTCACGGTCGCGGTCCCACCTCATGATCAGCACGCACTTCATCTCGCTTTGACTGCTTGGCTCTGCTTGCACTGTACGATGATCCTGCTTCGCTTGGTGCTGATTCCAATTTGGGTCGAGGAACGGGGATGTTGGATGGTGAGTCGCTGAAGGCGGGTTGGGCGCGCCCACTCTTTGGTGTCCCTTTGAAGGTGCCGGTGGAAGACATGGTGGACATCCAGGTCTCTTAGACTAAGTGCTTGTGGGTGTTGGGGAGTCGTCTGAAGTGAATGACCACCAAACAGCAAGGAAGCCTCGACAACATGTAGGTAAACAAACAGATCTTGCCTCAGGCAAGGTAGTCACGTGCTGGATTCGACTCTTGGCAAAAGGCACCAAATTTGGGGACGCAACATCATCGCTGTTCAACGAAGACGACATTCACATACTCGCGCCCTCACACACCACGAGACCACTCAGCAAGTCGAAAGAACTTGCTGAACCACATCCACACCGCGAAGATGGTCAAGAAGCGGGCGAACAAGTACGGAGAGCCCCGAGCACCCCAGGCATGAGGGAGCATACTAACGCTTTGGATAGCGGTCGCAACAAGAGTGGTCGTGGCCACGTCAAGCCCATTCGATGCTCCAACTGCTCGCGATGCACACCGAAGGACAAGGCGATCAAGAGGTTCACGATCAGGAATATGGTGGAGTCCGCGGCTATCCGTAGGTCTTTACAAGCGCACTACGAGGATGGAGGAGCAAAGAACCAGGGCTGGGGAATTAGAGGCATGAAGAGGAAATGTGCTGATATGAGTGTTGCGCAGGTGATATCTCCGAGGCGTCCGTTTTCGCCGAGTACGCGGTGCCAAAGATGTACCTGAAGCTACAGTACTGCGTATCCTGCGCTATTCACGGCAAGATCGTTCGGTACGTGCAAGATCTTTCCCACCAGCTGTGAATTGCTTCTGGAGTCTGGAGACTAATGACATGGCAGTGTCCGCTCGCGCGAGGGTCGCCGCAACCGCGCACCGCCGCCAAGAGTGCGGTACAACAAGGACGGCAAGAAGGTCAACCCGCTCAACGCTGCGAAGGGTGTCGGTGGGGCCGTGGGCGCTGTTGCCGCGGCATAAGCATTCTTTTGGGGGTCTTTGCGCGGCGTGAAGATGGCTGGGGTGCCGCTTCGATGATGCTGGAGTGCGTTGGCCCGCTCGAGATACTGCAACGACCACATATCATAGACGCAGCTCGCGTTCGGTAGCAAGAGATCTATATGTCCACAGTAGGGGGAACCCAATTTTCGAAGCCACCACTCAGCAATCCGTGGTCCGCATGCCACACATGTAGGCTTCACTGGCATCGTGTCACAGTATGGTGAGGACCTGGTGGTAGCACAAATCATAGTACACGCTCATCACGCAAGAAATCAGTCGACTCGTGCCTTCACATCACCGCCGTCTCCCTCCGCGACTCCGCTTGAGACGTCTCCTATATCGCCATCGCCATCTCCATCGTCCCAATCTTCCGCATTCTCATCCCAGTTATCCAACTCCTCACTTACATCCGGTGTCGCTTTCCCTGGTATAGCACCCGCTTCTGCCTGCCCACTCGCTTCCACGGGCACAGGCATACTTCGCGTCTCCTGCTCTTCAGACCCCACTACTCCCAACTCCACATCCCTCCCTCCACCGGCTCCGCCCTCCTCATCATCTCCCGGCTCCTCACCCGGCACAATGTCATAGTGCTTGTTCTTCCTCCTCCGCTCCAACATGCGTTTGTGATACCAGCTTGACAAGCCCAATGCGAGCGCGGACCCGACAATATTGGCGAGAATATCAAAGGGATCGAACGCGCGACCATTGGGGAGCAGAGCTTGCACGATCTCCGAGCCGATCGAGAGGGCACCAGTGCATACCAGGAGAGTGAAGTGCACAACGCGGCGGCGGGAGGTCTCGATAATCCAGTAGAAGGTGAGCTGCGCGCATGTATGTTAGCCTTGTCGCAAAGCGTGTCGTCGGTAGACTGCAAGAGCGTACTGTGATCAGGAAGAAGGTGACGAAGTGTAGGCCCTTGTCGCTCTGACCATACTGTGGTAGCTTTGGGTCGCTGAGGCCCAAGTACCCGGCGGCGAGGAGGAGGAGGATGAACGCAGCGGCGAAGGGTTTGCGAACACGGATTGCTGCCATTGTTGTCACCGCATAGTCACGCGTGATCGCGAGTTTGATTGATGTGTTGGACAACAATAGTGCATGTGTGCTCCTATTGTGCTTGTACAGTACATGTAACCTCACCTTACTGCAATTCCACTGCTACCCCAAAGTTCGGAGGACTTCCCCGAGCTGCAACCCCCCAACGTCACGCATCGACAAATCCATCAAAGCACATCACTACCGGAATCCATCTCATCAAACCAACACTCCCATCCGAGAACCACTGTGACCCACGCCGCCCAATTCCCTGGAATGATTCCAACACCCTCGCGCGAGTCCTCAACGCTGGCGACAGGGTCCGCAGCTCCCGCGGGCGCGCTTGGCGTCGGTGCCGCCCCGCCAACACCCGGCCTCGGCAGGCGATGAGCTCGACACCCTCGCGCTCCTCCAACGGCCATCCTCGCGCCCCGAATGGCGGCGCCAATTCCAGCGCGCGACGGGGCGCGAGTTTGACCCGCGATGCGCTGGCCATTGGGAGTCTTGGCGAGGTTCCCGAGGCGGAGGAGGATGATGGGGTGCATGCGCTGTTGAAGCAGCGGTGGGCGGATGTGGAGGAGCGGATTGCGAAGTTATTTGGGGGCGTGAGTGCGGGGAGGGGGGTGGAGGGTCAGTCTGAAGGGAGTGTGGAGGCTGGGGTGGAGATGGAGCATGCCAAGACTTCCGCTCCGCCTCCGAAAAAGGCTGCGCGGCAGATTGATGACGACTATGGTGATGATGAGGAGGAGGAGGAGGGCGAGGAGGAGACGCCGCTGAAAGCCAAGGACAAGAAGGTACTGGTCAACGGCCTGTCACCACATGCAGTGCGATCACCGGTACTGGCACCCAAACCCTCTGCCACCCGGACCAATACCGCATCGTCGTCAGACCAGATCAAGAGTTCCGAGGATGTGCGCAAGCAGCTGGACGAAGACAAGAAAGTCGCGGCTGATGCGGCCAAGAGGAGCTTCCAGAGCATGTTCTACACCTGGGAGAGCGATCACGATGCCATGCTGGAGCAGCAGAAACTCGATGACCTGGACAGGGAGGTTGAGAACGAGATCTCGGGTGGACCTAACGGCGGCTTGCATCCACAACAAAGCGCATCCGGCGTGACCTCTGCGCCATCAAACCGAGGCACTCTCGGCAGTGCAGATCTCGGGGCGTCGAGTCTCACGTTGAAGCATCTCATCGCACGCATAGACCTAAAGCGCGACATGGTCAAGGCCTCCGACAACCAGCTACGCACACTCATCTCGGAGGTTAGGAAAGGAAGAAGTAAGTGGGCGTCCGAGGATAGAGTCGGCCAAGAAGAGTTGTACGAGTCGGCGGAGAAAGTTCTCATGGAGCTGAAGGCCATGACTGAGTATGCGCAACCATTCTTGCAGCGTGTGGCGAAGCGCGAGGCGCCCGACTATTTTCAGGTCATCAAGACACCCATGGATATTGGCACCATGCTCAAGAAGCTCAAACAGCTGGCTTACAAGAGCAAGAAGGACTTCGTGGACGACTTGAACCTGATCTGGGCCAACTGCCTGAAGTACAACTCCACCCCTGACCACCCGTTCCGTAAGAAGGCGCTGTATATGCGCAAGGAGACTGACAAGCTCATCCCACTCATCCCGGAGATCACCGTCAAGGATCGTGCGGAGGCCGAGGCCGATGAGCGACAGCAGCAAGCATTGGATGCCGAGGAGAGCGACGACGATGACGACGCGCCGTTGGCGTCTAGAGGGCGCAAGGCGCCCAAGAAAGGCAGCAAAGGCGCGCCATCATCAGCGCGGAAGGCACCGTCTGTGGCCGTGGATGAAGCATCGACGCCGGCGCCGGACGTTAGACCGGCTATGCATGCTTCGGCGTCAAATCTTCGCAATGAGTTCCTGCGGGCAGACTCTGAAGCACACGACGCGGGATCCTCCGGTTTCGCCACACCGCCGCCTGGTACTGCGACGCCGCTTGTCAATGGTCATCACGGGAGTGGCGCCGGCGGCAGCCAGGTCGATCTTATGGAGGTTGATGCGCTTGGGCACTCGATCATAAGCCTTACGCAGGAAGACCCGGACGAGGACGATACGGAGTACAAGACGTGGAAGCAAGTCACGAAAAAAGATCGCGCGGTAGCTGCCGCAGAGCGCAATAGACTCTTCCACGGCCAGCGGCTGAACGCCGATGAGCCAGCTCTGCTGCGAAGTAAAGCCGGCATGCGACGGTGGCAACGTCAGCAGAAGATGCTCTCGTCCCAAACTGCGGATGCTGACGCAGAAACGAAAGAAGGCGTCGAGACCGCTAAGCCATCAGGCCCGGGTGAGACACTCGCCGAAGGCATCGAAGGCGACGAGGACTCGACACTACCGGACTACTACAACCCGCTCTCCGCTATTCCGGACCTCGAGGAGCGCTTGCGCTGGACGACCGACTCCGAAGGCAACGTCGTCCCGCAATCCGAAAAGTGGATGCGGATGTATGCCAAAGGCCAATACACTTCCACGGACGGCGGCAGCTTGACGAAGAGGATGGAGGCCAACATGCGGCAGATGCAGGAGACACGCAAGATTTGTAGTAAAATCGGCTTGGTCAAGCAGATGCAGTTGCAAGGGCAGACGTACCAGAACCAGTTCCAGAAGTATGAGCCGCAGCCTTTTGTCGAACAGGACGTTGGCGGAGTGGTGGTGTCTGAGACTGGACCGCTGACGTCGCCTTGGCTCAATCGAGCGGCGCTGCAGAGGTCCGTAGGTAAGATCTTCTATCACGCCGGTTTCGAGGATTTCCAGCCTTCAGCATTGGATGCGGTGACGGATGTAGCGAGCGAATACTTTCGGAAGTTGGTCGAGGGCTTCAAGTGCTTTCGCGAGCAGCCGAAGACAACGGAGGCAGAGACGCCGGCGACCTTCTCGTTCGAACAGCAGACACTACACGCTTTGCATGAGAACGGGCTAGATTTAGAAGCCTTGGAAGCGTACGTCAAAGACGACGTGGAGAGGCTGGGGACAAAGCTAGGTGTGGTGCACGATAGAATGCGGTCGCACCTGGCAGATCTCCTGGTAAATCGCACCCCCTCCAATTCTCTACACGCAATACTAACACCCTCCAGCGACCCGCACTCGGCGAACAAGCCGGCGCGGACGGCGTCGGCGCCTTCCACGACGGCAGCGAACAGTTCGTCGGCGGCGATTTCGCCGAAGACCTGGACGAAGACTTTTTCGGTTTCCGCGAGCTGGGCCTCGCCGCCGAATTGGGTCTGGAATCCATGTCCGTGCCCCTGCACCTGCTGCAAAACCGCATGCAAAACGCTTTCCAAGCTCAGCACCAAGGCCCCGTCATCAACGCCGGTTTCGTCTTCACGCCGCCGGAGCCCTACGAGCCGATCTCAAGCGAGACGCTGGGAGAGCAGATCGGAATCGTGCAGGAGTTTTTCCGGGCGCGGCTGCGGGCTAACCATGAGGAGGCTTTGGTCGAGGATGAGGATTTGCCGCAGAAGCAGAGATTCCCGAAGCCGAGGTTGCCGGCTAATGGGAAGATTAGTTCGCCGAGGAAACGGCCGATTAGGGAGCAGCAGCAGGCAGCGAAGAAGAGAAGGAAGATGGAGGATGGGGCTGGTGTTGGGATGGATGAGATGGGTGAGGGTGGAGGTGGGAGCCATTCGAAGTTCGGGAAGCCGGTTGGGGCGCTGAAGTTGAGGATGCCGGAGCGTGGTGGTGGAGATGGCGGCGATCCGGACAAGGACGGAGATGTCAATGGGGCGATGATTAGTCCGGAGAGTATCGCTGGGAACTGAGGTAGGAGCTGATCTGGCGGGCATGGGCCCAGGCATGTCGGATTTGTCTTTCGACTCACGAAGCTTGGCGAGAGCGTGGCGACGTCGTGCGAGGCATCAGTGCAACAGGGACGAATTCTCACGCACTGCGGAAAAGGTGCAGGTGGTGATTCCGCCGGCTGTGGGTGGCTATTACTATTAGCGACCGACGTTGAAGGCTTCTAAAAGCGACTCACGACTCTCTGTACGTGCGCCAAGAGTGCCGAGCCACGAGGGATTGTCACCGCGCCGCCCAAATCCAGACACATCTGACGTACCGCCTCTACAGCAGGACGATCTCAGATCGATCGCACGAGCTCGCACAGCATCGACTCCGGGGTCCAAACTGCCACATCCAGGCTCGTGGCCTGCCGCCGATGCCGCGAGTCAAGCTGTAGTATGTTGACTGATTTCATGGAGCAGGATCAAGAAAAGCGGGTCATGGAATCGAGCGAGAAAGAGCGAAAAGGGTCTGATAGACGGCGGTGGGCACAGGTGCTTACCCCGTCAATGGGACAACAGTGGACATGAAATGTGGCGTTCCCAGGGTTGAGTCTCGACACCCCAAATTGCCGCGACGATATCTTGGAACGGTTGGAGGCGTTCTAGGGATGTTCCATGGGGGATGGTCTGTGGTTGAGTACGGCAAAGACGGTCTATACCCCCTTGGTTTTGTGGACACGGAGTGGCGTTGGATCTTGTGCATTGTGGGGGCAGTCATTGGGGCTTTTGAGGCATTGCAGGTTCGAAAGTGGGTAGTCGCGTTGAAAGGATTGTACAGCCTTTGGGAGGACATGTAATCATCCAGGAGCTTAGTGGTATGATTGAGCCATATCGAACTCGTGCCAAGAGTGATGAGTTGTGAATACATGTAATAATGCTGATGTGCCTTCCCATCTTGTTCACGTTCAATTCCTGCAAGGATGCTGGCGTCACTTCAGGGTCCAACGCGACGAGCGCACGAGCCACTGGAATTATTTCCTGGCCTGTGTCCTTCTCGACCACCGACAGTAGAGCCGCCGGCGCGTGATCACACACGCGCTCACATACTTCGCTACCTTCCTGTCCCACTACTCCCACTCTAGACCCAACCGTAACTGCAAGTAGCCGTTGGATGGGTGTGCAAAAGCATCCTTGACCACTTTTCTGGTAGCGACGCCAACCCAACCCCACACACAAACACCAAACAAACACGAAACCTTTCCTATGGCGCTCCCCATTCAAGTCCACCAAGCCCTCGAGGAGCTGGTCGGCTTCCTCCAATCCACCGACAATGCCATCCGCACGCAGGCCGAAGAGCAGCTCAACCGAACATGGGTCACCGAGCGGCCGGAGATGCTGTTCCTGGGCTTGGCGGAGCAGATGCAGGGCTCGCAGGACGAGGGAGTATGTACCATACTATTGTTGCCTCATGAGAGGATATGGGACGTGGAATACTGTGTCTGACTAGAGCTCATGTGTAGACTCGCGCCTATGCTGCGGTCATCTTCCGGCGGATTGCGACACGGACGTCCAAGTCGGCGCAGACGGGCGAGCAGACGGAGACGTTCTTGCAATTGAATGCTGGGCAACGGAATGAGATTCGCGACCGGCTGTTGCAGGCATACGCTGGTGAAGGGACAGCGCATGTGCGGAACAAGATCGCGGATGCTGTTGCGGAGGTTGCTCGGCAGTATACGGAAGAGACTGTGATGGGCGTGGATGGCGCGAGGGATACGTGGCCGGCGCTGCTCAACGCTCTCTTCCAAGCGAGCCAGGCTGAAGACTCGGCTGTGCGTGAGTCGTCGTTTCGCGTTCTGGAGACGACGCCGGGGATCATTGAGAAGCAGCATGAGGACATCGTACTGGGCGTTTTCCAGCGAGGCATCAGAGATGATGTTCCTGACGTGCGGCTGGCGACCATGGCCGCCTTCTCGGCGTTTTTTCAGTCCCTGCAGAAGAAGGCACAGCAGAAGTACTACGCGCTCATACCGGACGTCCTCAACACCATCCTGCCGCTAAAAGAGGCCGGCGACTCGGATCAGCTCTCGAAGGCGCTCATGGCCGTCATTGAGCTGGCCGAGGCGGCGTCGAAGATGTTCAAGAATGTGTTCTCCGATCTCGTGGCTCTGTGCATCAGCATAATACAGGACAAGGAGCTGGATGACCCAGCGCGACAGAACGCTCTGGAGCTGATGGCGACGTTTGCAGATTACAATCCTACCATGTGCCGGAAAGATCCGAATTACACCAATGAAATGGTTACACAATGCTTGTCACTCATGACGGATGTTGGTCCTGACGATGACGATGCGGACGACTGGAACGCGCAGGAAGACATGGACTTTGACGAGAGCGATTCAAATCATGTGTCCGGGGAGCAGACAATGGATCGCTTGGCGAACAAGCTTGGCGGTCAGACAATACTGCCGCCCACTTTCAACTGGCTGCCGCGCATGATTGCTTCCTCTGCATGGCGGGACCGACACGCAGCACTCATGGCCATCTCGGCAATATCTGAAGGGTGTCGTGAGCTCATGGAAGGTGAGCTGGACAAGGTGCTGGATCTGGTCGTGCCGGCATTGCGGGACTCGCACCCGCGTGTTCGGTGGGCCGGTTGCAATGCGCTGGGCCAGATGAGTACCGACTTCAAGGGCACCATGCAGACTAAATACCACCAGATCGTGCTTCCGTCATTGATACCCGTCTTGGCTGCCTCGGAGCCAAGAGTACAGTCCCACGCTGCAGCTGCACTCGTCAACTTCTGCGAGGAAGCCGAGAAGGAGATCTTGGAGCCATATCTGGATACACTGCTCGAAAATCTCATGCGCCTCCTCCAGAGTCCAAAGCGGTTTGTTCAGGAACAAGCTCTCTCGACCATCGCTACCGTCGCCGACTCGGCTGAGAGTACTTTCGGCAAGTGGTACGGCAGCCTCATGCCTCTGCTCTTCAACGTCCTTCAGCAGCCGAACGAGCGCGAAGTAAGACTACTCCGCGCCAAGGCCATGGAGTGCGCTACCCTCATTGCTCTCGCAGTCGGCAAAGAGCGCATGGGCCAGGACGCCATCACTCTCGTCAACCTGCTCGGCAACGTTCAGGCCGGCATCACTGACGACGACGATCCGCAAGAAAGCTATCTCCTCCACTGCTGGGGTCGAATGTGCAGGGTGCTCGGTCAGGACTTTGTGCCCTACTTGCAAGCGGTGATGCCGCCGTTGATGAAGCTCGCACAGGCCAAGGCTGACATCCAGCTTCTGGACGACGAGGAGAATGTAGCACAGATCGAGCAGGAAGAGGGGTGGGAGCTCGTGCCGCTCAAAGGCAAGTACATCGGCATCAAGACCAGCACGCTCGACGATAAGTTCATGGCGGTCGAGCTCATCACGGTGTATGCGCAAAATCTAGAGCAAGGCTTCGCGGAGTACGTGATGGACATCATGGACACGGTCGCCATTCCCGGGCTCGCATTCTTCTTCCACGACCCCGTGCGAGTGGCTTCTGCAAAAGCCGTGCCGCAGCTACTTAACTCGTACAAGATGGCTTACGGTGGGCAGTCTGCTCAATATTCGGAATTGTGGAAGAACACGATTGCGAAAGTCCTCGAGGTTCTGGAAACGGAGCCGGCAATCGAGACGCTGGCCGAGATGTATCAATGCTTCTACGAGTCCGTTGAAGTCTCGGGCAAGGACTGCTTGTCAAACGACCACATGAGCATCTTCATCAAATCCGCAGAGAGCGTGCTGAAAGACTTCCAAACCCGCGTCAAAGCCCGGCAGGAAGAAGCCGCCGACCGGGAAGACGGTGAAGAACCAGACGAAGAAACGCAATTCGCGATGGAAGATGACCAGACCCTCCTCTCCGACATGAACAAAGCCTTCCACACCATCTTCAAGCACCAAGGCCAGTCCTTCCTCCCCCACTGGGAGCGCCTGCTCAACTACTACGACCTCTTCGTCACCAACCAAGACGACACCCAGCGCCAATGGGCCCTCTGCATCCTCGACGACGTCCTCGAATTCTGCGGGCCCGCCTCCTGGCACTACCACACCCACATCATCCAGCCCCTCATCGACGGCATGCGCGATCCGGCCCCCGCGAACCGCCAAGCAGCTTGCTATGGCGTCGGCGTCGCGGCGCACAAAGGCGGCGATGCCTGGGCGGCTTTCGCGGCGGGGAGTCTGCCGATGCTGTTTGAAGTCACGCGGAGACCAGGGGCGCGGAGCGACGACGATGTGTTTGCGACGGAGAATGCGTGCGCGAGTATTGCGAAGGTGTTGCATTTCAACGCCGGGAAGGTGGCGGACGTGCAGGGTGTGGTGGCGGCGTGGATTGAGACGTTACCGGTTATCAATGATGAGGAGGCTGCGCCGTACGCTTATGCGTTTTTGGCGGATTTGATTGAGAGGTATGATTTTGCTCTTTCTTCCTCCTCGGTTCACTTATAGGGGTGTGAACGGTTTGGCTAACGAGTACGGGTTTCTAGATCCAATCAGACGGTTATGCTGCAGGCACCGCGATGCTTCGTTTTCGTCGCACAGGCGCTGGAGGCCGAGACATTGCAGGGAGCTATGGCGCAGCGGATTGTCGGCGCGGCAAGGAAACTCGTTACGGATGCTGGGTTAGATGCGAATCAATTGCTTGCGGGCCTGCCGCCGGAGACGCAGCAGACGGTCCGGGCTTTCTTCGGCTGAGTGCGAAGAGAGGGAGAGAGTTGGCAGAAGCGCGGGGAGGTTGATTACTTGAGCATTGCGTGGTGGCATAGCATGTACGAGCTCAACTTACCTAACAAATGTGGGAAGAGTGTAAGAGTCGATGGTGTGATGATTAGTGATAGCTGACTCCGCACAAGATATACCCATTCAACGTATGCCAGCGCTGACCCGCGATCATCCAACAAATCCTCCATATCCAAATATACCTCCTCTTTCCTCACTCCCCCATCCTCTCCCGCCCCCAGATCTTGAATCTCTACAACACAATCCCCGTCCCCCTCCTCGCCAACCTCAACCCAACATTAATCACCGACGCCGTAGCCAACACATGCGCCACCGTCCGCGCCACCCCGAAATTCATCACATAAGCCGGATAATAAACAAAGCACTTGCAAATGACATGCAGCCCCAGCAAATTCACCAGCACCCCATCCCCCGGCGCCATCGCCTGCGCCAACGCCGCCACAAGCCCATACCCCCCAAACATCTCCAGCAAATTGTAATGCGCACTATGCATCCTCAACGGCAAACCCCTCAGCTCCCCGACTTGCGCACGGGGGTGCGCGTTATCCCTTCCGCCCTCGGTCCCGGCTTCGGATGCGGCGGCTGAGGCGGCCCCCGAGAGCGCGTAAGTGAGGGTGATGTAGAGGGTGCTGAGGGCGGCGATGCGGCCGGTGGGCGGGAGGGTCGAGGTGGAGCCCGCGGAGGAGAGGAAGGCGATGGAGCGGGTGACGGCTGTGACGGCTTTTTCGAGCAGGGAGGCGGGTTGCGCGATCCAGGTTGTGAGGGGGACGGCGGCGAGGAAGAGGGCGCCGAAGCCTGGATGGGGGAGGAGGAGGGGTTAGTGGGGTGGTGGGGGGGCGGGAGCTTGGGGAGGGTAATTGGGTGGGAAGGGGGGGCGTTTTGGGGAGGGGCAGCGTACCGACGAGGGCGAAGCCTTGGGGGTTGACTACGCCGTCTTCCTTGAGCTTTTGGATGAAGGTGTCCTTCTTCTCGCGGATCTTGTCTTCGTTGGACGGCATCGTGTCGGCTGGCGCGTTGGGGTGTGGAGATGGGATGGAGGAATAATTGTGAGAAGGGTAGGGAGTGGTTGCGCAAGGCTGAGAGAGGCGACGGTCCTACCTATATGTACTACTGGTCGCTGCGAGACGGGAGCGAGGGGTCTAGACTCGATGCTTTGCTCCCACCTCTTCGGGAGAGTGGAAGGCCAGTGTTAGAGTTCATCACCCCCACCTCCCTCGTCGATCATCACTATCGGAGGGTGGAGACGTGCAGCTAGCGGCGTCCCAGAGCATGCACGGAACCATTGGTCATCATTGTTAAAGGTCTTGTAAGGACTCCATTACCGTACGGCGACGAGGCAGCTTTGGAATTGGCAGAAAGCCAGGAGAGCGTAAGATGCGTTCGCCACTCAAGAAGAGGATGCGTTCAAGACGGGACGCTCGAACAAAAGCGGAAGCCTCCCGCCATCGAGTGTTCTAGAGAGTGTACAAATATGCTGATATATGACTATAAGGTATGTGTCGCTCACTTCACAGTCACCTCCGCCACCTGCACCGCCGGCTCCGTCTTCGTCTCCTGCAACCGCTTGAGCTCCTCCTCCATCATCGCCGCCTGCCTGCGCAGCCGCTCCGGGATCACCTTCTCCCGCGCGGCAGTGATCTTCCAATTGTCCAGACTCTCCACGCCCAGCGCATTGAGCGTCTTCCGCTCCACGACGCTGTACTGGCTCTTGTCCGTGCGGTTGAAATTGAACGGCTGGTTCAGGCTGACGGGCGGGTTGGTGATGATCCGCACGGTTCGGAGCTTGTTGTTTGATGCGGAGTGCAGCATGAGCGGGTGCAGGAGGTAGACGTCGCCGACTTTACCGGTCGCTTCGACGAACGCCTCATCGGGCATTGAGTGGGCTGTATCGCAGAACCATTTGAGCGCGTCTTCTGGCTTGAACTCTGGGTTGGCTTCTCTGGGTGTGAAACGAGGCGACACGCCGTCTGGGTGATCATGGAGGTACTGTGCCATTTTGGGAATAGCACCTGGACATATGAAAGTCCCACCTCCACCTGGCTGAATCTCAGTGAAGAGCGGAATCACCAGCAGGCCTTGCTCGGGGCTGTCGAGGTAATGGACAAAGAAGTCGCCATCCACGTGCCACCCTGGCAAGTCTTGACCCCGGATCTCCTTGCCCTCGCCTTCGGGTGTACCAAGATTAACGATGAGCCCGTCATTCCAAGTGCGATTATACTCTGCTATCCGCTCTTCACCACCCAGCAGATCGCAGATTGCGGCCCACGCCTTTGGTGCGAGGTCGGAGGCTGTGAACTCGCTGTGCTTCGGCATGTTGATTCGCTCGGTGTGCCATGTCGACTTATCGGTCGGCGACATACCCAGGCGGGTCCATACTGTCTTGATCAGGTCGTCCGCCTGCTGTTGGCTGAAGCAATCCGAGAGCTTGAGCCAGCCGTGTTGTAGAAAGTGGTCCACATCCTTCTGCGTTAGCTGCTGATACTGTTGGGTCGCCATATTGATACGGATGATGCTGCGAGAATGAGGAGAGGAATTGGATTTGTTCTTCAACACAAGAGTACGACAAGCTGTGACGACAGCTTTATTGCCGTTGATGGTGGTGGCGATATCGCTGGTATGCCGTAAGCCAATGTCAATGGTGGGTGGCTAAAGCATCCGGTTAATATCGCCCCGTGGGGCACCATGGTTGGAACCACGTGAGATGGTGGGGCCTCTCAAGTGTCAAGTCTCACCAACCAGCTTACCAGAACACGGGAACGACACCTGCGTTCGTGACTCGTGGTCACTACAGTGCCTTGTGTCTGCGTTTGCTCTTACCTACAGCATTGAGTTGGAGTTTTAAGGGCTTATGGGGTGCATGTGCTTTGCCATTGTGGGAAGGTCTCAGCCACGGGCGGTACCATCACCAACACACTGTGGTCGGTCTCGTACGCTGTTCGTATTCCCGTTTCGATTGACCCAAAGCACCTTGAGTGGCGTTGGCACCCTTATCCGCGCGATCCTGCCTTGATGTGGACACTTGCGTGCTGACAGGCATATCTGCGCCGCTAACGATCGTGAATTGTATCAGCTACGGGGACATTACCAACCTGTGCACTGTGTCGCTCTCAAGGAAGGGCAGTTCTCTGCGTATTCTGCTAATCGTACCGCCGGCCAAGCATTCGATTGGTAATCCCCAACTGCAGAAGTAGGTAGCGATGCAGAGGAGTCTCTCTCTGTAAGAGGCCGATATCGCTCGAACACCTGAAGAATGCGTAATGGGCCCAAGTAGAGAGTGGACACGCCAATAGCCATACACAAAGTGAGTGAGCTTCCAGGACGTGGCTTCGTAGCGAGGAACGCTCGCGGTCAACTCGAGTCGAGAGTCTCTACGATACCTGTGCACTGCCGGAGGCCAGTACCTTCGTCCTCTGCCATCGCCGACGCTTTGCTCGGCGGCTTGAGGCAGTGGCAGCGGCGTGCCATGACGCATGCGATCAGATCGCATGGTATATAGGACTAGCAATCTTGGCAACGTGAGTGTCTGGAAGTACGTCGATCGCGATCGTTGTAGTGCTCAAGTTCAGTGTGCGCCGATTCGAGCGCTATTGACAAGGTCAACAGAACCTCAAGCAGGCGTCGGCGGTGAAGAGTCGTCCAGCGGCTCGCTAACGGGTGTCCCGGTGGATCGGGCGGGCGCTCGTGATGCGCGCTGCCACCTTGTATGGTTTCGCAGGTTGGAAGAGATGCTACTGCGTGGTGAGGATTGGAAGAAGTGGGCATGGAGTGTTGTCCCAAATCTTTAGACTCCGCTGCCAAGAACGCCAAGCTTCTATCTGCTGTGGCGGCAATCCCATATCACATCGACAACGCCACATCGACAAATCCAACGTCTTCTAAAGTCTCGGCTGCAGATAGACCTTTCAGGGTGTCGACATATGAGTATCATACTGGCAGAGCTTCGTGTGGACCTGGCCACTTGCGGTCTCTTGATCACACCATGACGACTATTGCCGGATCGCAAGACTCGCCTCTTGAGAAACCGGTCTTGGCAAGTGAGCTGCTAGAGGAGGTAGCCTTCAGTACAACATCGCCTCTACCGGTAGAGGCGGAATACACCATCGTCCAATCTACGCGGAAAGTAGGCAGGAAAGCGGCGATTCAGGAGGACGAAGAGCCACTCGTGGACACTACCGCCGCCATAGCCAAGAATTCGAAGAAGACCAGGAGACTTCAAAAGCAGCAGCAAAAGAGGCACCAAAGGGCTGTCGCAAGGGATCGTCCAGAATCCTTTCTAGACCTGCCGGCTGAATTGTTGCAAGAGATCCTCGGTTATCTTCTACCGAGCGATGTCTTTCGCTTGCAGTTGTTAAACAGCGCCACCAGAGACTTCATCCAGCAAAATGAGCGAGCGATCGCCAAAGACATCATGGACCGGCGGTTCTGGGTGCTGCAGCGTTGCTTCCCGTTGCCAATTCGTCTTGACGCAGTGGACGAGCACACCCGTCTGGCGTTGCTAAACCCGCGCAGGGAGAAAATGACCGAGATCCACAAAAAGCCATACCAGCATATCAAACCCCTGAACCCTCAGGAAGTGTGCAGCTGTCCGTCCTGTCTCGTCGCATGGAACAATCTCAACGTAGCGCTGGACTTTGCGTACTTCCAAGGCCACTTGAACCACCGGGAGCCCATCCCGATGATCCCGCGAGGCAGCTCTCCTAAATGGAACTCGGAGCTGACAGAAGCGCACGCACAGATCGTCGAGAAAGCGATATCGAGTCCTCTCACGTACTCTGCGATTTTAGAGATTCACCTCGACAGTACCGTGGGCACACTTCTACGACAGGTCCGCTTCCCGCCGCAGACGAGAGTGCACCAACACAACAAGATGATCAGTACCAAGACCCTCAACCCCAGCACGCTGTACCAGGTCACCGAGAGGGACGCGAACGGCTCCGACGAGTTCCTCGAGCGCGATGGAGCGCTGGTGAGACCCTCATACGACGTCCCGTTCAACAGAGACAACTACTACTCTCTCCTTGCATACGTACCCAATCGGAAATGGAGTACAGACGAGCGCAAATGGCTTTACTACGCCCGCGGCGCGCACGAACGGGACTTGGAGTGGACCAGGCGATGGTTCCTGCCGAAAGCCAGCGACGATGGCATCCTCCAGCCGGTGCCCGTTCCCAGCTCCCAGGCCGGTATGAAGACGTAGTACTAACCCGCCACCAACTTTATCCGTACGAACGAACGTCCTCGCGCCGAGCCTTCACTCGCCCCAGGATACCACGTCATCTTGGCGACATGAAGCACCAAATCATGCCCATAAGACCTCCTATCGAACCGCACGAGCTCGCCCCCCCTGCCGAAACCCACCAGCCTCAAAGACCGGTTTGCCCGCGGCAGAAGCCTCCAGATACGCCGGTAAGCTGTTCCTTCCACGCCCCACCGCGCAAAGCCTCCTTGTCGGGCTGCCCCGTTCGCCAAGCCAGCGGATTCCGAATGGAGAGCGTGTGCAGCAATCGGCTGAGGGGCGGATAGCGGGGGCGGGGATGGAGAGGGGATATGGTGGAGGTTGTGGAAGGGGGTGATGGGGTCGAGGCCGCAAGGGGTGGGGTTGGGGCGGAGAGGGGTGGCATGGTATGGCTGGGAGGGAGGGAGGGAGAAAGGTAGAGGGCTGTGCTTACGGGCTGCGTCTTGGAGGAGAGTGACGGGACGGGGCGATGGATCGGCTGAGATACGTGTGCAGCCGTCTAATCACGTGCGCGCCTTTCTTCACACCGGAAGGAGCCGGACTACCAGTCCTGCCGTGAGCAAAGGAATTGAAGGAATCGCTCCTGTAAGGTAGGCACGGACGCATTGCAATGCATGTAAGATACGTGTGAAGGTCCGTCTTGATTGAATGCAGAGTCAATAGATCCATCGAATAGCTAGCCTCAGTACGCCAGTTCGCCACCGCTAAAACATCCACATCCGCCAAAAATTCGCAACACCGCCATAATGCCAGCCATCTCCAGATCTCGTAACCCATGACTATATGCTCCCCGCAACCCTCCGCTATGCCCGCGAAACCCCCCAGAGCCCAGCAGAAGCCACCCTCACCCATTCCCCCCAAAACCCATCCGGACCGCAGCCCCAAACCCCCTCCCTCACGCCCCTGCAGCAGTAGCCGTCCCGTTATCCCTCTCCACCTCCACGCTATGCCCTTCAAACTTCAATTTCGTCGTGAACATCGCCCGGATCCGGCCCTGCGGCGCCGCCACCCGCGCATGAAACACCATATCATACCCGCCCCTCCCGTCCCCCACCACGCCCACGGATCCCGGCGCAAGTAAATCCCAGTCTCCCGTCTGCAGGAGCGGGTCCCCTGCTCGCGTGTAGGGGCCCGTGACGCTGGGGGCCGTGGCGTAGTTGACGTTGTAGGAGGGCGAGCGGGTGCAGCCGGAGGAGTAGAAGAGGAAGTACACTCCTGCGGGGGAGAGGACGAGGGCGGGGGCCTCGATCAGCGGGCCATCGGCCGCGATGCGGTCGAGGAGTTGGATGGGGGCACCGTCGTTGGTGACGCCGTCGGGGGCCATGCGCTGCAGCATGATGGGGGTCGGGACGAGGGGGGCTTTGGTGTTGCCGCAGAGGCCGCCGTGGCCGATGTTGTTGCCGTCGACTTTGTAGGCGACGTAGAGGGTGGAGTCTTTGTCTTTGAAGGCGGCCGGGTCGATGGCGCCGCCTTGGTCGAGGGGGCAGGCGAGGGTGTTGTTCAGGGGGTCGTAGGGCCCCGCGGGGGAGGCGGTGCGGGAGATGGCGGAGCCGATGCAGTGCGGGGGTGGGTGGCGGCCTTCGGCTTCGGTGCCGTTGCGCTTGTTGGCTGAGTAGTACATGATGAACTTGTTGTCGCTGGGGCGCTGGATGACGGCCGGCGCCCAGACGTTGGCTTTGGGGATTTTGGGCGGGATTTCGGTCATGCCGGGTATGACCCAGTCGCCGACGTCGGGTAGTGGGTCGTGGGTGGAGTTTAGCAGGTGCCATGTCAGGAAGTCGGTTGAGGTGGCGATTTGAACGTTTGAACTTCCATAGTCATAGCCGGTCGTATTGTCCGGCCGCTGTATTATACCAGCCGCGTTGTTTGTTGCGAAAGCGTAGTACGTGCCATTGTGGAAGGTGACATCGGGATCCGGGAAGTTGTCATCGAGCGCAGCTCTGATGGGGGATCCCAGGGAATTCGGAGGAGGCGGAGTCGGGTTTTGTGGCGTGGAGCCAGCGGGGGCTCGGGATCGGTGGGGAAGAGCAACGGACAGCGCACCTTCAATGACACCGCCGAGTATTATGAGAAGCATGATTGCGGCAACGAGAAGTGATCCGTGGGAGCGGAAGGTGAAGCGCCTGTTTTGCGAGACATATTCCTTTTCGGGGTCCTTGTCCACGGGCTTTGTGAAGTGACGTTGAAAGAAAGTAAGCTTTGTGGCCTCCATTGTTTGGGCATGTCGCAAAGCAGGAACGGCCGGGGCTGGTCGTGAAGTGAACGGGGTAGTGAGGTGTCGAAGCAAGCCGACCGGTTTTGTATGAGAGCGCGCCGGGTACGAAGTGTCCATCGCCTTCGGGTCTTCCGTGGAATGTGATAATGTACTGTTTGTGCCTTCCATATGGCCAGCTCCGGGCGTCAGCGGGATACTCTCGTCCGTCCCGTCCTGGCCGTGCTGTCGTTGAGCCATATTGCTCATGGGGTAACCTGAGGAAGAGCGCTTAGGTGCGAAGATGCCAAAAGGCGATCTGGAGCGTTTTGTACCAGTGAACGAATGTTTCCTCGAGCCATAGTGCGGGTGCACCGCATCGGAGGACGGTGAGGACATGGTGAAGCGCAAAGTCTAAGCGCGCACAAACGGTGACATTTACGAGACAATTCTATGGCTGACGCGTCCCAGCTCGAAACGTGATGCCACCCCCGGATCCAGCGGCGTGCCTCGTCTGTTGGACAGTGACGCTGTCGAGGGATAGGACGGTCGAGTATGCAATGGTTACAGTGATGGAGACGCTGTTCACGGTACGACTGAAGTGAAGACAGGAAGGAGGCGAGGCGCAGCTCCGGCCGTCCTTCTCCTCATCGTTTCCAAGTTCCTCCAAGGCTCCAACACAGGGGCCCAGAAGGCCAACGATTCGAGGTGGGGAGAGCGGGAACTTCCCTCGACGGCATCCTGCGGGTGGTGGGCCATCCTCCCCCTCCTCTTAGGGGCTTCCCGTCCTCCCGCACCATCTCAGCTGGCGCCAAGCTTCACTAGGCGCCCCGTCCCGTCGAAGCTTGGCCTCGATCTCACGCTCATCCCCACGTGCGTGGGCAAATCACTGGCAGCGCTGACTACACGGTAACACGGGTAACCTCAACTACCTCTAGGTCGTTTAAGCAACCTTGGCGTCGTCCGAATTGGCGCTGAACCGCGGAATACTGTACGGGTAAGGGCTCCAAAACGAATTACATGTATGATGTATCAGAGTCGCAGGCATCGTTACAAGCATGCATCTTGGCGCCTCATGCCAAGTACAGGTATGGTTTGGAGACACTTGAGGAAGGAGGCTCTTTTTTCTATGTCACAGCTGCTCGAAGCGCAGCAAGAGCACTCCTCGTTCGCGGAACTAGCGAGACCAGGACTTGCCATACGCTCGCCCGAGAGAAGGAGTGGACGATGGCTATCAACCCGAGCGGAGACGATGAGAAGGCGTGCACGACGACGGTATGAGACAGACGATGAGGCAACAGGCAAGCAACGAATTAGTACACCAACATCCTCCTAATCCCGTCCAAACGGTTCAAACGCTCCAATTCACTAACAGCCCTCCCTCCCCATGCTGCTGCTGTCAATCTAGTATACAATTGTGAGAATCGCCGCCGCAGCAACGAACACAGTCCAACCCACAGCCTGCACACTGCCCGCGGCATTGGTGGCGAAAGCTTGCTCAGCCGGCGAGGTGGGCGACGGCTTGTTGTCCATTGGCGTGGCCGTGCCCGTCATGTTGCTCTTGGTGTGCGAGGAGCTCGCGGTGGCTGAGCCCGTGCTCGTGCAGGGCGTCGACGAGTTGCGGTAAGTGGTTGCGGAGGACGACGGCGACCATGGGGTGTAGAGTGCTGTGGGCACCAGGCTGGTCGTGGTGGAGGCCGACCAGGGGGTGTAGTAAGGTGGGTGCACCTCCGTTGTCCAGAGCTTGGTCGTGCAGCTGGTTGTCGTCGAGCCTTGGTGCCAGTAGGTCGAGACCGGCAGCGTGGCTGTGAGGACGAAGTGCTTGGACGAAGTGCAGGTGGTCGATGGAACTGGTGGGGTGGGCTTGCCGGGGACCGTCGACATCTTCGTTGTGCAGCTGGTCGATAGTGTGGCCGGCGGGGTCGGGACCTTGGACGTGCAGGGCTTGCTCAGGCTGGTCCAGACTGGTGTCATCGGGACGGTTGGCTTGGGTTTGGTCGTCCAGATGGGCGTCATGGGCACGGTTGGCTTGGGCGTGGTCGTCCAGGTTGTTGTGGAGCAGGTCGTCGACAGGCCGACTGGCGTCATGGGTAGGCTCGGCGGTTGCGCAGTGCACCATGCCGGGATAGTCGTAACCGTGACCGTGACGGCCGGGCGGGACGTCCAGGCGGCTTCACTCATCGCCGCAGTCAGGCCTGCGAGAGTGTCAGAGTATGTCGAGAATGAGGTGGCAGGAGATAGTCCTACCGAGGAACGGCGCGAGGTGTGTAAGCTGCATCTTGAGTTGCTTGTTGGTGATGGGTATTTGTGCTGGTGTAGTATATGTTGCGTAGTCGAATATCTGCGAGACCGTGTCAGCAATGTGTTGAGCGACGATAACATGTGAGTGGAGCATGAAGGGCAAGCAAGATGAAGTGATATGCAAGAGGCATGAGGATGGAGTGAGGTAGCTGACCTGTGAGCGGATATTTGAATGTGTGTGAGGGGTGGAGAGTGTAAGGAAGAGAAGCAGAAACAGGAGGCGAAGAGGAAGATATACTAGCTCGTGAACAACGACACGCCTGCCATGAGAACCGCTGGCTACTTGCCTCGCCCGCTGCGGTCCGGGAGGGCCTCTTGCCCAGCAGACGAGGAAGGAAGGAGCGTACCATGTCTGTTCTGCGTCCATGTTCGTGCAAGCGGTGACGATGCCCTGGCGCCTCTTACCGCAGTCAACCCCTGAAAAGACGGACGGACAGTGCGACGTCCAGAGAGGGTCTTGAACCTCATGGCGGTCGCCAGTGGCTTCCCATTCCGGACAAGAGAGCACCATCTGACCTCGCATCAGCTTGGCAGGCATGCCACAGTAGCTTGCAGCCTTGCACCAGGCTTGTCCTCCGTATCGCTCTTGGGGCGTGTAACCGCTGCCTTCCGAATTGGAAGTGAGAGATCGTTGAGGGCGGAAGGGACAGCTAGAA
The DNA here is from genome assembly GCA_030411845.1 of Friedmanniomyces endolithicus. Classification (NCBI taxonomy): domain Eukaryota; kingdom Fungi; phylum Ascomycota; class Dothideomycetes; order Mycosphaerellales; family Teratosphaeriaceae; genus Friedmanniomyces; species Friedmanniomyces endolithicus. Next base: position 94,456 of record JASUXV010000022.1, read on the forward strand.
GTCGGAGTGACCTTGCCGGACTGCACCACTGCTGCTGATGAAGCTCCATTGCAACGCTGGATTCGTTATGAATTGTTGTGACTTCATGTTGTCTCCCGGTCCATGGTTCCTGTGCATTGATCATACCTGGTATGTGGTGCAGTCAACCGCGCGCTTGACTTGACTTGGCTTGGCAACAGCATCGCTCCTTCCTCATTCAAGACCCTCGACTTCCAAGTAAACAAACGCGTCATCATATTGACATTTTGCTCCGCCCCCTTCCCCTTCCAGGCTCGAGTTCCTTCCTGCTCAACAACAACATCTTGCGATGGTTCTTTGTCAAAGGCTGAACTTCCAACCATACACTCGTTAACAATCACACTCCCACATCGCCTTCAGCAGCCTCACAGCCACACATCACTCTCGTTCATCACCAGCACTCACCGACTCGAGAAACTCCAAAGATGCAGCTCAAGCAATTGGCCGCGGCCGTCGTCGGCGCCGCCACCCTCGCCACCCCATCCGCTGTTGAGAAACGTGCATTCGGTATGGTTTTCTCCATCGTACCAGGTTCCAGCCGTGACTGATCCGTACCAGACGTGGTCACCTCCATCTTCACAGTCGACCACTTTCCGGCGGTCTCTATCTCGACCGTGTACTCCACCACTGAGATCACCATCTACAGCTGCGCGCCCAGTGTCACCAGCTGCCCGCTGTCCGGCTCGGCGTCGACGTACACTTCCGTCGTCCCCGTATCGACTACCATCTGCCCAGCCACGCTGACCTCGACCGTCAGCGCGAGTACAGCACCGGCGTACACGCCAGGCTTGCTTACTCAAGGCAGCAGCTCTGTCGCGGGTGCAGGCTCCACGGGCGCGCCAAGCATCTCAGGCAGCACCAAGACGGTCTACTCGACAGTCACTCGCAGCTGGTCATCCACCGTGACGATAGGCGCATCTACGAGCAGCATGACCAGCTCTACAAGCTCTCCTCCTCAGACATCTCCCAGCGGTGCAGGCGCAGGCTCGAGCTCGGCGGGTAGCTCACCAGCTTCCGGCCCCATGACGCCGGAAGCAGGTTCGCCAAGTGCCACAGCTGCTGCGTACACATACTCGCCGACCTCATCCGCCAGTGTTACCGGCCCAATGGCCAGCCCCTCCTCCGGCATCAGCCCACCGGGCTCGATGGTGATGGAAAGCCCGTCCGGAAGTGCGAGCAGCCCAGCGAACGCTACCACCCCAGGCTCTGCTTCGCCTTCATTGGCGAGCCAGACTGGCAACAGCGGATCGATCAGCTCGTACCCTGCCTTTGCGACAAGCCTGGCCTCGTTCTCCAATGCCAGTCCCGGTCCAGCGTCAGGCTCTTCCGGCTCTTCCGGCTCTTCCGGTCCAGCTGCTCTATCGGCAATCACGCTGACGTCGACAATTACCATGACCACTTCGATCTCATTACCGGCTCAAGCTACGTCAGCAAGCGGCATTGCCAACGTAAGCCATCCTCCTCAGCGGTGCTTTGTCCAAGCTAACTTTCCATAGAACGCTACAATGCCTGCGGCGACCTCAAGCTTTGGCGGCTATGCTCCGTACTTGCTGCCGCCAGGCGCCGGTGCAGCTAGCACTAGCAGCAACACCATTGGTGCCATGGGCGCAACTGGTAGCGCCAGCATGGGGATGCCCATGCCGAGCAGTAACGGCACCATCGGCTTGCCGACGGTCTCGGTCGTCCCGTACACCGGTGCTGCCGCACTTGTGGAGGCCAACTACAGACTCATGCTCTGCCTTGCCATCGGCCTCCTCACCACCAACCTGCTCGTCTAGAGTAGGAACGACCATGCCACGCTTCTCGTCCCGCCTCGCAGCTTGTGCGAGAGCTCAACTCTTACAGTCAACCGTGACTTCTGCGCTTCCTTGAGCGTTAGCGACGACTAACACGCGATGCATGTGCTAGGACTGCAGAATAGGGGGTGTATGTGATTGACTGCTTTTTGACAGATCCGCGGAGGCATGTAGTATAGCGCAGCGCTCCTCGCACTAATATGATGTGACTTCTATGCACAAGATCGGCTCCCTTTGGTATTCTGCAATGACAACGTGCTTCCAGACTGTCCTGGTGTGCGCTGCTGTTATGAAGCCTTAACCTGTGTTGCTGTCGCGTCCGACGTGGATGGGACGATTGAGTCTGCATCGTGGTCCCACCGACAAGGCACACAAAGGAGGTGGTCGGCGTGCAAGGGAATGCAAACACTGGACGGAATAAGATACGGAGCTCCGCCATCGCGTCTGAAGTGGTGTCGCAACGACCCATGCCATGATGTCATCAATCTCACATGTCAAGACCTCGAGCTCGTCGGATCGCGGCTTATGATTTGAACTCTCGAGCTCCCTCACAGACCAACGCCCGCACCGCCGCCATGCCACCCCCCTTCCACCGCCTCCTCGCCTTCTACTCCAACAAATCCGACCGCCCCAACACCCAAACCGTCCGGCTCACCGACTCCCTCCGCGGCAATCTCGCTCTCGGCCTCGACTTCCCCGCCGCCCTCGCCATAGCCCTAGGTCGCCACCTATTCCTCCGCAATACCTCGTTCCTCTCGCTTAATATCCACGTCCCCAGCGTTTCCACCACGAAAACGCTGTTGGACGGGATCCCTATCGATGAGAAGAGGGCGTACAGTCGGGCGGATATCGTGGGAGCGGCGAGGAGGAATGGGAATGGAGTTCTAGGGCAGGCGGATGCGTTGGGGATGTGGGCTTTGGCGGCGGATGTGCGGATGGGGTTGGTGAGGGGGGAGGATGTGGTGGCTTTTCAGCGGGGGACGCTGTTTGAGGTTATTGAGAGGAGGAGGATGGGCAGGGGGCAGGTGCTGCCGCTCTGGAGGGGGGGGCCAATTTCGTGAGTTTAGTATTGGCAGGAAGGGGGCAGGGTGGTGGGCTAATATGATTTGTAGGGTTGGAGGGCATTCGTGGTTTGTGAAGAAGATGTTTGGTGTTGATGTTTACCAGGCCGATTACAAAGACGACTGAGCCGAGATGTGCAGGTGGAGGCTACCTCGAAGACGTCCAGGTGTTGAGTTGTCGGCTTCAGGTGAGAAGCTGCAGTAAGGCTGCGAGGTCTCGGGTGTCCTGTCGAAGGCCGACGCTTTCGATAAATTATCAGACCCATGCACGCAAGATCAAGCTGCTGACGACGAGTCCGCGACATTACCGATGGCTGTCTGCAGTTATAAACGGAAGTGACACACCAATGGTCGATATATTCTACAACGCCCAACCCCCATGGACGACTCAAACCCCCTGGGCCGTTGTGCGTCGACACGTGGTATCTAGAAAGGAGCGTATGACCAGTATTCATACGACGCAAATGATTGACACGAGCCCGGCGACGCAATCACGAACAGCAATACAGGCACATAGTGCGCATAGCTGGCAGCATGTGACGATATACAGTATGTAACAATATATAGCATGATACGAGATCAAGCCCGAAGACGGGTCGGGCATTCACCTCACTATGAATCATTCCCGCTCATCGTGCACTCCCTTTCAATCAACAAACAGTCGACACATCCATCTAGTGCGTCCAAATTGTTTCGTCCCTACCACAACCGGCCAAGCGTCGCTCGAATCTAGGCTAAAGTCCATGACTAAGCTCCAACCAAGTGTCCTGAAGCAATCGCGAGCTGATGAACCTCCGTCACAGCGATTGCAGACCTCTTCACTGACGGCTCTGGCCATGACTGTACCATCAACTAAACAAAGCTGAGCAGACACACCATTTGCTCGACCAACATCAACATGGTGCGCCTCGGCTTCTACGCCGGCGCGTCCACCGCGGCCGCAGCAGCATGCCTACTGAAGGCCTTCCACCAAAGACCCAACTTCTACAGCGCGACCGTCTACCTCTCCCAATCTAACGCCTGCCTCCTCATCCTCACGAACCTCCTCATCGTCCTCGCATGCAGCACCTTCTACGCTCTCCAGCGCATCCTCTACGGCCCACTCCGACCAATCGAGATCGAGCAGCTCAGCGAGAAAGCATGGTACGCCGTCCTGGACACCCTGCTGGCGATGCCGAGTTTCCGGGAAGACGTCGGTGGGTGGCTGCTGTGTATGTTTGTGCTGCTGCTGGCGGGCAAGGTGTGGGGCTGGATTGGAGAAGGGAGGGTGGATGTTATGGAGCAGGGACAGCCTACACCCGGGAACAGCAGGTTTGCTCACGCGAGGCTGGCGACGAGTCTGGTGCTGAGTGTGGTTTTTGACGTGGGGATGCTGGATTACTGTGTGGAGAGCGTGATGGCGGATCCGCGACCGGGGATGATGGTCATCTTTACCTTTGAGTTTGCGATTTTGAGTATTTTCAGCACCTTCACACTAAGCCGGTATTGCTTGAGTTTGGCGCAGGCCAGGATCGAGCAGAAGCAGATGGAGGAGGCCATCGAGGTGCGCAAGACCGAGTTGCGAGCAGAGATAAGAGCAGAGAGGGCGGCGGCCCGGCAGAACGAGACCGAAGAAGGCACCCGAGCAGCTGCTCCGGTGGAGGACGACATTGTGGTAGAGGTGGACGAGAACGAAGTGGACGTGCCGGGCTGGGAGGACAAACGGCGGTATCTCTTCGCGCTGGAGGTGTTCACGGACTTCATCAAGCTGATGATCTACATCGTCTTCTTCACCGTCAGCATCACATTCAACGGCCTACCTATGCACATTATGCGCGACGTCTACATGACGTTCGCCAGCTTTAGTAAGAGAGTGAGCGATTACGTGGCGTACAGGAAGGCAACAAGCGACATGAACACACGGTATCCGGACGCGACGACGGAGGAGATCAGAGGCGATGCATGTATCGTGTGCCGAGAGAGCATGCTTGCATGGGAGCAGCCAGCGCAAGCGCCCGCACAGGCGGCAGAAGGGCAGCCAGCTCCTGCTCCGGCACCGGCACCGGCGCGCAAGGACGAGGGTCTGCGGGCCAAGAAGCTACCGTGTGGCCACATTCTTCATCTCCGATGTCTGAAAGCTTGGCTGGAGCGGCAGCAGGTGTGCCCGACGTGTCGTCGGCCAGTCATACAACCTACCGAAGCGGCACCAGCAGGCCAGCCTGCTGTTCCTGGCGCGCCAGGTGCCAACGCGGCACCAGGCGTGCAGCCCGGACAGAATGGCAGACCGGCGCGGGTGGGAAGGGCTCGTATCTTCAATTTCGGCCCTCTGCGGATAGGCTTTATGAACGGGCCCGAAAACCAGATCCAGAATGTCATCAACCAAATCCGCAACCAACCGCAGGTTGACGCGAACGGTGCGCCAGTAGCCGGGGCTCTCCCGCAGGGCCCGAACCACCTGGGGCTGCAAGTGCCATATCTGAATGCGCCGGATCAGCCAGCTGGCGTGGGTGCTACTGGAGGGCCTAGAGCGAGCGTGCCGACGCAGATACAGATGCTACAGCTTGAGCAGAGGCTGATGCAGGAGTTGCACAATCTGGGTATCGAGCAACAGCAGCTTGGCACGCTCAGACTGATGGAGGCTGAGTTAGCGAGACTGCGGGCGCAACATCTGCCGGTGCAGCAGCCTATAGGTACGGTGATGGCAGCGCAGAGACAGGCTGTACAGATGCCGCCCGGCTTTCCGCCTGTCTTTGCACCGCAACCGCAACAGCAGGTACTGCAAGGGATTCCTCAGCAGCAGATGGGCAGTGGGGATGAGCATTTGCCGCAGGGGATGGTGTTGCCGGCGGGTTGGACGGTGATGCCTTTGCAGCGAACGAACGCTTTGCCTGGCGTTCACGTCCACCCTTCTCGAGCCCAGCCGCATGCACAGACACCTCAGCCGCCGATACATACGACGACGAACGCTTCCGCTGCTGGAGAGAGCAGCGCGTCTGCGGCGCCACAGATGACTTCGCGATCCGCGCCACAGGAAACGAGTGGCGGGCCGAGAGACGACAGCGGTTCGCCGCTCTTCGTGCCTACCGACCGGACACCCGCCACGAATGGCACAGCGTCATCGCAGGGTACCACGACTGCACCTCCTCCGGCACCCACATCCGCCCAGAGTGCACCCCAGCAGCCATCATCACAACCGCAGAGTGAGAACAAGACACCCTGGTCCGCACAAAATGGCTGGAGCTTCGTGGGCCAGAACGGCGACTCTGCCGCGAACGGCAGTCTGGTCGAAGGCTCATCAGCATCCGCTCCGTCAGCCGCCGGATCCCACGAGCCTGACGCGGGTCAGCAGAGCTCGGGCAGCGGTAGTCAAGGCAAGGGCAGGGCTGTGGAGGTTGAGGAAGTGCCTGAGAAGGAGTCTTAGATGTTTCAAGTCATTACTTATGCATCGAGCAAGGCGTTGGGCGTGGGGGATTACTTGGGGGCTGGGAATCGGAGGAGTTCCCCCCGGGCTGAGGGTCGGTGTATAGTAGCTCAGTCCAGGACGAGGAATAAAGGTACTCTGTTGTTGGAGAGTACGATAGCACACACAGTAAGCAGCGGTGCACTTGGTCCGCTCCTTGGATCCCTAAGAGAGGCGCTTAGCTGGATGTCACTTATATTATGTGTAGAGTCCGTCGGCTCCGCCGTAATAATAGCTTCACTTCCACCTTTCCCCTCTTGCACCACCATAGCCAGTCTCGTGATTCCACATCCTCGCGTGCGTGCGTAAAAGGATGGACCTCACAGCCATTTGAGGGGGACTCATTCTGGTCTAGAGAACGACGCATTTGCTGCCTCGGCTCGGGACACAACGTTGCGCCGACCGTGCAGGGCTGGACGATGCTCCAATAGATTGATTTGGGGAGGGATGCATAATGCGATCCGGCAGTTCCGTCTGTTACGGCCATACTGAGTAGAGCAATGAAAACCCCCCTAACCCTTGACTAAGGTAATAAACGAGCGTCGAGTAGAGTACCTTAGTCGAATGATGACCACCTCACACACCACTACAAGGACTTTCAGCCCACGGACTTGCACTTATACGGCCCTAACAGCCCTCCCGGCCGGAGTCGTCGACGCTGATTCGACGAGTGGGCCTGGTCCTCGAGTGTATTCTTGTACTATAAGCTCGAGGTTGTAACGGGAGGTTCCAGACTTCGTCATATCGTCTCTGACCTGTTGGTGGCTAGCCGTAGGACGGACACGCCTATAAACGGGACAGTGGCATAGCTCCCCTCCAGAACCGCGAAGGCCAACCCTCAGCTCCGGTATATGATCAGCTGAGATCTTGTGTTAAGAATTCACGCCGGTCCTGTAGGCCTCGACATCTCACGGTCTTCATCTCCATCTTCGCGACCTGGACTGTAGCCAGACTTCAGCTCGATGCACTTTTCACTCCTACTGCCCCTCTGTGGGCTGGCCGCGCTCGTGTTGTACAAAGTGGTATCTATAGTCGTCGTAAACCAGAGGCGGGCAGGTACGAGACTCGACAGCTCCAAGTCGGTCGGTTGCTGATATGATCGTAGCCAAAGCGAAACAGCTCAATTGCCAAGATGCGCCATGGTACCCAGGACTCGGTCCTCTCGGCTACAAAGGCGTACAGCAGATGTTGAAGGCAGACAAGGAGCAGCTCTTTCCCAACTTGCTCGTCGAGAGGCAGAACAACATGGGAAAGTTGACCGGCCGACAATGCCTTACCTACAGGGTAGACAACTTGGGCCAGACTCAGGTAGGCTCAGTCGTGCCATAAGCTCAGGGATTGTGGCATGATGACAAGTATATCCTGACACGGTGCACAGTACGGCACTTGCGACCCCAAGAACGTTCAACACATGCTCGCCCACGGGTTTGCGGACTTTGACCTTGGACCAGCAAGGAGAGGAAACATGATGAGGACGCTCGGCGACGGCATCTTCGTCCAGGATGGAGCCGCGTGGGAGCACAGCCGTGCCTTGCTTCGACCCAACTTCGTGCGGGAGCAGATCTCCGACCTCGACATGGAGGAGCGGCACGTTCAAAACCTGCTCAAAGTCTTGCCCGTACAGAGCGATGGCTGGACAGCCGAGACCAACATTCAGACGCTCTTCTTCCGCCTGACCATCGATGCAGCGACGGAGTTCTTGTTCGGTGATTCGGTGGACAGCCAGATCGCCGAGAGCAACGCCGTCAGCGGCGGCAACAAAGACGAATTGGCCTTCAGCCAGAACTTCGACAACGCTCAGCGCGTCATGGCCAAGGGCTTCCGACTCGCCGATCTCTACTGGCTCTACAACCCTAAGTCCTTCAAAGAAAACAACCGCGTCGTCAATAACTTCGTCAAACACTACGTCGACCTCGCCCTCGAAAAGGGCTCCCGCGAGAAGAAAGCCGAAGAAGGCCACCGCAAATACGTCTTCCTCGAGGCCCTCGCGGAGCAAACCCAAGACCCCGTCGAGCTCCGCGCCCAACTCCTCAACATCCTCCTCGCCGGCCGCGACACGACCGCCTCCCTGCTCTCCTGGCTCTTCCACCAGCTCCTCCGGCACCCCGAGGTATTCGAGAAACTCCGCAGCGCCATCCTCGACGCCTTCGGCTCCTATGACGATCCCCAGGACATCACGTTCGCGACGCTGAAGGGCTGCCAGTACCTCCAGGCCTGCCTGAACGAGACGAATCGGCTTTGGCCCGTTGTGCCGGGTAATGCGCGGAGGAGCAATAAGGATACTACGTTGCCGAGGGGTGGCGGGCCGGACGGACAGTCGCCTGTCTTTATCCCGGCGGGCACGGATGTGAATTACAGTATTTTTGTTATGCATCGGCGGAAGGACCTTTGGGGTGAGGATGCTGAGGAGTTTAAGCCGGAGAGGTGGGCGGGGAGGAAGCCGGGGTGGGAGTACCTTCCGTTTAACGGTGAGTCAATCCAAGCTCTCCAAACCACTGCAATAGCGCGAGAGCTCGCGGTGGTCTGGAAAGCGCTGCCTTGCCGTCCGCTTCTTAAGACATTGTGCTAACTCATTCTCATTAGGCGGACCAAGAATATGCATTGGCCAGCGTAAGTCGTCTCGTCAACGGATGACCCGGTGGCGGTATACCATAATGACCACACGTACTGACTGCGTTCGTAGAATTCGCGCTGACAGAGGCGTCGTACGTCACTGTTCGCTTGCTGCAGCGCTTCGACGCCATATCCGCCAGCGCTCACGAGCTCGAGGGGACGGTCACGACGAATCTTACTCTCACCTCTTGCCCGGGCAGGCCTGTGACGCTCAAGCTGCGAGAGGCGAAGCAATGAAGGGGCGGCGTGGGTAACGTTGATGCTAGGGAGTTGCGAGATAATGAGCTCAAGATCTCCACTGAACGAATATGCGAAGATCCCTCGATTGTTCGAGGGGGCGGTGTGCGTTTGCTGGGGGAAGGGGAGTACATTGGCGTATCGAGCGTCTGAGATGGGTACCTTTACACTCACACACAAAGCAAATCGCAAGCGAACAGGCTCCACTCATCCCTTCATCAACAAGTCGTCCACCATCAGTCGTGAACCCGATCCTCTACGATTTCGTGCCCTACGTCCGCTTCAACTCCCTCCTCAAAAACTCCCTAACCAACGTCTCCGTAGCCTCCGGATCCCTCCCCACCTCCCTCTCCCGCCACAACTGCAAAATTCCAAACCCAACCTCAATACTAATCAGCCCAATAATCAACCACTCCAATTCCGTCGAATGCTTCTCACTCAGTCTCTCCCTCAGCACCGCCGCAATCTCACTCGCATAATCCATCTTCTCATTCAGCACCCGGATCCGACTCCCCACATCCAGCGCGCGTCCAGCTTTTTCATAGTAACTCTCCAGTCCCAATTCGTGCGGGGAGTCCCAGAAGAGATCGGGCAGGGAGTCGGTGAGTTCGGAGTAGAGGTTTAGCTGGGCGCGGATATTGAGGAGTTCGCCGGTTTTTTGCAGGATGAAGGCGCGGGAGAAGCGGAGGCGGGTTCCGCGCGAGAGGGTCGTGGGGATGTTGCGGGTCGTGGCGAAGTAGGAGGTTAGGCGGGATTCGAGGACGGCTAGTTTGGTGCTGCGGGCTAGGGCGCTGCTGAAGGCTATTTTGGCGAGGACGGTGTCGGAGTCGTGGCGCTGGTGGGAAGCATTTGAGAGGCTGTCGGTGGGTGGGAGGTCTGGGGTGGTTTCTGGGGCGTTGCTGGGTTTGGTGCCGAGGATGATGGTGTCGCCGATGATGCGGGAGACGTCCCGGGAGGGATCCTCGAGGTATTCCATGTCCTCTGCCTCCAGTTTGTCGAGGTGCCCGTCCTCTGCGGCCTGGGGAAGCCATTGCTCTACGATCCTGCGTCCTAGCGTCTCGGAGACGTTCCAGGTCACTACTGTGCCGGATGGCAAGACGAATATGTCGCCCAAAGTCCTGCCAGCTTCCTCCGGTGATTGGAGGTGCAGGACTTGAGGGTACAGTCCTGTATGGAAGGGGTCGAGCACGCAGCCCTGCTTGACCAGTATGTCGCGGGCGAGGTGGATGTTGTAGGTCTCCGCAGCACAGTAGGCCGTGACATTGCGCGTGTCGAGGTCTGGGTTGACGTGAGCTCGTCTACCGCTGCCTTGGATGACTTGTCGTGATCGCTGGGCTTCGATGGCGAGTCGCTTTAGGGATGCAGTCCTCGCTTCCGTGCGAGCGGTCTTGCGTCTCGCCGTCGCCCCTGTCGGCTTTTTGGAACTGTCATCTTGTTGGTAAAGGGCGCGCGGGACTGAGAAATGTCGTCTTGTTCCTGGTCGTCGCTGGGAATGTCCTGATAGTTCTATTCGGGTTCGAGTGGCGGATTGAGGCTTCAGATTGTGACAGCTTCGAGCTGGAACCTTCGTGGTGAAGCCTCTCTTGAACAATGCACCGAATGCTATCCACGTCGCTGCCTTCGATGCCATGCCCTGAGCTGAGATTGTCTCGTTGGAATACAGCAAACCAACGACGTTCTTGTTCATGTCCCCGCAGGCGTGACTGACATCACCGCCGTCCGTCCCGCGTCTCTCCAACTCGCTTTCGTACTCTCAAGACCTCGACACTCATGTCTGCAGCATGTCCGCCGACCACGAGGCGACGGATGGACATGCCCTACAGCTTCCACCGTCCGAAGTCGCTACCAACGAGTCGCCGGCAGGGAACGGCATATCAGCAGATGGGGCCGCACATGTGCATGCCGAGGAGGATGGGGAGGACGGAGAGGGTGACGAGGAGGATGAGGAGGACGAGGAGCCCAAGTTGAAATACGCGAAGCTCACTGGGTCCTTGACTGGTGTATACCGCAATGGCGACTCGACCAGCGCCTTCGCAGTGGCCGGCGACAAGATGGTCATGGGCACACACAGCGGGAGTGTGCATGTGCTCAGCCTACCCAGTCTGCAAGGCTTGAGGAGCTGGAGGGCCCATACAGCGACCATAACGAGCGTCTCCGTTTCACCCACTCCTCCTCCGCCAACAACGGTGAGGTCAGAGAAGGGCGAGACATCTGTCCTGACGGCCGGGGGCAGCCCAGCTGCTTCAGTCCGGACGCAGAGCACACAGCCACGCACACCTCAAGCTGCCCGGCAGCAACAGACGCCAGCAGTGCCCAGTACACCGAGTAACCTGATCTACATCGCGACCTCCTCCCTCGACGGCCACGTCTGTGTTTCTTCCTTGATCGACCAAAAGGACGTCCTACTCCGCAACTTCGCGCGACCCATCAATGCTGTCGCGCTGAGTCCTGATTACCGGAACGATCGTCACTACCTCTCCGGCGGCCTCGCAGGCCAATTGGTGCTCACGGTTGGCGGCCAAGCCGGCGTGAGCGCGGACGCCAACACCAACTCTGGGCTCGCTGGGGCGTCATCTGGATGGCTAAGCACACTGACGGGTGGTCTGGCTGGCGAGAGCGTAGGCAAGGACACGGTGCTGCATGCTGGGGAAGGCAGTATAGCAACGATCAAATGGAGTGCAAGCGGGAGGTGGGTGGTCTGGGTGAACGAGGAAGGGATCAAAATCATGCGGTCGCATCTGCGGCTTGATAGTGAGGCTTCCGAAGATGCTTGGAAAAGGATTGCGCATGCTAGCAAGCCCAACAAGACGAGTTGGACGGGCATGGCGGCCGTGTGGAAAGCAAGGTGCGAGTGGGTGAATGACAAGACCTTGGAGGAGGATGTGGTGGGTGCGGAGGAGAGCAGGGAGGCAGTGAACGGTACCAAGGTGAATGGCAATGGTACCGTGAAATCGACGGCTTCTGGGAAACGGGCCAAACAGGTGGAGAAGCTGGTCGTGGGATGGGGTGACACAGCGTGGTTATTGCACGTCTACGAAGGAGGAACATCGCACAACGGGCAGCGGCAGGTTGGCAGTGCCGACATCATCCACAAGTTGCAGTTTAGGGACTGCATCGTCTCCGGCATATCGCTGTACACGCCCTCCTTAGTCGCTATTCTGGCTTACCGGACTCGCGATGACGATGACAAGCTCATCGAGCCGCCGACTGACACGCCCGCAAAGGTTGGACGACAACGGCATCGCAGGACCGGTCTTGCGCCGCAGTTGAGGCTAGTCAACATCAAGGACGGCGAGGAGGTAGATGTGGATGAGCTGTCCATCTCTCGCTTCGAGACCCTCTCAGCCCAGGACTACCACCTCGCCACATTCTACATGCCGGCCCCAATACCGGAAAAGGCGATCAAAGACCAAGGCCGCGGAGCATTACAAGCGGTATGGGAGGCTTCGGGAGGCGGCTATGCGGAGCGCCTGTTCGCCTCCGGCGCGAGTGTCATGAGTGGCGGCAGCTCCGGACCCGACGAGAAGACGGGTCGGCCGTCCGTGACCAGCCCGAAGTCCAGCGTCCGGGGCGTGACGCCCACTGTACCGCAACCGGCTCGGAAAGTCATCGATGCGCATCCGTACATGGAGACTGCAGGGCTAAAGCTGATCATGCAAAGCCCGTACGACTGCGTACTGTCCATCAAGCGCGACAAGACTGATCACCTGGAATGGCTGACTGAGCACGGGGAGGTCGCGGAAGCGTGGCAATTACTCGACTCGCACCCGGAGATCATTGACAGCAGCGACCGCCAGCAGCCATATACCACCAGCGCCTCTGTGCCTAGTACCCCCTCGCAGAGAGCAAACCAGGACAGCCTCGCGGACTTCTTCGCCGACACGAGCGATTCGCAAAGCTCTACAGCGGCCGGCGGCCTGCCCGGCTGCAACGCCGCTTCGCAGAAAGAGAAACGCCGGATCGGCGAGCTGTGGCTTCAGCGACTCATCACGGCTGGGCAGTGGGGTGAGGCGGGGCGTGTAGCAGGCCAGGTATTGGGCAGCAGTCCGCGATGGGAGCACTGGGTCTGGACGTTCGCTCAAGCGAACAAGTTCGACGAGATCACGCCTTTCATTCCAACTGCTGCGCAACCGCCACTGCCGAGTCTGGTGTATGAGGTTGTGTTGGGACATTACATCCAGGCCGATCGGCCGAGGCTGAAGGAGCTCCTGGACGTGTGGGATCCAGTGGATTTGGGATATGATGTAGGGAGCGTGGTTACGGCTATTGAAGAGAAGCTGCAGAGTCGCCAAGTGCACGAGGAGAGTGTGGAAGGTGTGGAGAGGGGCAGGGATTGGAAGATTTTGATGGAAGGGCTGGCGAAGCTGTATTTGGCGTGCGGCAGGTCGAGGGAGGCTTTGCGGTGCTATGTCCGGACGCAGAATGGCGAGGCGGCGATGGGACTCATCCGGGACGGCGGCATGGTAGAGGCGGTCGGGGAGGATATCCCAGGACTGCTAATGCTGCGTGTCACTCGGGATCGAATGCAAAGCGCCACTGTCGCCGAGCTAGAGGAAGCCAGCACAGAAGCCCTGCAATTGCTAGTCGAGGAAGCGCATCGCGGCACCATCCCCCCCGCAACCGTCATCCAACAACTCGAGCACCAGGGCCCGTCTTTCCAACCCCTCCTCTCCGTCTACCTACGCGCCCTGTGGAACGGCCCCGCCTCCAAAGACGACGCCAACCACCCCCAACAACTCGCTCCCCGGCGCGGGAGAAACGACCGCCGCGTCGACGAGGGCCACGCGCTCGTCGAAGACCACGCGGACCTCGCCGTGCGCCTCTTCGCGGCCTACGACCGCACGCTGCTGCTGACGTTCCTGCGCGCGAGCGAGGTGTATAGCTATGAGCGCGCCGCGCAGCTTTGCGAGCAGAGGCACTATGTCCCTGAGCTCGTGTATATTCTGAGTAAAACGGGGCAGACGAAACGGGCGCTGCATCTTATTATTGGGGAGCTTGGGGATGTGAAACAAGCCATTGAGTTTGCTAAGGCTAACGGAGAGTTATGGGATGATTTGCTGGAGTATAGCATGCATCGCCCGCGCTTCATCCGGGGTCTTCTGGAGGAGGTGGGCACGAGTTTCGTCGAGCCCGTCGAAATAGTCCGGCGAATTCCCGAGGGTCTTGAGATCGAGGGGTTGAGAGAGGGGATCCAGAAGTTGGTCCGGGAGTACGAGATCCAGTTCTCGATCTCCGAGGGCGTGGCGCGGGTTTTGACGGGCGAGGTGGCGGTGGGCATGGATACGCTGCGGGCGGGAAGACGGAAAGCCGTGAGGTTTGAGATTGTGCTTGAAAGGCATGGGGCGGGGGATATTGATCTCGCGGTCAGGGATGTGCCGACGAGTGTGCCCGGGGGCGGGGAGGTGTTGAAGATGGGGAAGCGGAAGGTGGTGGTCAAGAGTGTGAGGCCGGGGCATTGTGTGGGTTGTGGCGATGGGTTTTCGGAGGGCGGTAAGCTGACACCCATCCCTATTTACGAATACACTACCTGTGAACCATCATGGTACTGACTGTAGTTGCAGAGCGAGAACCCCTCCTCGGCTTCGCGTGCGGCCACGTCTACCACCTTTCCTGCCTTCTGCGCGCCAACCCGGCGACGGCGGATGAAGACGCGATCGAGCGCTTGCTTGTGCAACTGCGCAATAAGGACCCGGATGGTGGCGGTGGCGGCTATGCCGGCAGAGGCGTCGGGGCGAAGGTGGCGCATGCGCAGGTCATTAAAAAGGCTGTAAGGGGTGGGTGCCAGTTCTGTGTGGTGCCGGGTGGCGCGTAGCAATCTACTTGCTGATATTTTTGCTGCTGTTCTTTGAGCGAGGAGTCTGGCGTTGTTTTGTTTCGGGGTTGGCTGCGTGATGCACATAGGGCGGGAGATCTACGCGACGAGTATCCGATCACTGGTCTGAGAGATCTAGGATCAAAAGCTCTGACATGCAGTCGTAAGGGAGACAAAGATAAAATCTAGTCAACCACGCACCGACTCTCATTCAGACTCCCGCACGAGCCGCTCAACGCTCTCCACCCCCACGGCACAAAGCAATCCCCCCCACAACCCACGCAGGCCACCACACCGCCCAGATAACAAACGAAGTATACACCCCCTGCACACTCCACCCTTTCGCCATCTCCAGCAACAAACCCCCGACATCTTGGCTGAAGTACCAGCACAACGCATAAAGCACCACAGGTGGCGAAGCAACCGCATACAAGAGCGTAGCAATCAGATTCATCGCGACCTGCAACGCGTACCGGTACTCCCTTCCCACTCTCCCCAGCACGGCCGGAAACCCCGTCTTGGTTCCCCAAGGCAGCGGCCGCACGAAACTTAGTGGCGAGGCTAGCACGCCGACGACGAACGCCAAGCTGAAATTGAGCGTCGCGAGCGTGGCGAGGGAGGTGCCGAGGAGGAGCAGGGAGAAGGACTGCATGATTTGGATTTGCTGGGTTGAGATTTGGGAACGGCGGGTTAGCGCCGTGCTGGCGAGGGCGGGGAGGAGGAGGGAGGTGGCTGTTGTTGCTTGGAGGGCCGTGGGGAGGTGCTGTTGTGTACGGCGTGTTAGCGAGGGATGAGTTTGAAAGGGGTGGGTGGTTACGGACCTGTCGATGCAGCGAGTTGAGGCTGTAGAGCGGGAGGAAGCTGGCGAGATGGACGGCTAGGACTACCGCGGCTGGGAGGAGCATTTCCCTTTCTGCGGGCTTTGTGGTCGCTGCGGGTACGAGGGCGACAGCGTCGCCGATCTTCACAACTTCCAACTCCGGTTGGGCTCCGTTCTTTTCTGTACCTTCCATCTTCGTGGCAGGTCCGACAGCCACCTGCCCACTCTGCACCCACAGCGCCAACGCGGTCACGGTAAAGCTTCCCGCAAGCAGCATAGCAGCCGGTAGGTAATTGCCGATACTCGCGAACCGGTTAGCGTTTAGCAGGATATAGAAGAAGAACGACTGATGCAGGTGCTCGAGCAAATTATTGATGCTCCGGAACAAACTCTCCGTCGTGCGGCCCAGACTCATCTCGTCGTGCCAGCCATCGCCTACCGTCTTCAACGTGATGGCGTCGACGTGGTACGGTACAAAGGCCGAGTGCGGGCCTGTAGCTTGGCCCGCGCTCTGCGTCACGACGCCTTTGGCGAGAGTGGTGAGGCGGTCGCGATAGCTGTCGCTGTGGGAGAGCATGCCGTGGATAGTACAGCCGATGCCCATTTGCCCGCTTGCTATGGCGACGGCGGTGTTAAGTAGATCGAGATTGGGCAGCGCGCCGTTGATGCCGTCGTAGAGGATGTCTAGCTTGTCGAAGCGGTGGCCCCACGGTCCGATGGGGTAGTCGAGGGCGACGGTCGCTTGTAGCGCGCCTGCTATGATTGGCAGGCTGCTGACGTTTCGTGTGGCTGTGATGTCCGGGGATGTGCTGTGGTAGGCCGAGACCCAGGCTTCGGGTCCGTAGGTGCTGTCCGCGGGGATCAAGAGGATGATGTCCTTGCTCCAGATCGACCAGCGTTTGAAGTAGCGCGCCAGTGTCAATGCGAGAGCAAGCCCGGAGTAGTTGATCTCACCCTCGAAGTTGCGCCACGCAGCCATCAGCACCATTGCCTCGGTGGCATCAGCTCGGGGGCCCTGCAGCACGCCATACACATTGGTGCCCTTGACCTCTTCGCCAGCAACGGTGAAGTGGTACGGCTGCGCAGCGACTTTCAATCCAATCTCACGCAGGACCTTCTCCAGCGCCGCGAGTCTGTCAGTCTCGCTGAATTGAGACAGCTGATACACTTCCTGCCGATACGCCCGGAAGACATTGTGCTCGCTACCGCCAAAGTAGGTGTGCACTTGGCCGGGCAGGATGGCATTCTCCGAGACGTACGTCTGGCGCGAGTACTCGTTCAGGGGGAGGATGAAGAGCCATGCTATGCCGATCACGATGCAGAGTGCGGACAGATATGGCGGGAGCTTGAGGAGGACGGGCGAGTTGCGAAGGGTGAGAAGACGCGCTGCTGTGGGCTACGAGTCAGTCAGCGAGTCTTTCTCTCATCTACGATCGCGGAGGGCAGACGTACACAGCGCCATTATTGTCACGTTATCTTGGCTTGCTCATTCTAAGGATCATGTATTCGTTGAAAGGTGGTCGATATATTTATTATTGCCATTGACAGCGGCGCCACAACGCCACCCCGGCACCGGCACAGAAAGCGCAACTGGTCGCGTGCGTTGCCTTCCCTTCCTCGAGACATTTCCATCCACATACGGTACTTCTGTTTCACGCTCCCGCAACACCCTCCCCCTTCCCCTTCCCATGGCATTCACCTTCGCCCTCCCCGATGCCCGACGAATACGAAGCTACTTCCTCCGCCTCCCCCTAGCCACGCGAATCCTCATCCTCATCATCACAGCCTTCTACATCGCGCACCTGTTCTGGCCCGGCATCACACAATGGGGTGCTCTCATCCCGCAGGAAATAGGCATTAGTTCACGTATACACCCAACTCCCCTCTCCTCCCCAGCAGCTACATATCCGCCAGGATCACAGACTAACGCTTCCAAAAAGTCTACCGCCTAAACACCTACCCCCTCCTCCACGCCTCCGCCCTCCACTACGCCCTCTCCACCCTGACCCTCCTCCCCCTCCTCGACCGCTTCGAAGCCGACCACGGCAGCCTCCCGACCCTCCTCCTCTTCACGGGCCCCTTCGGCCTCTTGCCGGGAGGCCTCTACACACTCCTCGCCCGCTACGTCTTCCACCTCTCCGCCCCGGTCCTCGGAGCCAGCGTCTGGGTCTTTCTGCTGCTGTCCAGCGAAGCGATCAAGACGTACAAGACGAATCCCTACTTTGTGTTGCGGGAGATTCGCATCCCGACGTGGACGACGCCGCTCGCGCTCGCGCTCGTGATTAGTTTTCTGGTGCCGCGGACGAGTTTTCTGGGACACCTGTGTGGGGCGCTGGTGGGGTATCTGTGGGGACTGGGGTATATTCGGTTTCTGGCGCCGCCGGAGTGGGTGTTGCGGTTCGTGGAGGGGAAGCTGGATTTGTTGGGGAGGTTGCCGCATTATGTTAGTGTGGATCAGAAGACTTATGGACGGTATGGGGTGCTGCCTTCTACGAATGTGGGGGAGGTGAGGGTTGGGCCGGGCAGAGGGACGCTGGGGGCGGTGGAGATGGGGGTGGGTGGGGGTGGGGGTGGGGGTGGGCAGAGATTGGGGCCGTGAGGGAGTGGCACGGTCGAGATATGGCGAATGAAGACACGGGAGGGTGACTCCGGAGGCATGCATCACCTGTGATAGCTACGCTGGGTGCGGGCTGCTCATGGACTGCCCAGGGTACACTGCTACTCGGTGGACACCTAGAAGACGACTCTGAGCCGACTCCATCCGCAGTGAGTGTACTGCCGGGACGTATGCACGTTGTTCGGCGCGGCATGCTGACTGCTAGGCACAGGGGATGCGCATGTGGTGTTGTACGCGTGAGGCTGTTGCTTTCTATGAGGCCTAACCTCGACGTTTCGTGGTCTCTGTGCCCATTTGGCGGCACTCAGAAGCCCGAGTCTCGCCCGCCTGGTGCGGCTTGAGACGCCTCCTGGACGCCAATATGCAAATTCGCCGAATGCGAGGCTCTGAGGTACAGTCGATCCCGTGTGGACCGACAAAACCCGGCGCTGCCGCACTGTCCTTCTGCTGGCCTCAATGCAAGTTCCGACTTCACCAATCCGCGGAATCAGCTGTTCTTCAGCACGCAGCCTCGTTCAATGACGAACCACCATTCGCCTTGCGAGACAACGCCGGCCAATCCGATCGAAAGTACGCCCTCGGATCGACAGCAAACACCACCCTCAACCAGCCTTCCACCTCCTCCCGCCTCCCTTCCGCCACAAATGCACCGCCTCCGTCGCATACGCCCGGGCACTCACATGCCGCCACCCACCCACCCCCAGCCCCTCGCTCTCCAACACCAACATCTCAATCACCCTCTCCTGCTCAACCGCATGCCACAACCCGCGCGCCAACTCCCCAAAACTACTCTCCGCCCCCGTCACATCCTCCCCCGGCTCCCCGGGATCCCCGAACTCGCCTTTACCCAGTCTGTACAGAAACCGACCGAGGGTTTGATAGGCAATGCACCGCTGCGCCGCGTACGTCGACCGCGACAGGTGCGCCAGCTCCGCGACGGTGTAACCCGCGGCTTCCGGGCTGTCGCCGTGGTGGTGCAGGCCCGCTGTCACGGGGATGAGGGAAGCGGTCCGGGGCGCGAGGAGCTCGCCGGTGAAGGAGAAGCGGAGGTCGGCGGCGTGGAAGGCGGAGACGGGGGGTTGGTAGGTGTTGTTGTTGGGGGAGCGCATCCATTCTAGTTTGGAGGGGTCGGCGGGGAGGGAGGGGAAGTACTTTTCGTGGAGGTCTTGGAGGAAGGTCGCCGAGGAGGGGTCGAGGTCGGGGGGTTGGGTGGGGCGGGGGAAGTGGATGGTGTCGTGGGGGAGGGTGTCGATGGGAGGGATGTCCAGTGCCTCCCTGTGGAGAGTGTCCGCGTCTCCGTGGTCCATAGCCGGCGCAGCGAAAGTCACCGAGTTCGACGTCGTATTCTTTGGTTTCTCAGTCCCAGGCGTGGTCTTCGGTGGTTGCATCGTCCACTGACTACTCTCATTACTACCGCTTTCGATGTTGGACCGCTTGAGTAAGCGCTCGATCATCGCGGGGCTCAGGCTACTCAGCAATTCTTGCCTTTCTTCCTCGAGCTGAGCGGGTGACATGTCGGCGAGTCTCTGCCTGTTCTCTTCGTCTATCCTTCGTTTCTCGTCCGCCAACGAACCGGGCTTGGCATCATCGTCCTGACTTTCGATCTCGGGTATGTTGACGCTCGGTTTGGCCAGATCCTGCGGAGGTTGCGCGGCCCTTTTTGACAAGAATCGCTTCTCGATCGTCCGCTTTTTGTGCTCCGGGAATCCAGTTCTGCTTTTCAGCGTAGGCGCCTTCGGTGGATTCGCGGCGCCGGGTTGTCGCTCCAGGACATCGGTAACAAAAGAACCTGGCGGCGGTGGCGCTGCCGCCGCGACATTGCCCTCGTCGTCTGACCCAAGGTCGATCTCGAATCTCTCGCCTCTGATCATTGTACCTTGATAGCTTTGATTCTTCGAGCCTCTCGGAAGTGCGTGTGGCGTGCATACTTGTGCGATCGTGCCTTGTCATGACTCGCGCGCGGACTGGGGTGCGTAAGCTCGCGGGTCGTGCCGCGTTTCTAGCGCGACTTCCATTTCTGGAAGTGTCGACCCTGACATCTGCATGAGGTTCAGAACGATATATGTATGATCCATCATCCATTCGAGCCTCGCATCTCGCTTGTTGCTGAATGAATGTATGTGGTCGTGTAGCGACTGTCCTCGGCTTGTTGTTCCGGGGTACGTGGTTTGCCGCCAGTGGTCGTACAGGGCTCAAGCGGAGAAGGCGCTGCCAAGACGGTGTGAATGCAAGTCGTTCGCGACAGACACACGGCTCCAACGACAACAAGGGGTCGAAAGCCTTGTCAACTCCTGAAGACAACAGTACAGCGTTTGTTCCATGAAAGGGTGCTGAACACATCATGGCGATGCTGGCTTTAACAGTTCAGTCGTATCGGGTACATATCGGGGTAGCTTCCGGAAGTGTCAGCCGAAGCAGCAGCACCAGACAGCAACCAAGGAGGGCTTCTCAAACGTCAGAGCCGACGGACGGGCCCGACGCTCTCTCTTATTAGGTTGGTCAGGCATCATCATCATCGCGGCCAGTGGGAAAGGCTGGTTCGGATTGGATTGCGGGGCGTGAATTAATGGGTGATGAGGTGTGCTGCCAGTGCCAGGTCAGGTAGGCGGAGGGAACGTGCGTGACTGTCGGTCTTGGTGGCAGCAATTCCGTCGGGTTGCTGGCTGGCCGGCTTTGCCTTGCCCTCCAAAGTCACATACCTTATTACTTTGCCATCTGCCACTTTTCCAACCCTTTTTCTCGTTCCCTACATCCCTCCTCCAACCTGCCACTTACCTGCGACTTGCTCTTCGGCATCGAACGGGCGTCTTCTGGCCATCCATCACCGGCCAAAACTCGACACGATTGCAGCACAGAGTCACTCGCAATACAACGACCATACTTGCCAGCACATCGCACCTCCCGCACCAACATTATCCTGGAGTGTTGTTGTTGTTGTCGTCCTCGTCAGCACTTCGCATTTCTGCGACGTTGTTGAACCAAGGCCGACTTGCTTCCCGAGCTCGGGATTGGCTGCATCACATTCGCCAACCTGGAATAATGTCAGGAGGCCTCCCTTGACCCTCTGACCCCGGCAAACACTTCCAGATTCCTTGTCGTCGTCAACCCTTCGCATTTGCTATTTGCTCCGAAGTTGTCACACTGGCTTGGCACCGTGTGCAATCCAACCAAATACATCAACCTCAAGCGATGGCCATGCCGCTCGGCTTCGCCCATGGCATGCAAGTCGACGAGGCCGCTTCCGACCAATCGTCGTCGTCGTCGCTGTCGCCGCCGCCACCCACCACCCCGCAACATTCCGACACCATCAAAGTCGCCCACCCGCCATTTCTCAATCCCCACACTTTGGATTTACATGAAGGTGTAACAAAACCCAACGCGGCAACTTCCGCACTCGCGTCCAAAACCGCTGCACGTGCACCGAATGGTATTATACCAACAACGGTCAATGGCACGGCGCCTGATAATAAGCCGAAGCGACAACGCAAGAAGAAGGAAGCCGGTCCTGATGGAAAGCCCATCGACGATGGCGTGCCCAAAAAGACTCGCAAGCCGAGAGAACCCAAAGACAAGACCGCGGCCTCGACGACTGGAGCGCCACGCGCGAAGAAGCAGAAGATCGAAGAGAAACTGCCTCGGGATGCGCCAGCGACTACGAGACAACCCATGCTCACGGAGATGGTCGGCATGTTCCAGCATCCAATAATGCAACATACAACACCCTCGATCTCATCACCGCAACAACATAGGCCGAGTCTGGGACTGCCGACATCCAACCCACCGACACCTCGTCCGATCTCAAGTGGACAGAACTACGACCCCGTGCGTGGCTACGATCCCGTCCGGGCGGCCACAATGGAGACAATGCAGCAGAGACCTGCCCATCTCATGAACGGCACATCGTCGGCTCACACATCCCCACACGTGAACCGAGCATCCGCCTCTCCATCCATCGCAAGTCTGATTGACCCTCCGATGGCGTCAACGACGTCGATGCCAGCACCTTCACACTACCCACTGCACTCGATGATGCAGCCGGCAGGCAATGTGCAGCTATCAACTCAACCTCCAACACCACCAAAGGCCGCACCTGCCTTTCCACATCCACCCCGCCCACACTCGCCGGCGGTGAACTCGACTCTTTCGATGAACGACGGCGCCATGGACATTGACATTGTCTGCGAAGCTCCCAAGAACGTGCCGGAGATCAAGGCCCCCTCCAAAACACCCTCATCGGGACCCACCCCTAAACCAGCACGGCCAACCCCTCCGCCAGCCCCGAAAGGCACCGGTAGTGGACTCCTCTCCGGCAGCAACCTCTTCGGCGGCCCCTCCACAGGCGAGAGCACCGAGCGCCGCGGCGTCAACATTGACATCCACATCCCCCTCAACCCCGCCGGCGGCAACACGGTCAACATTGCCCACGAAATCGCCAAAAAGTACGGCCGCGACGCCATCAACCCCCGCGCCGCCGCGCACCGCGAGGAACTCCTCCGCATCGCCGCCGCCGCCAACAAAATCGAGGACATCTCCGCCGACGACAACATGTCCGTGGACCTCATGTCGGACCTCGGCGGCGACGACAGCAACATGGAAATGGGCGGTGTGCTAGACGACGAGAAGAGCGGCACGGGGGCCGACGGGAAGGGTCCTGCTGTGAGGCGGCGGAGGCGGAAGGTCGAGGAGTACGACAAAGAGGATGATTTCATCGACGACACGGAGATGGCGTGGCAGGAGCAGGCGGCTGTGGCTAAGGATGGGTTTTTCGTCTACTCGGGCCCCCTCATCCCGCCGGGCGAGACGGCGAATGTGGAGTCCGCTGCGCCGGCTGGGCGGGGCAGTGGGAGGGGTCGCGGGTCACGTGGCGGGGGCGTCGGGAGGGGGCCACGGGGTGGAGCCAACGGCACCAACCACGCCTCTGCGGTCGGGGAGAAGAGTAAGGATCCCAATGCGCCGGCTCCGCGGGGCAGAGCGAGGGGTGGGCGGGGCACGGGCGCGCCGAGGAAGCCGCGGACGACCAAGGCGGAGCGCGAGAGGATCGAGATGGAGAAGGTGGAGCGGGAGCGCGGGGCACCACAGCAGCCGGCACCGCTGTCTTCTGGTGGAGGAGGAGGCGGGGTCCCGGGTGCGATGGGAGTGGGTACCCCGGCGTCGTCGTCGGCGTCGATGTCGCTGCCGAGGCCGATGGGGTATGGTGGGCCGCCGGCGCAGGGGACTGTGGCGTAAGAGCTGCGCGGGGTGGCGGGGCGTTCTGGGACATGCTTGCGGCGTCTACGGTGGGACTTTTCCCTCTGACAGCGTATGGCTGTTGTTTTTCCACGGCGTAGATGGGCGGGCTAAGGGAGCACGGCCGTCCTGCTCCTTGGCGGCAGAGGATCGAGGGCGTTGGCTGATCTTTGCCTATCGCCCCCCTGGTAGCGAACAGAGGGCTGGGGAGCCAGCGCGGCGTTTCTCGGGCAGATGTTTCGAGTCTGGTAGGTAGACTCGATCTGCATGCTTTACCTCTGTGGAAAACTTGAATCCCTCCACGTGGCTCGCTAGCTGTACCTACTTACCTTACTGTCGCGCGAGGATTCCATTACTGTGAGTGTCCACCCACACACACACGCTCTACACCGCAGAGGCGTGATGAACAAGAGCTGGCGTGTAGCGGGGCGAAGGACCGTGAGATCCCTATGACTAGAAGAAAAAGTTCAGAAACTACGTGCTTTACTTCCCTCTTGACATGGCGCGACATGCTACTACGTCGTACAGTAGGCGTTTCGAGGCCCAGACGTAGGAAACCCAGCGACTGCATCCACGAAACCCGTCATCTCGCGCCTCTGGCTGCAGAAGGCACGCCACCGTTGCCACCGTTTCGGACTTTTGCGGTCCGCGTCGAGCTCGAAAAAAGTGACACGGCCACACTACTGTGCGCCGCGAGCCAGGGCAGCCGGACGCTGGGCGAAGATGACAAGTCGTCGGTATGATAAGGCAGCTCTCTTGCGGCTGCCGAACAAATGCTACGGGGGAGAGGGAGTGGCAGAGTCGGAACATTCGGGTTTGGTGAAGTAGCTCTTTCCCATGCGGGCATCCTTGGGAACGTCCTGGCTTGCTTTCTTTACAATTGCACATCATGCCTTCGCGGCATGGGCGCTCTATAGTACACGCTCACGACCTTTCCCTCCGTTCCGGCCCAGGCTTTTGTTCGATGTCGTGTTCAGCCTTCGTAGCCCACTCTCCCTCATCGCCGACTTTGCTCCCGTGATCCACCACAGGCGAGAACTCCACCCTCTCATCCGCACCACCCTCGATCGGCGCGTCCCGCTCGTACGGCACATCCACACCGTCCTCCTCCGGTCCTCCAGCACCCGTAAGCGAAGCATCCACATGATCCGCCTCCCCATCCTCTCCCTCCCTCCCCGCAACCACCCCCTCCTCCTCAAAAGCCTCCGCGGCCCGCAAAAGCGCCATCTCCCTCTCCAACGGCGTAGCGTCCACGTCCTCCTCACTTGGCGCCTCAAGCCCATGGTCCTGCCTCGCGGGATGATCCCCCCGCCCCGCACTCCGCAGCCTCGCCGCCTGGCCCTCCTCTCCCGCGCGCCCCAGCACCCCGGCGATCACCTGCACGCACCGCAGACTATCGTCGTTGGCTGGGATCGGATACGTAACCCACGTCGGGTTGCAGTCCGTATCCAGCACGCCGACCGTGGGGATGTTGTTCAGCGCGCACTCGTGCAGCAGCACGTAGTTCTCCAGCATATTTAGGCACACGACCAGATCCGGCTTCACGGCCGCCCGCCTCAATAACTGCTTCTCGAACCCGGGTACGCTCTCATCCAGGTGATTGACAACCCGCTTCGCGCACTTCCCGAGTATCTGCTGCCCGTTCGTGATGCTCCCGGGGATCCACTTAGTGAACAGATGGCACCCCCCCGCGAGTTTCGCAGCCTTAACCACACACCCCGCCTGTCCCTCCCGGGACCCGACGAACAGCACCAGACCCCCGCGCTCCGCTACCCCGCGCACAACCTTACAGGCGCGCCGGAGATACGCGGCCGTGGCGTCTAGACTGATGATGTGGATCGGGTCCTCGCGGCCGCGAACTCCGAAAATGTATTTCGCGTTCGCGGGGTGCCAGAGGGAGGTGGAGTGCCCGATGTGCGCTTGGCTGGCCAGGAGGAGTTCGAGAGTGATGTCTTCAGGGCGCGGGGGGTTGGAGAGGAGTTCGTGGGGTTTGTAGTGCGGGGTTAGGGAGGTGCCGAGGGGGCGGGTGGTGGATTTTTGGTGGTGGAAGAATTCCCAGTCGAGTTTGATTTGGTCGGAGGAGGCAGAGGGGGTGGTGAGGGAGGAGACTGCTTGGGCATTGGTACCGGAGGTGCCGCCGGCGATGTAGTTCTGGTTGGCGTGGGAGTTGGTGTAGGTTTGCTCGACTTCGCTAGCTAGGTGTCGCCGCCATGAGCGGAAGGGAGTGGGTGGTTTGGAGAGGGCGGCGCGGCCTGGATTTCGCGTTAGTCTTGATACTCTCGATTATAGTTGACTGCCCTACCGTGCCGCAACAGCAGAGATCGTAGTATCATGATGATGTAGGTCACTAACAATGTTGATTCTTGCGACTCCTGCCCATCTGCTAGAACATCAAATGCTTGGCACCTCCGCGGCCAAACTCGAGCTCCACCTGAAGCCACTCCAATGGCTCGGCACACCACGACTCACTCACGTACACATGTCATGAAACTGCGCATCCCAGCTACAGCCCCGTCTGTCAGCACCGCCATCTGGATCACCGACGACCTCCTCGCCGAAGCCTTCCACCGCTTCGCCCGCGTCTCCCACACTCACTCCAATCGACGCCATGGCAGCAATAACCCCGGACCAATGGAAGCCCGAAAGCGGCATGCCAGACGTCGCATAGGACTGGCTTCAGCAGTGCCGGTCAGTGGACCGCCGGTGGTAGATTTGGGCGCGCTGTTTGGGCTGGGGGCAAGATCGCCGGCACAGCCGGAGAAGAGCTGGAAATGGGAGGCTCCCAGCGTTCGGGTGCCTGGGGTGGGAGCTGGACCTCCTGCGCCGCCACTGGGAGCGACGGTATGGTCTCCGGTACCTTTCGGCCAACACGCGCGGCCACAGCGACGGCAGCAGCTTGAAGTTGTTGAGGACCCTATGAAGGCTGTCAAGGCAAGCCAGTCGGCTTTTCGAGACCTCTTGTCTTCTCATCAGCACCTGGAGAAAGTGGAGAAGGTTGCAATGCACGACGTTGTGGCTTTCCTGCAGAGCTCGAAGGATGAGCGGCAAGCGGACAACGTTATCACACTTGTTCAATGGCTTGACAAACGTCAGATCGAGCGGGATGCCTTGCATCTCATGGCATTGTGCATACGAGACAAGGCCCGCCTACAAACTTTACAAGAAGAGCAACTCTCGCCAGCTCTTGCCTTCTTGCTCGGCCGCATCGAGGCAGAAACACCCACGATCGAGCTGGCATTGGCGCAGACGCTGGATGCGCTACCTGCCAGCCAACGACACTGTGCAGTGGTGGAGCTGTTACGACAATTGAGCGCCACGTACAAGCGTGGCAATCGCAGCCCAGCTACCATCCGCACGATGTTCAGGATACTGGACTCCTGCCAGTCACTACAAGGCTCACACGCCGAACATACCACGTGGTGCCGGGTCTACGAGCAGCTGGGGTCATTGCTGAAACCTGCCGCCCTTGCTAGGCATCTATGCAGCCTTGATCGAGCGGACATGGCGCAGGTTCTGCTGCGGCACTGGGTCCCGCGGTATCTGCTATTCGAGGACGGGGCAGCAGCCGAGTCCCATGACCACGGGGTGTTCAAACGGATTAACCTCGGATCATTAGCTCGAGAAGCTACGGCTTCCGCTGTCGGAACCCCGTCAAGTGATGCGTCAGTAAAGCACACCGACCCTTTGATCAGTCTCCTCGTCACGTTGGCGAAGTGGACGAAAGGCTACGCTGTATTCCTGCAAGATCTCCTCGACATGCTGGGCGCGGTGCAGACAAGACCAGAGGTATGGGCGACTTTCGACAGCATCCGGCGCCACCCTGAGCTGGGCATCCCGGCTACCTTCGCGAGGACGCTTGTCCTATACCTCACCGCCACTGGCGACCCCGCGCATCTCAGCCTAGCCTGGAAAGTGTATGAAGCCGTCCCGTCCCTTTCGGTAATGGAATGCATCGACTTCCCAATGCAACTAATAGAACACGGTCTCGGCACACCGGATCGCATCTTTCATCTGCTGAATAGCAAAGTCGGTCCCGAGATCGTGAAGCCCGAATTTCGTGACACGCCTCGATTGGCCCTACAGCCCGCGCAAGTCGATCTCGCGCACCTGGTTGCGTACGCCTGGGCGAAACAAGAACACACCTCCAGCCGCGTGGCGTTCCGGCGCGTCTGGGAGGTCTACCGGTTCCTTCAAGACCGCGGCGCGCCGCTCTCACCGCTGATGTCGCGTTCCCTGGTCCGGGCAGGGATCGCGCAGCCTATGCAGGAGGGCAAGAATGTGTCACTCGCGCAGGTGAAGTATATTATTGCGATTGTGCAGCGTCTGGAGGGTAAGGAGGCGGCGGCGTATCTGGATGGGTTGGTGTGGCCCATCAATAAGCGGTTGAGGGACCCGAGTAACCCTGCTGCGGTGGCGAGACTGAGCTGGTGGGCTGGGCGCATGGATGATGGGATTGCGAGGAAGATGAGATGGAGGTTGAGATTGTGGACGAAGAAGAAGCGTGGCTGGTTTGATGGTGTTGGGCCCTTGGCAAAGAGGCGGCGGAGTAAAGGTGTGCTGGCGGTTCCTGCAGACGACACCGAGCATCTCGCTACGATGCTTCAGCCGGTAGCCGATATTGCTCCTGAGCAAATTGGTTGGCGACAGACCATTGATGAGGAAGTCAAAGCGTCCATCAGTGACGAGCTGGTCGAAGTCGAGGCGAGCGAGATCTCAAGCACTCCCGAAGACGCTGCGTCCGCGTACTTCGAGCAGGCTGAGGCTACGATGACGCCGCGTGTGGTGCGGATTGCTGTGCGTGTGGTGCGGATTGCTGGCGAGAACAAGGCGAGTTTACTGCCTGCACATCCACTCGTGCCCTACGACCCAGTATCCACCTTTCCAGATGCGGCCGATGCAACGTACCCCGACGTGGGACTGGCGAAGTCACTCCCGACAGAAGACTGGTCAGTGTCCTACGACCCAGCATTTACCTGGCTAGAAACAGGCGACGCTCCGAAGCTTGATGTGGAACCGGCGGAAGTACTACTGACGGAAAACACACCAGCGTCCCACGATGTGGTGTCCCCTCCGTCACATGCGAGAGGTCCATCGACTCCTGTTGCGGAACCGACGAGGGTAGTGCCAAGAGCAGTATTTCTGCACAATGACCCACGCCCACCACAACCAGAAGCGAGTGTTTCAGCAACGAATGCTGACTTCGCGACCGTCAATAATCTGGGAAAGAAGCGCACTGCTTTAGCCGATGTCCCGTCTTCGTCTACGTCACTTCCCATCGCGAGGATTCACGGCCATGTTGAACTTGACTACAAAGAAGGCAACGCGTCTGGGTGGCGAAACTTCAGCCAGCAGTGGCAGAACAAACGGAAGAGAAGCAATTACGACACATATGAGAAACAAGCGAGGCAATGAGATGCAATGAGATGCAATGGCGAAGCTTCATTTGTACATAGAGATACCCGAAGCCTTCAGCCAACCTCTCCCAACGTTCTGCACATGCACAAAGTCCAGCCCTTCTACGTAATCATCCTCATAACCAACTCAACCGTCGCAAACGTCCCCGCACTCACAGGCAGCGCCCTCAACAACGTCGGCCCAATCCCCCTCCAAAACCCCCCCAACCCCTCCTGCCGATAAGTCTGCGCAAAAGCATCCCGCATACTCTTATACCTCTGCTCCCCCGCCTTCAACCCATCAGTCTGCATCTTCGATTTCACCACATCAAACGGATAACTCGAGATCCAGAGCGCCTCCCCCGCCAACCCGCCATAAAACGCTATCTTCCACGTCGGCACCTCTTTGCGCGTGATCTTGTTCCTCGCGACGTCGGACTGCATGAGGTACTCGAAGGTCAGGAACCAGAAGCCATAGGCTTGCGCTTCGCGCAGGAGCGTGACGGCCGTGCCGCGGTAGAGTCCTAGGGGAATATTCGGGCTGCGGGATAGCTGGCGGATACAGTCCAGGGGCCCGGCGTACAGGCGTCCGGCGCCGTGGGGTTGGGTTTGGAGCCGGATGCGGATGTGTTCGATCGGGGAGGAGAGGAGGGTATTGGCCACTCCTGCGAAGGCTCCCGCGGCGTAGTATTGGGTGTAGGTGAGGGGTTTGGGGGCGGAGAGTGGGGAGTGCGAGGCATTGCGGGCTTCGAAGGCGCGGCGGGCGTAGTTGAAGGCGCCGAATTGGACGGAGACGCAGGCGCCGATGCCGATGAGCGGGGTTAGGGTGCCTTTGTAGAAGGCGGCCGCGCCTTCGTTTTTGAGGATTTGGGTGGCGCCGTCGAGGGCGCCTTTGTATTGGGTGGTTGTTTGGAGGCGGACTTTGACAATGTCTGGGGGACGGGTTAGAGGCCGGTATGTTGTAGACGTCTGTAGTCGGGCTTACCAAATGGTTGGCCTGGGACATGATTAGCATTTGTGTTTTCATGGCGGTCTCAGCTCCGTCTGTAGTGCAATGCTGGCGTGGCGGAGATAATCTGTCCAGACTCTGGATCTTCTTGCAAGGCCATTGCCTCCGAGCAAAAATGCCCTCATAACGTGCTCAATCCTGACCAGTGCGATCCTCAAGGCTATGACAGCTCTTTCTACATCTAAACACCGCTATTGCACCGCGATGGGTCTCCCGTGACTCGACAGGCTTTAGAACAGATCAAGGCATAACTCTCATAATCTCTAAAGACCGAACATCTGGTTGTCTGGAGCACCGGAAAGACTCCGGGTCGCCAGCAATTGAAGATGGAGACCAGTTCGGAGGGTGCCATACCAATCAATACTTGTGCCACCCCTCCCACCGCACCCGCGAACAAGTCCTTCAACGTTCTGCTGAGCCCCGAGTTGGCCTCCTCCAACGCCTCCGCCATCCTTGCTGGGTCCGAAGTGTTGAGCTACTTCGCAACCTTCCGAGTCCACAGTAGGAGATGAGTAGTAACGAACTAGAAGACTGCCGCCTTAGATCCGATCTCAGCTTGCTCGTCAATGTATAGCCCGAGAAATTGCGTCGACGTCCGTTGCTAGCGCCATCTGCACCGCCACATAACCGCCACGATCTCTTGAACGTTCCCATCCGGCCCACTTCATCATTCTCTTGGACTCTTGACCCACCAGTAGTGAGTAAGGTAGTCCGTCCATGGCCCTTATCGCCAATCACCTGTAGCACGATGGGCGAGAACACATGTCAGCTAATCAAGGGTGTCGAGTCCCATCACGCTACTGAGAGAATCGAGGCTAGTATATGATGCTAACATCAATGGTGTGGATGGGTCGATGATAATAATGGATCATCATGCGATGGAGAGTACTACTAGAGCCCGACTCTCTTCTGTCCTACTTCAACGCGACATTCTTCACTTGAGAAACTCCTGACTCCCCGTCAACAACAACCCACCAAAGTCCATACTTTGAGTAGCGCCGTCCAGAACGACCCCGGAAACCAACCCAATCCCTCACAAATGTCGCAAAACATGCAACAAGCTGGCCAGCAAGCCGGCCAACAAGCCGGTCAACAAGCCCAGGCCGGTGAGGATTACCTCGACAAGGTACACTATCCTTCGCGAGATCGCGAGTCGCTGTGCAAAACACGCACTTACACACGGCCTCGAGGCACTCGATAGCGTGGAGAAGAAGTTCGGGCAGATGACTGGCCACCCCATGGACAGGTCCGCCGCATCATCCCTCGGTGCCAGTGTGAGAGGGCGGGAACTGACTGCTTTGATCGGGACAACAGCAACAAGATGCGCGGGACGAACGAGAAGGTGAGGAGGCTACATCACCCCGCGCTCCAGTTAGGTGGGAATGTCCTGCTAATACTCGACCAGATCACTGACAAGATCCGCTTCTACATCGAGAAATACGTAGGACTGACCTCTCGAATCTTGCACGTCGAGACCGACGGCTGACACTCTACAGACTGGCAAGAAGATGCCTGCAAAGTTCTCCAACTGAAGTCAGCCGAACATTCGGCGGCGGGAGGCAATGGGAGCGAGTGGCGCGTGGCAGCATGCCTGAGAGTGTGGTGGAGGAAGTAATGACTTGCGTTGCTCTTCGTGCTTACCAGAGATACCACTACCGCGTAGGTCCCACCACCATCATTACAGTCGAAACCTGCGCCACATGGCTTTCCACCTCCTCACATACGCACGTATCAGCACTAGCAACGACAAGCCCTTCAAAACTCCAACCCAAGCTCCTCCCTCGTCTCCTCCCACTTCTCCTTCTCCACCACCCCCTTAATCACCCCCCACAACTCCCCACGAATCCTCTTCCGCGCCGCAGCCGCCCTCTGCCAAATCCGATGCTCGGCACAGATCTTCTCCCTTTCCTCTACACTGACGGGCTTCAGATCGCCGCTCGTCAGCGCCGACAACCGCGCATCCATTTCAGCTTTATCGCGCTCGAGAGCGGCGACGGAGGCTTTGAGCTCCGAGAGCGGGACTTGCGATGCGCCTCCTCCGCGCAGCGCTTTCTGCAATTCCTTCTCCTCCGTCTTGAGTGTGGTCGTCTCGTCGCGGAGGCGCGTGGTCTCGGCGTCTATCTGCTGCAGTGCCTCGAGACTGGCTTCGTCCGCTTCATCCTGGGGAGCCGTTCAATCAGTAACCATGCTTTGGGGTGCTACAACACGGGTAGATACTTGAATAGTGTGGTAAACGATCTGCTTTCCCGCGGCGCGGCCCTCGATCTCTTTACGCTCGTGCATGTCCTTGAGCAGTTTGGCGGCGGCGGTCTTGGTGACGCGGTTTTTGAGGTTCGTGCTGATGTCCGTGGCACTGTATGGTCGATTCTGCTTGCGAAGGTAGTCTAGAATGAGGGCTGCGGACTGCTCGGGCGTGAGTTTGGCTTCTTTCTTTGTGTCTTCGGCATCTTTCTTGATGGGTGGCATCTTTGCGTTATCGTTTGGGGGCGGGACGTGTTGTTTGTCGTTGCTGGGGATGCGCGATGAAGCTGAGGTGAGGACTGTGAAGTGATGCTTTGGAACGGGCTGCAAGGGATTGCACGCCAGATGAGGCAGGCGCGACCTTCACGGGCTGTACGTCGACTACATGTATCGTACATGGAATGAAAGCTATAACGCTCAATCCTCCAACTTGGGTATGACTTTCTCCAGCCAACTGCACATATCTGGGCAGAGCACAGAGTCAGCGACGTAAGCCTCGCATCAGATTATAGCTCTCAACCTTACCTCGCAACATGGGTCCGCTGATTGTGTGGCCGCCGTCGTACTCGTGTTCCTCTATCGAGGTCGCATCAAACGCCTCCAGACCTTTCAACGTCATACTCCAAATGCGCTTCGGGATCAAGCTATCCCCCTTCCCTCTCGCCAAGAAAATTGCGACGTCTCCATGAGTAGGAGGTAAGTCCGCCACAGCCCGTAGATGCTGCAATCTGGCACCTCCCGCCAGTGGCAAGTATCCACAAAGCCCAACAATTCCCGCAAGTCTACCGCTGTACTTCTTCGACGTGAGATCCGTGAAGAGACTCAGAGCGCAGCCCTGGCTAAAGCCTCCCAGCACGATTCGGTTCGGTGGGATGCCTTTCTTGACACAGGCGTCTATCAAAGACTCTACGTAGGCCGCACTCTTCACTAGCCCCTTCTCATCCTCTTCCTCTTCCAGCTCCGGGCGACTTGGTGCGAAAGGGGTCAGGGGGGAGGGACTGTACCAGGCAGTCGTCATGGCATCGCGGTCCTCCACAGCGTTCGGTATCACCCATGACATCCACGAGACCTTGTCATTCTTCTGGAACTGGTCGGCGATATCTGGCCTCCGTCAGCCGTGTTCTGGCTCTCTCCCACTGCACACTCCCCGTACTTTCCAGCCCCTCTGCATCGTCCCCAAGGCCGTGAAGGAATATGAACGCCGCAGAATGGGCAGGGTCCGAGGTGGGCTTCGTCGCTGGCTTGAAGATGGGATCGATTCTGCCAGCGAGAGAAGGCAATGTCATGTGTCTCGATCGTCCTGACATGGTGGCTTCGTTTGTTGAGCTTGGTGGTCTCCGGTATGGTAGGTCTACTTGATGGGCCATCCTCATAAGGACCCCAGACACGAGAGCTCTTACATGCTGCCGTAGCCGCGGCACGGATGGCAAGCTACTGCGAGCTCATGGCGTGAACTACGCGGGCTAACGGATGAGATCGGGTGACGATGTGCAGGTGGGAGGAGAGAGAGACTCCTCTCGTCACCGCCGTGCTGCGGGTGTGGGCCGGCGGGGCGCGGGGGCTCGGTCCCTGACGATCACTTTCACATGCTCGCGTGCTTTCCTTCTTGGGCGCGCTCCTCCATGAACCTTGCCAAACACCGAACCATCACCCCACGACACCATGGCCACAGGCCCGCTGCGTTTCCGGACGCCACACATCGAGGAGCTGCCGATCGCGCAATCACGGCAAAGCGCAGGTTTCGCCTGGGTGGCAGTCTCGACGGCGCACGATGACCCCGCGAAGAACTGGGGGACGACAAACCGCAAGCGGGCGCGGGCCTCACTAGGTGGTCAGACCGAGCAGCAGAAAGAAGCACTATCAGCAAGGGTGCAGCGAGAGACCGAGCGCAAAATCAAGGAGCTGAACAACGACAACTCGCGAGATGTGGTTATAGACATCGCGAAGAAGCCGGGCTCGAGCACGGGCGGTGCATTCAAGGCAGGCAAGACAACGGGGACGAAGAAGATACTGGCTTCGGGCAAGACTTTCGCGCATTACCTGGATGACGAAGAAGCGGAGATAGCGAGGACGGGGAGACGTGATGGCGACGCGGATGCGCCGGCGGCTGCACAGAGAGCGAGCAAGACCCCTCTCGCTCGCCGCAAGCCTAGAGCGGATAGCAGTGCGAGTCATAGTCCGGCACCGTCTGCGGGCCCCATGGCGCCTCCGCCAATACCTCGACTGCAAACGAACGACTCCAGTGTTGCGCCAATACCACTGGACGGCCTGGACGACGACGATGACGAAGAGGAAGACAGCGAGGATCCCCTCCCAAGCATGCCCACCGCAGCAGAGATGGAGGCACTACTCAACGGTCCTCCGCTCACGTACAATCAAGCGCGGTCAGCGCCTCCGCTCGCTGGCCTGCCGCCGCCGCGCCGCTTTTGTGATACGTGCGGCTATTGGGGCCGAGTGCGGTGCATGAAGTGCGGTGCGATGACTTGCAGCGTTGTGTGCAAGGTCGAGCATGATCAATCTAGGTGCTTGAAGATGTACGCTTGAGTGGAAGTCGGAAGGTGTTCGTGAGATGGCAGGCATTGGGTGCCCACTCGGCAAGGCGTACCATGACTTCACTGGCAGCGTATGGACAATAGTCAACATGCGCATCACGAAATATGTTTGGACGCAATATGTTCAAGAGGAGCCGACTGAAACGGTGTTTCCGCACAACGAGGACCGCCGACATGATCGCGCTCTGCCTGAAGGTCTCAGCCCTGGTTAACAGACCTTGCATGAGAATGTGCGAATACAACTGCCTCCACAAGGTCAGCGTCGATCGCCTGGATTCATGATGGCATACGTCTCGTCGACGGAACAGCCTGACAACCATCCATCTGAGGACCGAGGAGTGTCGCCGACTTCACAACCACCGCCGCGATGGCGAAATGAACCTCGCGAGAGCGGCGGACGTCCCACCTTCGCGAGGCTATCTTGAGTATCGAGCCGAACTCAAGGGACAGTAGTCTCCCTCCCCTCGCGAATCTATCTTGAATATGCATTCGTGGAAGTGCCGAGCTGCGATCGTTGACTGCCATTTGCTGGATATTTCTTGGCTCACCGCCAGCCAAACATAGGAGCAGCTTCCCACAAACCGAATTCCCGTATCTTGCCGGCAGGCAAATGGAACGTCCTGCCTGCCTTCCGTGTGCCGCCTACCTACAAGGCTACAAGTACGCTTCCTAGTGTGATCTTATACCGCATGTCTATCATCACCCATTTCAATCGCTGCTCAATATACCCGACCACTTGCGTTACGTCCTCCAAGACTTGGTCTCTCGGAGACCGCGACGCCTGCCAGGGCTGCAGTCGACGAGTCCACGGCTAAAATCAGCACACGAAGAACTGGACGAGGACTAATGCTCCAATCCCGTCGTTGATCATCGCAGTGAACGGGCACCAACCAATCAACCAAGTCGATCTACTCTCCAAGCGAGAGTACGACCTCAAGTACCGTAACCCCAGACCGCGTGTGCCACAGCAGCGGAGCAGCCACACCTAGCCAACGGCCGTTGTGGCTGAAGCTCCGAGGTCCTGCACGACCGCCGATCGTAAGTGGCTGCTTGTGGCTGTGTACACGAATCATGCAGGGTCGAGCGAAGGAGCGCCCGCGCAAGACCTCCTCCAGTCCGTGTCACTCGTTCGCTCGTTGCAGCACCGCATGGGGGGTGCATATTGGGTGCATGGGGACTGCCTGCGAGGGATGCACAGTGACGATCGCTTCCAGGTCCAGAACGCGCTGGATTTAGAGTGGCGCGTATGTTGTTCCTATCTTCGATCCCTTCACTCTGCAGTCTGCATTAAAATTCTACATGTCGAAGCGAAGGGAGTGGTGACACGTCAGCCATGCTACGCACTGTAGCTCTATCTCTGTAAAGCAGCGATCCCGGCAGAGGCAGAGGGAACAACATCGAGAAAGATCCGAAGATCGGCACTCGATTCCTCGCCAAAAACGAACCAGTGCGCGGGACATTAATTGCCCAGCACGCGGATTCCGCATGTGAAGGTCGCGCAGATGAGGTCAACTAACTGGCGCAGGAAGCTACGTTTCAGATTTGCGGAGGGCGAGTGTGGTCGTGGGCGCTGAGTGGCGTTTGCTAAAGGTGAGACTACGTCAGCGTACTACTACATGTAGGTCCAATAATGTCTCTACACGTCAAGGGCATGTATGATGATGTCGCCGCTGACTGAAGAGTTGCACGCTGTGGTATTGATGACGCGGCGGGATGAGGACGAGACCGTACACAGAGCTCCTCTCAGTAGATGGAGCGGGGACTGGAGCCACAGGACCACAAGAGTCCGAGTCGGAACCACATGGAGATGTCTGAGGAGGAGCGAAAGCCGATGAAAACGGCTGCTGTACACTATCTGCCGCAAAACCCGGGGTATACTAAATCCAACGGACTGAATGTCTAGAGATAAAAAACCGAGGTGATATCGTTCTGTGCCGACGCTGGTAGCAGGTACCGTAGCAATTGGGCCAAGCAGCCGCTGACCCCTATATGGTGCGGTGATGATGCGGATATTACCAGCGCGCGTGTGTGTCCACCCGCCGCCCAATCCAAATCCAAAATTGCTCGGGGGTATATCGTAAAGGAAAATCAAAATCAAAACAGTGCCCCGATATCAAGGGCTGGTATCTGGTGCCGTGTTCAGGGCGCGATATCTGCGTGTACGTGTCGCCGCCTTTCTCAAAAAATCAACATGTCGCGTCGTTCGTCGGAAGGGGTCGTGAGATACTAAAAGAGCGAGTGCGTGTCTGGTGTTCAGCCGGCGGTGGTGTGGTGTGGTGTAGTTGTTGACTTGCGCGGCGCCTGCGCGTCGGTGGTTAAAAGAGGAGTCGCAGCTCGTAGCCGACGGCGCTCGTGGTCTGCGTGGTGAGCAGCTCGCCGTCGCACTGGACGTCCGTCGCGCCGGCGTCCCATTCTCGCTTCAGTCTGCTCGGCGAGGTGGGCTGGATCTCGTGGAACTCGGCGGTCATGTCTTGGCCCTCGGGCAGTTCGCGCAGGCAGTCGTCGTCGAAGAGGATGTGGAGGCCTTGGCGGCTGATGTGGACGGTCCTCAGGACTGTGGTGGGCTCGATGTCGCACTTGACTGCAAGCGCGTTGGTGAAGTCTTTCAGTGTGCGCTGCATGAGGTAGATGGCGCGGTGCAGGTTGTCGGTCGGTGAGCGACCGGACACGCGAGGCTGCACGTAGAAGCACGCGACCGGCTTGATTGGACGCTCAGACGGCGCCTGGTACCCCAGGTCGACACCGAGCGCTTCAACCCAGCCCGCTGAAGATGATCGAGTCTGGATCTTGACCGGTTGCATTTCGGGCGGGCTAGCGAGTTGGTGAGGTTGTACGGTCTTAATGTCCACCAGCGCAGTCTGCGGGTTGCTGCGCCATTCATTGGAGTTGACTCTTGAGGGCCCGCCGAAAGGTGTAGGCTGTTGTAGGGTTGAGTCCCGCCGGTCAGCGCCTGTCACGGAGTGCGAGCTTGGGCTGGGCGAGACGAGTGTCGAAGGCGGACCCGTTTGTGTGCTCTGCCGTTCCCACCCGGAAGATTTGGTCGTGTCGTTTCGTACCAGTGATATCGGCTCTCCGGAGAGCTTGACGGGGTACAGATCTGGGTCGTCCGAGTCTTCGCCATGCAGGTAGAGCACGCTCACTGGTCGTGTCGAAGTGAACATGTCTTGGAGTGTCATGAGCTTCATATGAAGATCCTCTTCAGCGCTGCCGCGACCACCGTTCGAGGTGACGGATGATATGGACCAAGTCCGCCGGTGCTTTTGAATCTTCCCTGGTCGGTCGTCTCCACTCCCTTTCGCGACCGAGGCGCGCTTTCGTTTGCCAAGATCTCGCATGCCCGACTCGATCTGAGCGATCTGCTGGTTCAACTTGTCGATGGTCTTCTTGACGTGAGCCACGTCGTTCGACAGCTTGCGTTCGGCACCGTGGTCTCGGAACAGCTTGACCCTGCCATAGCACACCTCCGGAGCGTTGCTGGGCGATGACTCCGCGTTCGGTCCAGCCAACAGCTCCGTCTTAGTGCACAGCCGTACCGGAATACCCTTCACGCCTTTGGAGTGGCTGAAGTCGGTCGAAAGAAAGTTGAAGCGCACAGAGATGGGACACTCTGCGGCCCCAGCAGGCGGGCTCCACAAGACGCAGAAGCCGTCGAACGATGCGCTTTCGAGCTCGATGCGCGGCTTGCTCGGATCTTCTGCGTTACCGAGCGGGCCAGCCTCCACATACTCGACGGCTTGAAGACGACCGCCGCGTTGGTGCGCTTCGTTGGTACCGCGTCCTTCCTTCCACAGTTGCCAGCACCCTGCAGGTTTGAGTCGCTGCATCTCGTCTTCGAACGAGACGCGCACAAAGGTACGATACCTCACGGGTCCAGCAGGTTGCCGGTTGTGCGTGTCGACGACGTTGAGCGTGTAGGCTTGACCCTTGTTCAGGTAAGTGACTGGAATCTCGTCGGAATGTTTGATCATGGCAGTTGGAGCGTTCATCGTGACGTGATAACGGAACCTAGTGGCTGTCAGTGATTGCGCTCGGCTGATTTATAGAGCGAGTGGCTTACTTGTCTCCCGACGGATGCACCGGTGGTGGCTGCATTGCTCTGTGCATGCTGTGGGGATGGAATCCTATATCGGCGGACGGGTGCTGACGCTGCATGGCCTGGTCCAAGCCAAGGTCATCGACTGGCGATTCACCCAGAGCACTCTCTATGCCTTCTAGAGACGTATGGTGCGAGAAGTGATGAGGCGGGAAACCGTGCTGCTGGTGCATTTGAAAGGGGTCGACGTCGTGGAACGATGGATGTTGCATGAGTTGCTGCTGCCCGTGGAAATCTTGAAAGGCAGCCGCTTGATGACCAGCATGCAGAGCGCCTTCGGACGTCGGCAGAGACAGCGGTGTATTGAGACCGAACCCATAATTGGGCGTATGAAGGTCACCAGCCTGGTGGTGGAAGATGGTGTTGGTACCGCCGGGCGTAGGCGTGTAATAGGCGGGCATCTGGTTCGCGAACATGCTGAAACTTTGGCTGTTCGGATCCATGGCGGACGGTGTGAGCCCTGAGGTGCCGAAGTTCCACGGTTCGTTCGAGCCTCGAGGAGTAGGATCGGAATCCTTCAAGTCGTGCTGCTGAGGCTCAATAGATCTATGGAAAAAATTAGCTATTGTTGATGGATTCGATTGTCGTACGTTGCGCGTGTTGTCTCGCGCAACGTTTATCGTTGGGAGCGTACCTGTGGAGGCGCATGTCGGCCACGTCCGCGAGCGAAGTTGCAACCTGGCCGGGCGCACTCGCGGCGACATTCCCATGGTGGAAGGTGGTGAAATTGGCCTTAAAGTTCTTGTACAGGTCGTCGGTGGGCTTCTGTGAATGCCTGTCGATTGCCATTGTCAGCGCGGAATCCCTATGACGGCGCAACAGCGCGGAGGTGGGAGGTGTGGCAGTGGAGGCGCGCGCGGAGCTCCAGTCCGCGGGAGGCCAGGTTTAGCGGTGAAGTACGCACCTGTTCCGGAACATTTCTGCGACTCCAAAGCCAGGCCAAAGAGTATGGTCGTCCACGGTTGCGGTAGAGGAGGAGTAGAGGGAGGAGGCGTGGTGAGGTGTCGTTGGCGCACGGGTGTGTGGTCGTGAGTGAAACGGTGCGAGAGCAATAAAGCCACACGGGCGTGCCACACTTTAGGGCGTTTAAAGGACGCTAGAGCGGAACGCCGGCCGGAGGCGCTAAGACAATGACACTCGCCCGCCAAAGGTTGCTGTACCCTCCCAAGGCTCACACATCACACACGACACGTACGGCAAGTCTATCCAAGAGTTTCACCTTTCGAGGAGCCGCGTGGACGATGCGGTCTGGCTCGCTCGCTTCCTTCACTTCCATTCGTAGCCGCGATGCTGATCGCTGTCAGCCACACGTCAATGCCCCACAGCAGTGTGGCGCAGTCGCCCAATCTGGACTAGCAGCGTCATAGGTGTGGCGTTGTCCGGAAGATCCCACCTACCTAGCAGCGGCACAGTCCCTTTGAGCCCATTCCGTGGGATCGGGTACCGAAAACGTGTGCTCGAGACGAGGAATATTGGGCGAACCGCTGGAGCTATCGAAAGCGCCGAAGTACTGCACTATACAGTAGTCTACCCTACTGTCTAC
Organism: Friedmanniomyces endolithicus; assembly: GCA_030411845.1. Lineage (NCBI taxonomy): Eukaryota > Fungi > Ascomycota > Dothideomycetes > Mycosphaerellales > Teratosphaeriaceae > Friedmanniomyces > Friedmanniomyces endolithicus. The sequence goes on from JASUXV010000022.1 coordinate 134,926, forward strand.
AGATGACATGGCGGCCGGCGTCAGGGGTCGCATAGGGCACTCTCATCTCCTCTGGCCCGTTGAACGATAACACCACCGTTTCGTCTTGGCCCCCCGTGTCAGGCACATCCCGCTCCTCATCTCGATTATGCGCACGAGCGAGGGCACCTATCTCATCAGCGCATGCGGTGTGGGAAAGATTTTGCAGCCGCCCTCCGCATGGCTTAACCCTGCTCATCAGTTCAGCGACGGGACACGACCCTCCTCTGTGCCTTTGCGGTTTTGCCCCGATTCCCCGAAGTCACTTATCATCATCATGTGACCCTTCCACCAATGGAACATGAAGACGCAATGATCTCGTGGTTTCCGTGCCATCCGTGGACCGTGGTACCGGTTGCGTAGGTGCTCACGATGCACCTTCGCCGTTGTCGAACAGTCCGAGATCGATCGGACATCCAAACGTCCAGGACTACTGACGATCGACACTGGCATCATTGACAAATCCGACTGTTGCGTCCACTGTCTCACTGATCATCAACCCCTCAAAGCTGTTTGTCGGTTCATTAATCGGTAGGCATCGCCTTCTCCGCAGTGGATAGCGTACCACAGTCCACAGACGACCGCGCGAGCATGACAATTGCACAAAGTTCCCGGGGTCATCACATTATTGCCATGCATCGAATACCAACCGGTTGCGATCTTTGATGGACAGCAGCAGCAGCATCCACCAGGCCTCGCCGCCTCGGCAGTCAAGATTCGCTCCTGAACAATTCTCACTCGGACTCGGCCAGCGGTGAGGATTCCACCACAGGTCCACCCGGGAGACTCCACACTCCACAACCGCTCTCAACATGTGAGGCGCACCCCTGTGGCCGTGCAAGGTTTCTAAATGTGGCTGTGCTCGCTTAATATCTTCCTGTGGCGCAGGCCAGAACAGGGCAGTCCGAGATCGACACAACTGCTGCCTATCCCACCGGGGTGTATTCCTATTCCTGGGTCTGATACATACGCGTTCCTGCACATCTCATCCATGTCACGCACCGCCTGACCATGCGATGATCTCGCGAGAGCATTCGGGCAAGTTCCACCGCCGATCGTCTTCCTCCTCAGCCACACCACCCGTCCTGCGTTATCGGTCGTACAGTACTCGTGGCTCAGGGCACACGGTGCTTCTGGCGTGTGAGGAGAACGAGACGGGCCGTCCGCCCCCACCTGGGTGGAAATTTGAAGTTGGCTTGTTCATTTGCCGAGGTTTCGGCAGACGTTGAAACGGCGGCTAAAATCTTGTGGGAAGAGAATATAGCGGACCCCTGCTCATAGTGATCTCCACGGAAAACAACCTCACTTCGATGGAGGTAACCATGTCATCACGTGCGAGGCGCACAACCGCAGCGCCCAGAGGCCACCGATGACAACATGAAGAGAATTGCGCGTGATCTGCTCGCCCGTCCACTACAGCGGTCTTACAGGTACCATACTGCTCACGCCGTGCCATCTTCGCATGTCGTAATGTGCTACTGACGACTGTGACCTCCTGCATCGCCAAGAACAACCTCCGTGTCGACATGCCTCCAGGCGCAAACGCACTAATGCAGGTCGACGAGTCCGCACGACCGCACGAGTGGCAACGACAGCCTCGAGCATCGCTTCCACCTGCACCGAGCCTCGCAACCTCGTTGTCAACGAACGAGAAACTTGGCCAGAAGATCATCAACACTGCCTCAGCGTATTATCATTGACCCGTGGTCCTGCTCGTCGTCGTCGTTAATGTAGTCGGTGTACCCGGTGATTGGGCACACGTTCTCCTTCATGCTTTCGCTCATATCCGAGTCCGCATGAGCCTTCGTCGTTGAGCGGTCGTTCCTGCGTTCTGATAGACCGGACGAGTCTGCACGACGGAGGACGTCCCTGGCTACGGCTGCGGCGAAAGCGTTGCCGCTGATATGCGTGGGGAGCTCGAGCCTGTAGTTGTCGGCCACGGCCGCAGACCATGTCCCTTCGTCTGTCCGCGCGAAAACCGGTTGACGCTCTGTTGCGGCGAGTGGGCTCGAGGCGGAGTTCTCGCGTTTTTGACGAGGCCGCGCTATCGAGCCGCTGCCGTGTATTGGCACAGGTATTCTGGACACACGGCACGAGTCGGAGAACGTGACTGATGCTGTCGGACTTTGGAGGATCGGTGACAGGATTGTTTGGTGCACCGGCAGCGACTCAGAAGAGATACTCCGACGTCTTGTTGCTTGACCTGGCACCGCCAACCCTATCGTGTCGTCGCCCGTGCGGAAAGAGAAGCGCATATCGGTGTGAGTGCTGGTCACGGCGTGCGGCTTTAGCTTGTGGAAGAAGCCCGAGGCTTTCGCCATCAAGGACGGATGCCTTTTGGGGACGTTGCCAAACGCCGCTGCCCCAGCGCTGCTACTGAAGCTTCTCGCTACACCACGAGAAGTCTGCGTTGCGGCGGAGATGGCTGTCATGGTCGCCGCGGCGGGCTGTATGCCATCACCTTGTGTCGGCGGGTGGGTACGTATGTGATAGCCGGCCGGGGCATGTCGAGTGATGGCCCTCGTGGCGTCACCGAACTCGTCAGGTAGCAGGTCGCCCCTACAGCTGAAAGCCGAAAACGTGTCGTCGGAAAGACTGGTCTTCGGTTCCGATAGCGATGCTGCGTCCACAAGCGTGCTAGACGGTGCGGCCGGCAGAGTGCCCAACGGTAACTCGGCAAGACTGTCGCTCGTCGACTTTTGCGACATCAGCTGCTGCGAAATGCGCTTCATCCGAGCAGACGGCGAGGAGACTTTCCGTGGGCGAAAGGTGGCTACCAGCCATTAGCTAGCACTCTCGTCTCCACTCTGACACAACTCACCCCTTTGAGTCCCATACGTCTTCTCGTCAGACCGTTGTGTCCGCTCCAACACGTCAAAGATGGTACGTAGCCCATCATCCAGCTGCTCACTCTGTCTATAGCTTTCGCGCTGTCGAAGCTGACTGTCCTGTCTCGCAATCGTCACCTCAGCTAACCCGCGCTTGCCCTTCGCAAGCAGCAGCTCGAGCCGTTTAATCTCGGCCTTGTACTCTTGGCGTTGCTCGGCCAGCTGCTTCTGCGCTTGCTGCAGTCTGTACAGAAGCGACTTCTTCCCTTGCGTTGCCTCGTCGAGTTGCTCCTCCATCTGCCGCTGGCAGTCACGCACATTGCGGTAGCTTTCGAAGATGTGGAGGAGCATGCCATTGAAGCGTGGGTCCAGGCTGCTGTATGACTCGGTCATCAGGCGACACATGATGGAGTCGATCAGGCCTTCGGCATCGGGATGCGGGTATGGCTGCTCTTCGGGCCACGCAGGCAGTTCCGGTGAGAACGGGTCCTCGTTGAGGGAGGCGTAAGATGGCTCCGACTTTACGGTGAGACCGTGGTGCGTGAGGTAAGAGGAGATTTTGGGTTTCAGGCCCCGTTTCGGCGTCACTGGAGAGGCCATGCCATCCGAGTCGTCAGGCTCGACAGCCGGTGTGCGGGTCCTGCTTGGCTGGATCATGCGACGCCATTGCGGGATGTCGTTCATTTGGTTTGCTCACCTGCCCGCGTGGTGCGAAGGTAGTCAAGGTGATCGAAATCAAGAAGTTGTATGAAAGGCGATCAGGACCGAAAGATTTTGAGGGAAGGTGAGATGGAAAAGGTCGCCATGGGTACATGTACCTGTACCTGGAACTGCACCTGACTTCAATTTGCTCTGCAGTATTCTGGGAAGGTGCGCCACGATGCGATGCTAACGTACAGGCAGGCGCGTACCTTATGCACACTTGCAGTGGAACCGAAAGCTGCGTCCAGCTTTCAGAGACGCCGCCCGTATTCGACAATGTCTGAGAGGTCTGCCGGCAATTGGCGACACACCTGATCACAAGTGAGTCGAAGCCGTTGACTTGCCGATGTAGGAGTATGTACACCATGTTACAGCCACCGTAGGAGCATGTCGCGCACACCATTCCACGACATGCACAAGCCACGACGGCAGGGCCATCCTCAATACTAAAGCTCATACTCCATAGTCTGTCGCCACCTCTTCATGCACAGACGTCAAGCGAAGCATTGCAACGTCCGTGTTTGGTAATGAGGCAGCATTCGATCTTGGCAAGATTTGAAAATATTTCCTTCAGTCACCATTGCATGGGCAAGGCTAGGTGCTGTACACACATATGCCGTTCTCGTTCGATTTGTGCAAATATCAGGGAGGCCTCTGCGGGGAGATGAGGGGGAGAATGGGAAGTAGGAGAAGTGTAGGCTCGTGTGGCCGTCAGAGGCATAGTCGTTGGCTGGTTTGTCGGCTACTTCTGCAGTGCAGACTCGTTCTCTTCGTCGTCTGCCCTGTGCGAGGAGAGCTCGAGACCACAAGCTCGCTACCTCACATCCGTAACGCCATTGTCTTTTGCATCGCCGTACCGGGCCGCACACTCACGCAGCATCGCGCTTGCCATCCTTCACCTCCTTCTACTTGATTGTCAGCCTTGTCCCGTACTCCACCGCCGCCATAGCTTTCGCCAGACTTACCAGCGCCCTCATCGTGCCATGCAGCGCATGCTTGTGGTTTCTCCGGAACTTCGGGTCCGTGCCTTTGAGCGAAGGGTAGCGGTGCGTCTTGGGCTTTTTGATACTGTTCCATCACACACGTATCAGTCTCGCGATTTACTTCTCTTTCCATTGGGCTCTGCAGGCTCTCGTAGTGCTGTGCGCATAGCCCTGGGTGGGTGGTGCTCCGTGGGAGGTGTGTGGTGAACGTACCCGTTCCTGTGCGCCTTCTTCGACTGATTATGCTGAGACGAGTTCTTGGATTCTGCGATTGGTGAGCTGATGTCCCTGATTGTTGGCACGACTGTACCTACTGGCCATTGCGACGGTGTTGCTCTGTCAAAATACGCTGATTTCTCCGTCAACTATCGTCGCTGTTGTCCTGGAATTCGCAGGTGCGCCGCCTTCGCGCTTTGAGCCTAGCGTCTTGATGAGAGCCTCAGGCTGCAAGAATTTTCACTACCACGACTGGACTTCGCGACATGGGCAAATACACGTAGACGACGCCAAGGTACTCTGTAGTCTCATTGCAAACGTACATCGCTACACTATTGCCGGGGAGCAACACGCAATTATTCACAACACAGCAATGCACTCGCTGCCATCTTCCACCACCCAGCTGCTTGGATCATTTGCCTGCTGCCACTTACCCCCTCTTGATTCGACCCGTCCTTATTTCAGCACATCACACATCCACTACTTCTTATGCGCCTTCGCCATGGTGTTCAGCGCAGACCCATTCTTGAACCACTCCATTTGCCCCTCGTTGAAGGTATGCGACAGCTCCACATCAAACGCATCGCCACCCTTCGACGGGTGCACCCGCAGCGTCATCGGCTTGCCGACCGCGAGTTGCGTGCACATCAGATCCACTTTGTCGTCGGGCTGGATCTTCTCGTAGTCCTCCGGGTTCGAGAAGGTCAGCGGCAACATACCCTGCTTCTTCAAGTTCGTCTCGTGGATACGGGCGAAAGACCGGGTGATGATTGCCAGACCGCCGAGGTGGCGAGGCTCCAGCGCGGCGTGCTCTCGAGACGAGCCCTCGCCGTAGTTCCAGTCGCCGATGACGACCCACTTGATGCCCTTGCGCTTGTAGTCACGGGCTGTTGCGGGCACGGCATCCCACTCGCCGTTCGTGGCGTTGTGGACCTTGTTAGCCTCGCCGTTGGCGCTGTTGATCGCGCCGATGAGCATGTTGTTGGAGATGTTGTCGAGATGGCCACGGTACTTGAGCCATGGGCCAGCCACTGCACTGCATTAGCGTACTGTTTAGATAGCAGGCCGATTATTCGCACTTACTAGAGATGTGATCAGTCGTCGTCTTGCCCTTGGCCTTGATCAGGATGGGCATGTCGTTCGAATCCTTGCCGTCCCAAGCCTGGAAGGGCTCAAGAAGCTGCAGACGGTCCGATTGCGGCGAGACGGCGACGTTGATCGACGCACGATCTTCTGGTGGCGCCTGGTATGTGTCGTTACCGGGGTCGAAGCCCTGCGACGGGAGGGCTTCGCCAGTCGGCACAGAGAGCTTGAAGTCATTGCCGTCCTTGTCCTTCAGAGTGTCGGTAAGCGGGTTGAAATTGAGCGAACCAGCGATGGTCATGGCGACGACAAGGTCCGGTGAGGCGACAAAGGCGTGGGTGGCTGGGTTGGCGTCGTTTCGGCCCGTGAAGTTGCGGTTGTACGAGGAGATAATGGAGTTGGGCTCGCCCTTCTTTACGTCTCTGAACGAGAGATCAGCATTGCTATGCACATACGAAATGCCGAAACTTACCTTCTGTCCCATTGGCCAATGCACGGTCCGCAGGCGTTGGCTGTACGAGCAGTCAGATCGTTGCCGATGACACGCGGTTCTCAAAAAGATACGCACCCAAGACCATGCCGCCAAAGTCCTCAAGCGTCTTCATCTGTCCGTCTCGCTCGATGGTAGCCTTTGACCAAAATTAGTATACGGTCAACCACATTTCAAAATATCCCCACGCACCCGAATCTGCTCAGAACCAGGCGTGACCGTGAAGTGCGCCTTCGCCTTGATTCCATGGCTTAGAGCATCCTGGGCAATCGACGCCGCACGGCTCATATCCTCGTACGAGGAATTGGTGCACGACCCGATCAAGCCCACTTTCAGCTCTTCCGGCCACTTGTTCTCCTTGACCGCATCCTTGAATTTGCTGATAGGCGTCGCGAGATCGGGGGTGAAGGGGCCGTTGATGTGGGGCTCGAGCTCGCTGAGATTGATTTCGACCATTTCGTCGTATTCGGCACCCTCGTCCGCGCGTAGCTCGGCGGCGTATGAGCGGGCGAAGTCGCCGATCTCTTTGCGGTTAGTGGCCTGGAGGTACTTCTCCATCGACTTATTGTATGTGAAGAGCGAAGTCGTCGCGCCGATCTCAGCACCCATGTTGCCTGGAGGACGATGAGTCAACTATAAGAAGACGGCGGCGAGTGTCAGACTTACAGATCGTGCCCATTCCCGTGCAGCTGATGCTCTCGACGCCGGGTCCGTGGTACCTGAGCATCACAGTTAGCGGCGTCTCGGAGATGGTTTCAGGGCAGCGGCTCACTCGATGATAGCACCAGTGCCACCCTTCACGGTAAGGATGCCGGCAACCTTGAGGATGATGTCTGAGGCACATTGTCAGCTCCGTCGAGAACACCGAGTCCACGATTCCCAATGCATACCCTTCGGCGCTGTCCAGCCGCTCAGTTGGCCAGTCAGCTTGACACCAATGACCTTCGGCGCCTTCAGCTCCCACGGCAAGTTCGCCATGACATCGACAGCATCCGCACCACCGACACCAATAGCTGCCATGCCGAGACCACCAGCATTGGGCGTGTGCGAGTCGGTACCGATCATGAGCGCTCCCGGGAAAGCGTAGTTCTCGAGGATGATCTGATGAATGATACCCGAGCCTGGTCGCCAGAAGCCAATGTTGTACTTCGCACAGGAGGAGCTCAGAAAGTCGTAGACCTCCTTGTTGATCGACTTGGCCCGCTCCAAATCCTTCTCGCCTCCGATCTGCGCCTCGATCAAGTGATCGCAGTGCACCGTCGTGGGCGTAGCTACACTCGGCATGCCGGCGCTCATGAACTGGAGAATCGCCATCTGGGCTGTGGCATCCTGGCAAGCCACTCTGTCCGGTCGAAGCTTCAGGTAGCTCTTGCCGCGCTCAATCTCTTGGCCATGCGGATCGTCGAGATGCGAGTACAGGATCTTCTCGGCGTATGTCATCGGCTTGTTCAATCTTTGCCGCACAATGTTGAGCGTCTCGTTCATCTTGGCGTAGTTGATGTAGTGGCCCTTCTCCCAGTTGGTCATCTCCACCTTCTTGCTAAGCGGCGTATCCGCTGGGGTGGCGAAGTTGCGGCGGCCGAGCGCACGCGGCTACGGTGGCAGATTGTTAGCATGATCACGCGCATACGTTCTTCGTGGCCGCATCTGCTATGTAGGAGCCAGCGAGGTGAGGCGAAACACGACCGAACATACCAGCTGCCGCGCCGCTGCCCTTGCCGACAACATTTTGAAGAGAGTGCCTGCTGCTGTGGTGGAGGGTGAACAATGTCAAGGTCGCCAATACGCAGTTCCGGGATGGTGGGAGCAGTGCTTGTCAAGGTGATGTGATGCGCGAAGGACCGATAGCAGCATGGGAGACCGGAAGAGCTTGGAGGCACGGACTCCCACAATGGAGCCGACCTCGGGAACGTCAAGCTCGTGATTGGCCGAGACATTGGGGTTGCTTCTGCGAATGAGATACCGAGTCATGTAGACATGCACTGCTTGCTATGCTATACCTTACTGTGCATCAATGAGACGGCTACACCGTTCGTCGTAGGTGCTTGACGTATAAGGTATCGAGCACATGCTTACTATATTCACCCCATCCGCACGCCAATTCTCCAGCGTGTGAAGAGGTTCTGCGACGGACGCCTCAGGCAAGCCTTTTTCAACCGAGGCCGCACAACCGGACCGGCCGATACCGGCGACAACGAAATTTGAACCTCGCAGGGCTTTATTACGCCCAGACCAACTACACGGACGCCTACCGAGCCTTACGTTACCCGCACACCACCGCCGTAGCCGCCATGCCTGCCATACGAGGCCCAAAATCAAAGTCCAAGACGCGAAGACACACTCGCGATCTGGACCAGGTGCATGCCGACGTGCACTCGAAGAAGCACCTGCAGCAGTACCACGACACCAAGGCGCCGGAAGACTTGCCAGGGTTCGGGCAGTGGTACTGTGTGGAGTGTGCTAAGTGGTTCGAGAGCGAGACGAACCTGGTGCAGCATGGGAAGGGCAAGCCGCACAAGCGGCGGGTGCGTCAGTTGAAGGAGGAGCCGTACAGCCAGAAGGAGGCTGAGGCTGCGACGGGATTGACGACGGACAATGGGAAGAGGGCAGGGCATGCGGAGAAGATGGAGGTAGAGGTTGCGGTCGATGAGGTGACATGAGGTCGTGAGAAGCAATCTGAAGAAAGAAGGCGCCGCACCGAGTGCTTGGAATCCAATCAACAAAGCTTCGCCACCCTTGCTCGCCCATCGCAACGTGCGACCTCAATAGAGCGCAAAATGCACGACTGTCCAGCCTGCAACGACCGCTACCACGAGCAGAGCTATGTCCACGATCACAGCCCTCTCGATCTCTCGCTTCTCTGACTTGAGATCCTCACGCCTTCTGTAGCCGAAACTACGAGCAGTAGCGGGATACGTCTGGCTTGAGGGCGCCCGCATCGAGCGTTGGAATTGGATGCTCGGCAGCGCGTTCAAATCCTCCTGGTGCGACTCCAGCAGTACGTCCGTAGCTTGCGTATCATCATCGGGAAGACGCCGACTCAAGGCTTCTTCGCTAGCTTTGTAGCCTTCCTGGACCACCAGCATACGATCACCGTCCCTCTGGTATATCAAGTCTTCCGCGTCTGGGACGTCGAGTGCCACTTTCCACACTGCTCTCGCTGGATTTCCCACTGCGACGTGGTAAGCCGGAATTGGTTGAGAGACAACCGCTCCAGCGCCGACGACGCATCCGTCGCCGATTGAACATCCAGGCCTTGAACGTTATTAGTTGACCGACTTTCGCCGCCGGAGTCGAATATAATACACTTACAGGATGGTGGCACCGTTCGCAATATAGACATGACAGCCAATCGTCACACCGCTTGCCCAGCTTGGTCCGTTGAAGCCATCTCGCTGTCTCCAGTCGACGTCGTGCTTGATTGTCAAGATCTGAACGTTTGGGCAAATGATCGCACCCTCTCCGATGACTATCGCGGCCTCTGGGAGCGGATTGTCGCCGAGATATACCGCACGGTGGATGAAGGCTGTCTCCGCAATCCTGACATTGCCGTAATCGATGTAGAAAGAGCTCTTGACCACCGGCACACGTTCTGGTAGTTGCGATGCGCCGTACGAATCAGGCTTGGTGAGTCTATGGGCCGTATGGTCAGCTCTGGGCCGTCTACCATGTACGAGCTCACTGGACCACTCACTCACTCCACGCCTTGGCACGGTCTTGCATTGATGCGGACAGAGGCTGGGAATTGAAAGCTGCGAGCAGCATACCGCATCGCAGCCTCCTATAGCGGTGCTCGTCATCATTACCAGAGAAGAACGTCCATTTCGAAGGCTCTTGTTTTCCAGCCGCTTCAGCTCCAACGAGATAGAGCCCATCGTCGCCCTGGGCTTCGTCACTCGCCACAAAAGTCGCAAGATCTTCCCACTCAGTGTGTTCAGATTTCCCGTCCTCTGTGTTCATCTCGGCTGTGGTACTGATGTCGGACATCTGGCGGGTAAGAAAGGCTCTCACTTCGGCTTGGTATGTCTCGGTTGGTGTCGACTCCGAGGACATGGCCGGAGTGTGCTTGAATAGAAACCAACGGCGGATGTGTATGAGAGCTGGGTGTAAAGCTCAGGCACAAGACCAAGATGGCAGATGACGAAGTGACCCTCAAGAGGCGGTAGTGACTGTACCAGCCAAGTTCGACAAATATGAGTGAAGTTGGATCACGAGCTTTGCGCTTGCACACTGAGCGGAGAGCGGCGGTATGTTGGCACAGAACAGTCATCTGACATATGGCCCATACAGTTCCTAGCTAATGTAGCTACCTTTCAACTAGCAATCGCGAAGGCGTATCAATGCTCTGGCCCAATGCCGAACGCTCATGCGCCGGAGGGTCTGAACCCCGAGAGTCGGTTTCCCTTGATGTGCTTGCACCACCCGTCGAGTCCGTCAACATCCTACCATTTCAGGAGGGCTGGGGCGGCTTATATCTCCAAACGAGCCATGTCGAATTCGACCAACTCGGCCGCACACCACCCATGCCTATCATAACTCTCCCTACGCTCCGGATCTTTCAGCAGATCGTACGCCTTACATATGCTTGCCCAGCGATCCGCCGCATCCGGATCATTCGGACGGAACTTGGGATCGTGGCCGCGTGCCAGTTTCTTGTATGCCCTGCGAGATTCGTGTCAGCTGTATCTCAGTGGCACGGAGCATCCGGTGGGCTTGCTTACTTTGCCAGAGTGGTCTCGAAGTCGCGCGGCTCGGTGGCGGGATCGATGTCCAAGATGCGGTAGCAGATCGGCCAGGCAGATCTGTCTGGCTCAGGCGGCTCATCATCTTCGGTGCCTTCTGGTTCAGAGTGGTGTTCGACCTCGTGCGGATCATCTGTGGACGCAATAGCCTGCCTAGCGAAGACCGGCTCAAACGCCGCTGCCGTGCTGAGAACGTTCCGGGCGTCGAGAGCTGCGTTGTCGAAGACGCTCGCAGTGTTAGGCGCGCCAATATCGACGAGCATCTCCACGGCGGGCGCTGCACTCTTCGTATCAGCATCTTGAACAGCATTCCGAGTGCCATGGTCGCCTCCGCCAGCAACAGTCCTACGAGGCCCCTTCAAAGCCTCAAACATCAACTCCCTCAACTCAGCCGCCTGCATAATCTGCCGATCCCACACGACCTGCCGCGCATTCAGCGCCTGGAGATACTCGCGATCCGTCGCCGTCCGAATATCTTTCTCCTCGATCTCCTCGATGCGGCGCGCGAGGCCTTTGCTCATCTTCTTGGCCTGGAGCTCGACGTCGCTGAGGACGTTGCCTCGAGCCATGGGGATGCCGGCGAGGATGTCGTGGCGGAGCTGGGTGATGCGGGTTTGGAGGTGTTCGCTTTCGAGGGTGTCTTGTTTTATGAGAACGCGGAGCTCGGTGGTTGAGGTGCCTGTGGTGATCATGGTGGGCGGCGTAGCTCTCTAGTTGGTTGATCGAGGGTTGTTTGATGGGATCTGCCTTGGTAGTAGCAGGATATTCCGAGATGCTGGGTGTTTCGAAGATCCGGAGGTTGATGTAGCTCAGAACTTATACGAAGGCTACTGGGTCTGGGTACATATGTCATTATCAGCTAGCTACTACCTACAATGACCAACAGCAGCCGCTCCGCAGGCAACACAACCCTCCCGCCCCTCATGCCCAGTCAACGCCGTTCTCCATAAGCCCGGTCTCATGGAGTTTTCCAGCAGCCTACCCTCACGAAGCCTGATTCATCGTCAGCTCCCTCACACGCTTCGTAAGCTGTTCGAGCTCATCAGCCGTAGTGATATTGTCGTAAGCGCGACGCTTCTCCTCAGTCTTGACCGTCTCCTCGCAGAGACTCATGAACTCAGCAAAGTCTGATGCAGCGTCTGGGTTATCGGGATTCCGATCCGGGTGCGAAGCAACAAGCATCTTCCTTATGGCTCTGGGAAGGTGTCAGCGAGTTTGAGGCTGGTCATTCGTCTGATAGGGGAGCTTACTTCTGGACTTCGGGCATTGGGGCGCTTGGAGCGACACCGAGCATCGTGTAGACGCCCTTGGGGTCTTTGAGGTTGACTAGTTCGCCACCGCTGCCACTCTCCTCGCCGTGGGCCTCCTCATCGCCGGACTCCTCGTCATCTGTCTCATCGCTGTGAGCCGCTTCATCGCGTACAAGTGCTGTCGTCTGCATGACCGGCTTCGGATGATGTGTATCACGCAGCGGCAATGCAGTCTGGGGGGGTCCGGCGGTATTTGACGTGGCTTTGACTGCTGCTTCGGTATCTGTCTCAACTTCAGGCTCCGGCGACACACTCCTTCGAGGTACTGGTTGCTGTATGTGTTGTGCCGGTATCGCAGCCGAAACTGGCGTCGTGAACGACTGATTGTTGGTAGACTTCGGCGTAGCGGGTGGTGGACTGGCAGTGGCAGGGTCGTTCCTCGTTTTGCCGAACTTGGTCTCATATCTCTCAATGAAGCTGCTGGTGATCTCGCCGATCTGTCAATTGGTAAGGGAACGCGTCAGCAAATGATTCAGGAACACCATCACGTTTGTAGTCTCCAATCAAACTTACCTCGTCGCCGAGCATGATGAGCCGATTCAACAGCTGCATTACCTCCTTCTGCTCCACCGTCGGGTCATCGAGATCCTCGAGCATTTCGAGGCGGAAGCTGTAGTCTCTGATAGAGGCCCGGGACCAATTGATGATGGACATACGATCCGCTTCAGTGACCTCCTCTGGCTCGAGATCTTGTAAGCGGTAGAAGCGTGCTTTTTCGGCCTTATAGATCTCCAGATCGTTGGCGACTTGGGCGCGCAAAGTCTTAATGTCTGAAGTGCTCGACATGTTGTGTGGTGGTCGAGTAGGTGATGGTGTTAGATCGATAGTAGCTGGAGCGTGAGTTCGACAAGAGGCTGTTTGAGGAGACTTGGATCAGTGTGGTAGCTTGACGATGAGATTCGGCGTGGAAGAGAAAGGAGGCCACTGTGTAGCCAGTTGCATCGTTATATACAACTCGGTGCGCGTCATATGTCATCCGTAGCATCGTCGTCACTATCGACACCGTGAACTTGGCTGTGGCGAGATCGATTTCCACCGGTGACTGCAATGGCCAAGCGTAATCCCCGCCACCTTACTTGTGCCATACCGCGGCGCCAATTACTTCCACACCCGCAGTCAATATCATTGACTACGGCAGACTCATGAATAGCTCCAGCATCTTCGGGTAGTTCGGTGTCCCAAGCCCAGTGACTCTGTATAACATGATTAGCTCTCAGTACACCATAAGGAGGTCTTCCAGGTATGAACTCACGGATCCCAGCCCGGCGCACAGCTAAAGCCATTAGTGCCGCATCCCGGATTACTTCCATTCACGATATCGTTCAACACCTATCGTTCGACGCGTCAGCACTCATAGACATGGTAATCAAGCTAACGACACTCACATATGGATGCTGATACAGCGTCGGGTTGATGAACCCGACCGGACCCTTGCCAGCCCTGATGCGCTCCTCATTGATGCGAGTCACCAGCGCGCCGAAGATAGGCGACGAAGCACTCGTGCCGCCTTCCAGACGGTATTTGCCGCCCACATATGTAATAATGTTGTCCCCATTTGCCGCGACATCAGGAATCCCACGGCCGTTACGATTATACAGTCCGTTGGAGCTGTTGTATTGGCCGTTGTAGTAGTATGGGTAAGGGGGGTTGTAGTCCGCGAAGTACCCGGCGATTGCCGAGGTCTGGTAGTCCGGAATTGGAAAGATGTTGGAGAAGCCTCCTGAGGACGAGAAGGCACTGTGGTATGGATGGCCGGGCGGATCAACGACCGCAGACTCCGGTTCGAAGACGGTGCGACCGGGGTAGACTTTCGTGGCGCCCACGTTAGTCAACCATGGGCAGCTATTTGGTTGAGTCGGCGAGAAGACCGTTCCGTTCCGCAGGCACCCGTTCGCCGATCCGTCGCCCGGAATGCCTGCAACACCTGTGTCTCCACTGGCAACGAATATCGAAACACCCTGTAGGCCGAGCTTCAGGAACTCTGGATGGACATGTCAGCGAACAGCTGGATGTTGTTGGCCTATATCCCACTCACCGTTGCATTGCCTCTTCTGGTAGAATGCAGGAAGGTCCTGCTCTTGCTCGCCATAGCTAATCGAGATTACATTGGTGGGCTTGTAGACCCCGCACATGAGTTGTCCCTGGTACCCATTTGGGTCGGGATATGTTGGATCCAGGTTTGGATCATTGCCGGTCTCGCCGTATGCTGAGTAGGTACAGTAGCTTCCATCGATCGAGTCCAGGAAGGTGTTGAAGATGCCACCAGTAGTACCATTCCCACCCAGAGCATAGTAAAGATCGTCAGACTGGTAAAGCGTCGCCGTCTGGGGGTAGATCTAGGATAGGTAGAGGGTCAACAACGGCTGACACAATTGGTGATACCTTGAATGGCTACACTTACGATCGGAATCGCCAACTCAAAATCCAGATTTGACTCACCACCAGCCTGGCTGAGGTTTGTGATTGGGGCCATACCACCATCAATCGAGTCCAAGATAGGGTGTGTCCCGTTTGGAATATACTTTGTGAAGTTGGTGAAGAAGCTGTTCAAATCGAGCTGGTCGTAGAAGTCGCCCTCCTCGAAGATGCCCATAGAATTGTTCGGGCTCACCTTGGCATTCGGCGGTAGCGGCTCGAAATGGTACAGCGCTCGTAGACATGCTGGACTAATAGCTACGTCGCAAGTCGACAGCTCATTGCTGTTCCAAGGCATGTAGGGTGCGGGACGGTGCTTCGGCGGCTGCCATCCGGGGGCTCCACCGTAGCCGCCGGGTCCGTGATATCCTGGCCCCCAGCTCCTCTTCCTTAGGTCGGAAGAGTATACGTGGATACCCTTGACGCCGGGTGTGATGTAGTCGATGTGATCGACTAGATGAGCCGGGACGTGGTACTGATCGCATGAGATCATCGAGCGGCCTGTGGCTGTGTCATGGTGCTCATGGTACTCCGTTCGAAACAGTGATTCGAGATCGGCGACACTCGCATCGAAAGCGAGCCACGCTTTGTTGTCCGTGTGAGTGATCCGTTGCTTAGGAATGGATGCTGTTTCCGATATCCAATCCATGACCTCGTCCACCGAGTCAGATGCAGGCCTAAAGGCTTCGATGATCTCGTCTTGCGTCCTACGCGCGATCAGCACAGCTTTTAGGACATTTGACCTCGCCAGCTGCTCAGTTTCCGCATAGCGACACAGAGATCAAAATGCTCTCCAGAGAATCGCATCAATCTATACCTTGGTCCGGTCCGCTCGCTCTGGCTCTCCCTCAACCATCGTCCAAAAGGACTTACCAATGCTGCCCGAACTTCCCCGACGCGGGATGAGAAACCTCCATCAACCACCCCTGCGCCTTCTCCACCGCCTCAGCGCTCTGCTTCAACCCCACTCTAACCGGCACTTTCACATGCGAAGCCACGCGGTCTCCTTTCGTCCATCGCCCTGAGCTACCGGCGAAATCACGCTTCTCGTGAACGACGTGGGTGATAATGTTGTCTGTAGGAAGGGCGCGGGCGAGTGCTGGCGAGGTAAAGGCCGTGGCCGCTAGGAGGGGAAGGAGGGGGAGAAGCATTCTTGCGAAAGGGTGGGAGGTGGGAGAACGCGAGAATGTGGTGGACAGAAGAGCGTAGAATTGAGAACAGAATGGGAGGCGCTCGCTCACATTTTCTAGTGAACCTATTCGGGCAGGCCGTAGTACGGTCGTAGTCGAGATCCGCAACCTACTCAAGCTCTGAGATAGCCGCATTTGTACCTGCAGGCGAACGCCAATGCCCGCTGGCGTCGGCGTATACTTTCAGCAACCTTCTCGCTGGGTACAAAGGAGCTGCCATGTTAGGACATGAAAGTGACGTCGCGATGCCTTGATCTCCCGTCGTAACCAGGCGAGGTGAGAGATAAGATTGCCATTAGCGGATAGGCTAGGTCGAGGAAGGCAGGTGTGGTTGCAAGACGTTCTGCCAAGCCTCTTCCGACGCTCTACGAGACCATGGCGTCCAAAGTATGAACATGAAGATCACGCAGTGTAATGGAGGCGTTCACGTAGTCGACGCCAAATGTTTTGGAAGTTGGGCATGTTGTACGAGCTGACGTCGAGATAGCACTACGGGAGGATTGGGCACTAGCGGCTCCTGCCGACAACGTCACGTGCTACTGCCGCGCTGGCAGACGACTCCGAAGCTACAAGTACGACTGTAATGGAACGTCTGCATCTTGTTGCAAGTGATATGCCTACCTAGTGGCTACCACAAAGAATGGCCACTAACCTTCACCTTCACCCCCATCTCCACCCACCTTCAACCTACTCGACGAACCCCACCTCCCCCAACTCCCTCCTAACCACCTCCTCGGTCCCGATCTTCAGCACCTGTGTCCCCTCCAACTTCTCCCCGCCAGCCTGCCGCATCTTCAAATCATCGATAGCCCGCAGCTTCTTGAGTAGAGATCTTATCTTCTTCTCCTCTGGCGAACCGGCACCGGGAGACGTCACGGTAAGCTCGGGTGCGGGTTCTGGAGGAGGTGCAGATTTCGCTGTGGGTTTTGCGGTACCATTGGTCTGAGGGCGGGGTGGCTGCTGCTGCTGTTGTGGCTGCGGTTGTTGTTGTTGTTGTTGTTGTTGCTGTTGTGCCTGCTGCTGCTGCCTTTGACCAGCCGTAGTAATATTCAATCCCGGCGGCGGACCCCGCGCTCTGTTGCCTTCGCGCTGCCGGCTGCTCTCTCGCCGTTGAGTCTGCGGGCTGGGCGACTCATACCCGGACTTCGAGCGGCTCCTCGGCCGTTCCGTACGCTCCGGGGTTGAAGTACCGGCGCCATTCTCCGTTGCAGGCGCAGCCAATCCTCCGGCCGTCTTCGCCTCCGCATCCTTCGCCTTCTTCGCCTCCCGCTTCTTCTTGTTCTTCAACGCCGCTTTACTCAAGTTCTCATCGCCCTCGGCGACAATACTGACGCCACCGCCCGGCAAGGCACCAGGCGCCACCTTCGGATCCACCGTCTCTGCCCCGGGTACCGCACGGCGACCGGCGCTGGGACCGAAACCGTTAGTTCGCGGCTCTTTGCCAGACATCATATCCCGCACGAAGGCCGCGCCACCTTCGTCTTCGCGCTTGAAAGCCAAAGGCGTCGCCGTACCGCGAGCACCAGGTGGCCGGTAAGCGCCGGCAGGTTTCGACGGCGTCTTCACCTTGCCCAGAAAGTCCAGTGCAGATGGGTGTGGAGATGGCGCGAGATGCAGTGGATTCTCAAGCGGATGCTGCACGGTCGACTGCGGACGCCACACAACATGGTACAGCTCGAAGAACTCTTCATTGTACATCAAACCCCCTCCAACGTGCCAAATGCGAATACCATTGTCGACACGTAGCCTCGGGCTAGTGGTTGCGGTCAAGATGTGCTTCCCGTCCGGACTCCATTCGCAGGAGCTTGTATTGCTCGCCTCAATCGTGCAGACCTTCTCGTAGTTCTTCTCCAAGTCGTAGATGTCCATCTGACCAGCCAAGTTTCCAAAGCCGGCGACAATAACAAAGCGGCCGTGAGGTGAGAAGATGATCGTATTCCTGGGTCCAAGGTTGAAGCTGTGTTGCGCCACGGCGCGTTGATTGAAGATGGTCGTTTTTGCGGGCATGTAGCCGTAAGTAACGCCGAACTCTTTCGAGTTCGGCGACCACGAAACATCGTGAATGGGGCCCTCTTTGTCGAGCTGAATGCGCGAGTCAAAGCCGCCATTTGCACTCAGGATGTACATGTTAGTCTCGCCATAGTAGCTCTTGTTGCTCTTGTCCACCTCCGTCTGCGCCAGCACGATCACACTTGTACCCTCCTGGTTCCAGTTGAGCTGCACTTTGTCCCCCTTGAAGAATGTCTTCTGCGAGACAGGCGCGGCAAATTGCGGCACATTGAAGACTTTGACCGAGGCCGGCTGGCCTTTGCGTTCCGGCGTAAAGACGGCAACCGAATGCGTCTTGCCAGGTGAGAGCGCAAAATCCGTAACGCCTTCCACGTGCAACTTGTTCCACACCGTGCCCAAGTCCTTACTCTCGTAAATCTGGACCTCGTTGTTCACACAGCGCGCGCAGTACTCCTCGTCAGACGTATACTGCAAGTTCCAGCCGGTCTGGTTCTTCTGCACAAATTTCCCCACTACATCCCTTTCACCACTCTCGCCCGCATTGTCGTCGATCGTGCGCCAAACCTTCAGGTTCTTCGTCGCGTTGCCGTCGGCATCCTTGGAGGGACGCTGCCATGTTATGATGTACGTGCCGGAGTGCGAGAAGCCCAACTCATACACATTGTCCGCCGGGAGCTCGGTGACTACGTGCCCGACCGACGCGTCCACGACGATGACCTTGTCAGGCGAAGCCCAGGCGAAGAAGCGGCCGTCGGGCGAGTAGACGCAGCATCGGAGGTTGCCCTCTGGGACTTGGAATCCCGGTAGGCGCTCGTAGACGGGGGCGGCGTCGAGGATACCGATTTGCTTGGACGTGCGGTCTGTCGCGTAACCTTGTCAGCGTGGCACCATGATCAGAGAGGGAGAGATCTCAACATACATGCTAGCTGCGTAGGTTGCGCCATTGCTGCTGGTATATGGTCGCGCACTAGTGTAGTGCTGGACGAATAGGTAGGCAATGGGCCGACTCGGGTCGAGGTGTTCTCTTTGTGCGCGCTTTGTGGTGGACTGTGGCTTGGCTGGGAAGTTCACAGGCAGATGACTGGATCGGCTGATGGGCTGAGGTTGAATAGCTAAATTCACCTCAGGTGGGGATAATCGGCAGCAGAGCAATCAGCTGAAGCGCAGCAAGTGTGTGAGGTGCCTTGTGCTTGGGAGAAGACCGATGAGTAGAGCGCTGGCGGAAATTCTGATCATGTTTTGATGCCAAGCCGAAAATCTTGTCACGTGATGTGGGGGAATGTTGTTCCTGCCTCAAATAGAGGTACATGTAGACGGATGCACTCACTGACGGAGCATGTGCCTTCGGAGCAGATGACAGGAGATAGCAAGGACGCCGACAAGATAGTCTGAGGCGCATGCAATTTTCCGAGTGCGAACCTATCGGGTCAGACTGCGCAAAGGGTTTGATGGCAGCACGAGTAAGAAGTATAGGTATCTCACGTATATTGGCACGGACGCGGCACCGTACAGCCCCCTACACGAACTCGTCATCGAAGCCCATCGTCCTGCTAGTCTCGCCTCTGCTCACGCCCGTATGGCTCCCCTGCTCCTCCCGTCTCCCCCTCTTCGTCAACCATATCCCTCAGCCTCAAAGCCTCCGTGTTCAACCTCCCAAAATCCACCCCCAATTTCTGCCTCATCACGGCAAACCTCTCCTCGTCAATCCTGCCTTCATCATACCCCTGCCTCGCCCTCCTCCCATCCTCCACACAAATCGCCATCCCCTTCTCCACAGCAGCCTCCAACCACTGACTCCGCCTCACGTCCACCCTCCCCGTGTCCAGCATTCTGCTCAACTCGCTTGCGGCGCGGAAAGCCAGTTTCCGCGCCACGAAGCGCTCGTTGACGGCTATGGTGCGTTCCAGCTCAAGACTGCGTTCGGGAGTCAAAGAACCGTCCGCGAGTGCCTCTTCGAGTTCGCGCGCGGCGAGGGTGGCAGCTGCTTTTGCTTTGAGGAGACCTTGCATGCGGCCGCGAGAGGTGATCACGCCGGTCTGGCCAAGGAATTCGCCGACGGTGGCGCTGAGGATAGAAGGGTCCGAGACGCGATCTTCGGGACTGACAGGAAGTCCGCAGGCCGAGGTGCCCGGTAATGCTCGACCAAATTCTTGTGGTTCTGCCGTGCCTGCGAATGTGTCGTTTTCGGCCGATTTCGTACTTGCGTTGCGGTGATAATTACGAACTTGTTGAAATGGTCCGCCCCTCAGCCGACGACCTAGCCCGTGGGTTCGAATTGTCGGCGGTACATTGCCCGTCTCTTTCGAAGCAGAGCGGTCAAGGGCGCTTTCCGAACCTTCAATAGACGTGTGTTCAGCCTCGTTACCGAAACCAGGGTAGTACTCTTCCTCCTCCTCCATCACGGCATTGCGTCGAGAGGTCTTCGATTCGGAGGGCGTGTCCAGCATGACCGCTTCGGAGCCAGCTTCGTTGATAACGTCCTGCTTTGTCGCACTGCCTGATGGTAGTATCGTCTCCGGCTGCGTATCCTTGAATTGCGACAAATGCACACCTCCACTGTCCTGCTCCACCGTTTCAGCAACATCCTCGCCGATAGCACCCGAGGCTGCAACACTCAGACTCTCCACCTCCTCCCTCTCGATAACCTCCCCCATCCCCCTATACGCTCGCCTCCCATATCCCAACCCCACCATCTCCTCTAGCGCTCTCTCACTTCCGTTCTGGTCCCACGCCGTATTCCATCTTTGGCCGCGTATAGCCACCCTCCTCACTTCCGCCACGACGAGGACATGATCCCCCACCTTCACGCACTTCTCCCTCAATAAAGCGCCTTCAAGCCGAGCAAAGACTGATCTAGAATCACCTGTTATCCTCGGCGGGATCGGACTGGAAGACAGGAGATCCTGACGCGAGACCCGCATGGGAATGTGAAACCTGCTCGGAGGCTTGCTCCCTTCAGACTTCCCGCTCGTGTAGGTCTGTTCCTTCGCGATCGCATGCGGGAGACTGAAATGGTGCGCCAATCCTGCGGCTTCGGGAGTCGCGGCTAAAAGAGAGACGGACAGCCGCGCCGAGGCGGCGATGGCGTCCCAGGTTCCCGAGGGGACTTTGAGATTGAAAGTCACGACCGGGACCGGGTGCAGACTGAGGGTTGTGAAGCTTGAGACAGTGACGCCGCGGCATTGAGCGAGCCAGTCGTCGGTGTAATCCTTGGTAGTGGAGGAAATGGAAGTAATCGATGTAGGGGCACGCGAGGTGACGATCGCGACTGGGTGTGTGAGGGTGCGGGAGACGGCGCGTACGTGGTCTGCGAGCTTGCCGACCTCCTGCTGCATGCGGTTGGCTTCAGTGGACCTGAGAGACCGCTTTGAGACAGTAGAATTCGCAGCGTCAGCCATACCGTTGTGTTTTCCAAGCATCTGCGGCTCGTTCACCGCCTGCTGATGAGCGACGTCGCCGCTCACTGCTGCCGCGCTTGCACCTCCCTCATTGACTGATGGCCCGTCCAGTACTCCGTCGTTGCCGACACCTGAGCGCACGATATCGGCTCCCATGCCATCATCGGCGATACCTACCCTTGCACTACTCTCGAAAGTCCTGGTAGTAGCCGGCACCGTGACCTCCCACTCCTCCGCAATCTTCTCATACCCTAGCCCATTTCTCACGCCTTCCACCCACCGACCTAGAATAACCACTCCACCTCTCTCATCCTCCCGCAGATCCGGCTTGCGATTCGCCGTTTCCACCATAGCTGACGCCAGACGCTCCACATCAACCGGCTCGTAAGCCCACACATCAATCGAGCCGTCCCGTCGATCTGTTTGCTCCGAGTTTACGAAAGCTTTGGTTCGCGCCGCCTCCCGAGACAAGTCGTCCCCGTGCGTGCCCATCAAATAGGCAACGAACTCGCACTTCCGCTCCGTCGTTGCGCCGGGCATACCCACATGCGCAAAATACTTCTTCGGAGCGCTGCCACCCCGTCCTTCGAAAAAGGTTGCGGCGGCTGTTGCATAAGGCAACGTGTGCTCCGCATGGATTATGACCTCCGTGATCAGCTGCGCAGCGAGACGAAACGTTTCCTCCGAGCCGTCGACAATGGCATGCTGTCTCACGTGGACATCCTTCCGCTTTGAGTATTCGAAAATGTGGAAATTATTGGCGCCGGATTGGCGGAGGAGGCGGGCGCGAGTGTAGCCGTCTGGCCCGACGAGGTGGCGATACGTCCAGGGCGGGATTGTGATTTGCACGCGAAAGGGTGACATCGGTACAACGGTCAATTTGGTCGCCAGATCTTGCGGGGCTGGCTTGGTCCTGACAACATCAGGCCTGGAACCCAGATGTTCTGCTGCACTACTGGTGTCAGGCTCGTATTCGAAGTCCGCGGCGGAGGCGGCGGCGAAGTAGTCAGTTGCTTCGCGTGTTGGTCTTGAGATTTCTGTAGGGTGCTCAACCTCCGCTGACGGGCTATCATCCGCAGCTACGTTCTTGGTTTCGTTGCCAACCTCACCTCGAACGACTGCCGTCGACGTTACTTGCTTCGCTGCCATCTGTGTTTTCACCCCACCAATAACGCTACTCCCCTTTCCATGTCTCAACAAGGCTGAAGCCCTTAGGATACGCCTTACATCCCCAACCGCGTTCGGCTGCCCCGCGACCAGTAACGACCTCACGCGCTGCTCATCGATCTCCCGGACAGGCCCTAGGTCCATGTCGCCCAAGCCCTCACGTGCCTGCTGCCTCAGATGCGGTATCCCGCCCATAGAGTTGATGGTCTGCCAAACGCCCTCATTAACCACGAACTCCACGCTGCCTTGTGCTCCGCCATCGAAGTTGGACCTGACAGCGTACTCGCCCGGAGTAATCTCCCTGCTCGGTCGGTCGAGATACGAATGCACCCCAGCATTTACCATGCGAAGCGACGCAAGTTTGGCCTGACCATCGGACACTGATTTGTGACGTATAACCGCGTCGCGCACGCGCTCCGCCAAGCTCCGCGGGCCGACGATGATCAGGGAGCAAAGCTGTCCGTGCTGTGGGTGCATACGCAACGGCGTAATCGAGACGTGCACGCCGTCATATTTGCCCACGGTAAGAAGTTCTAGATGTGGGCCCCAGATTCCCCGGAAGCCATCGAGACTGGCAGCGGGGATAGCGAGGTCCAAAGTTATAGAGTCGCGAGTGCGCTTACGTTCCACTTTTTGCCATGGAGGCAGATCTTGTTGCGGTTTCCGCTTGCTTCGTAGCTTGCTTCGTAGCTTGCTGCGGAGTTGCTCGTTGTTGCGGTAGGAGCTCAAAGTGTTAAGCACTATGTCGACGGCAAGGGTACGACCGGAGAGCGTAATGCAGCGGACCTCTTCGGTTGCGTGATCCTCTGCATGTGTCGATGTAGGGGCAAATGAGACCTGCACTCCGTTCATCCTCTCATTGCGAAGGAGCCGCCAGAACCGCAGGCCGTGTGCAT
Source organism: Friedmanniomyces endolithicus (assembly GCA_030411845.1). Classification (NCBI taxonomy): domain Eukaryota; kingdom Fungi; phylum Ascomycota; class Dothideomycetes; order Mycosphaerellales; family Teratosphaeriaceae; genus Friedmanniomyces; species Friedmanniomyces endolithicus. Next base: position 158,374 of record JASUXV010000022.1, read on the forward strand.
TTTGCAAGTCTCGAATATCATCCTCGGGCATAGTAAGCTCATAGGTGACAGTATCAGGGCTTCTGGCACGCGTTACGAAAGCCCAGGGTTTTATAGCGGAGGACGGGACTTCGTCGCAAGTTCTAATAGTATCCAGCTTGGCGAGGTGGCTGCCTACACCCTCTATAGTTGTAGAGCTATCATGCCTGAGTGCATGTTCAGACACCTCAGTTCGCGCCGGCGGTCGATGTTCTCCTACTGGCACCGCCACCTTCGCCACCGTTTTCGCGCTCCTAAAATCCGCCAGAGCTTGCATGACTTTCGCCGCTTCATCAAACGATCCCGATATGAGTAAACTCATCACTTTGTCGCCATGTGCTGAGTGCACCACAATGCCCATTTCCGATCTCGCGCCTGTCGATTTATTCAGTCCCTGCAAACCTTCTCCAAATTTCCTCTTCAACTCAACCGCCCGCTTTTCCGGCACAGCAAGCTCCAGCATGATCCCATTTTCTGAACGATACCGCACCGCTTCCTCCCATGCCTTCAATGCCTTGAAAGGTCTGTCCGCCGTGTTCTCCACCGCTTGCGATCGCCATTTGAGCTTCGTATGATTGGTCGAGTCCCTCACCGCCGAGCGTCTGCGAGGTCTGGAGATTTGCGTTCCGTCTCCGTTAGAGGGTCTGTAATCCCCGGAGATCCTGGGAATCGGTACTTGGTAGTTGTCTTGCCGGCAACCAACGGTGGCGGAGAAGAGGGCGGCTTGGCGGATGGATTGTGGGCAACGGCGCTGAGAAGTGAGTAGGGTCCAGCGAAAGAAGGCGACGTAGAGCTGGGCGGAGCGAGAGGTGCGCGGAGGCATTCTGGAATATATAAGACGGCTGCACGGGAACCAGTCGTGTTGCGCTGGGTGAAGTCCAAGTCTCTGCCCGAAAGCTCACCTCCGCTTTTCGCCGCAGGCACTACACTGCACTTACAGGTACATGTGAATGTATCATACACTGCACCGCTGACACCGCATCGTAGCACTCGTCTTGTTCCCACATACCCACGCTATGCACTCCCTACACGCCCGTCTCCATGTCCTCAAACCCTCCCTCCGTACCCCTTACAACCACACACAAGCACGCCACGCCTCGCTCCTCCGGCGGCCCATCCGCCCCTACACATTCACCCAACTCATCACCCTCTCCGATGGCAGCACCTTTACCCACCGCACCACTTCACCGCAACCGATCTACAAGTCTACGCGCGATACGAAGAACAGCGTGGTGTGGAATCCGAGCAGTCGGAAATTGCTAAACGTGGAGGAGGATGAGGCAGGGAGGTTGAGGCGGTTTCGCAAGCGTTTCGGGAGGGGTTTTGATGTTGATGCTGAGGAGAAGCGGGAGGAGGGTCCAGAAAACGTACGTGAGCGTTGAGAAAGCGCAAAGGGTAGAGACGGTCTATTGCTTGCTAACGCGCTTGTGTCACTCAGACTCAGCTGGGCGAAGGTGTATCAGATGAGCCAGCACAAGAGGAGGAGAGCCTCATGGACTTGATTGCCGCGTCTGCCGCCCAACAACAACAGGCAAGTGGGAAGAAAGCCGCGGCAGTAGAAGTCGTAGGTAGTGTGCGGGAGCCGGCGAAGAAGAGCGGGAAAGGAAAGGGAGGGCAAAAGTGAGAGGTCGTGATTGCACGCCAGGAAGCAGAGCCATGAATGAGACAACAGATGCGCGAGAACTCAGGCGTGTGGCACCTGGACTATGGATATGGCAGCTCTTCCGCCTCCACGGGACCGAGAAGGATCTTTCAGCACGGCGTACCGAATCTCACCCTCCGTCATCTCGCTGCATCCCGTTTGATCGCGCTTGCATGCCTGCAGAGCGCACGAAGGCGCATCAGCTTCTACTCAAGTGGCCCCGAGCCGTTTGGTACGCCCACCGCACATCACCCTCTCTATTCTTGCCGAGACGCCGGAAGTCGAGAATATTCCAGTATCGCCAGCACGCGACCGCATAACCTCGATCTGGTGAGTGGAAAAAGTCGTCCTACCATCTCAGCGCAGCTTGGAGTGCAAAGCTTGTGCGAAGGCGTAGACAATTCAGGGACTTTTGGTCAGGTCCATTGGAGATGAAGAGGTGGACTTTAGTGAGCGACTGAAGAGTAAGCGGAGAGAAGGTTTGCTCAGATGGTCGATATACAGTTCCTGACTGGTTTGGGCCGTGCCGAAGTTGATGCGTGGTGTGGCGATACTGCGATGTATAACACTCGAGTATATTACATTGCACCGTTCTGTACTTGGTACGTAATTATCGACATTAAGGCATACAGCTCATCATCTGTTGGTCCCAGGCGGCGGAAGGCTTGGACGCAGTCGGAGGCGGCGGTCACAATCGCCATCAGAGCACATCTTGCGTTTCCGTAGACAGATCAAGTCGGAGCGAGTTCACCGATGGAGCTGAGGTCAAACCCAGCTGGTCGTAGCATACATGCTCTCGTCCGTGGGGTTTGGGTTGCCCGTGCAGACGTGGGCGTCCGGATCCATTGTGAACGGTCAAGACGGTGTTGAAAGCGGAGGGGAGAAGGAAGAGTCACGTGGTGGCAAAAGCCGCTCATGCCATCGTCGAACCACCCAGGACACGCTCGGACGAGTATACTGTATCTCCTCGACAATGCGGTCTCAGTAAACACAGAATGGTGGGCTGCACCGGCATGGTCTTCCTCAACAGCTTGGCGACTTGGACGAGACGCTGGATGTCTTTGGCATCGATCGCGACTCGGGAAGTTCTGTTGAGCGGTCTCTTGGGACTGGGGAGCTTGGAAGGGAGCTTGGAACCCGTCACGGCTGTGAGGACTGTTCCGAGATTGATGTCTCGGTCAGGTAGGAAACCGAAGCTGGGTAGCAGCATGAAGCTGGGCTTGTGTACCTCCATTCTGCATTTCAGTGTCTTCAGGAAGCTGGTGCAGTCAGAACAGCGGTGTTGTCTCCCAGGCCGGTTGGACTAAGGTGAGCTCTTTAGCTTGGCAGCGCTAGGCATGCGAGAGGTCGATCTCAGAGACCAGAGCGTGTACATATATCTCTCCAACGCCTCGCTTAGCACATAGGTCCCGTTATCTCTGCGGACACACAACCCTTACTCCTCCGTCCCTGAGACCATACGCATCCTCTCCTCCACTCTCCCTCTCAGTGCCTCCAGAACCTCACTCCCCAGCCATCTAACCTCGCCCACCTTATCCTCCCTCGCCTTCTCCGCCCACGCAAGCAGCACCCTTAGATTCCGCAAGTCATCCCGGCCCCCTCTGCTCATGGTAGCCGCAGCAGCATTTCCCAATACAAGTCGATCATCCACCACCGTCGTCCGCTCATCCGTGTTGATCGAGCTATGCACATCCGGCGACAGTATCAACTCCACATCCGCCTTATCCAGTCCCCGCAACGCCGGGAGACTGAAGACAGACTGCCACAGATCCCCGCCGATGCTGCTAGCCGCCAAGGAGATCTGCGAGTCGTTGAGTGCCGCCAAGGTACTGTTGAAGACAGAGTTGTGCGCCTCCCCTGCAGGACACCGTCGAACAGACACCGTTTGGTTCTCGCGGAAAGCCTTCAAATGCTGTGAATTCCTCTCGAAATCCAGCGTCACACGCCAGTACGCAGGGTCCTCCGTCGTCACCTTCGCGATCGTATCCAGCTCAGGCAACAAGCATGGCGCATGCAACTTCCTCACAGAACCATCTCGCAATGAAACCGTGACGGGCATCCTAATGGATCGGTGTGTATCAATATCGTCCACAACCAAACATCTCGCCTCTGCAGCAAAAGCCCAGAAATGCCTGAACGCCTGCAAATGAACGCGATTATCGTGCACGTCCGCCGGAAACAAGGGATAGAAAGCACAGATCAGACTCGCGATCGCAAAATCCGAAGTCCCGAATGTGTACGTCCCGCCGCCCATGAAAAGGACGCCGATGGCGAGGTGCGCCGCCATGTGGCTACCATAGGGCGTCTCGGCGTCCGTGCGGCCGTGCAGGCGCCGCAGGTAGCGGAACGTGGTCAGGTCGCCAGTGCCCGCCATTACGGTCGCAGCGGCGAGGGCAAGGACGTCGATGCAGCGGCGGACGGTGGAGCGGGTGAGCTTGGCGTCGTAGTAGTAGCTTTCGGTTCCGACTTTGTAAAACATGTCGAGGACGTGGAGGATGTCGTCGCGGGCGGGTTCGTGGCCGCTGCCGGCGTACTTGAGGCCGACGGCCCAGGCGAGGCCTGTGATGATGTTGTAGAAAGGCACGTCGGCGGTTTGCAGCGGTCGCTTGGTTCTGGAAGACGACAGAGCCCGGGGTAGTCCTTGGTAGCATGCGGGAAGGTTGTCATTGATCCAGCTCCTGTCGCCGTGAACCTCGATGTCATGCCAGGTGATGACGTGAGCAGCCATGGCGCGCAACAACAGCATGTCCGGGCGCACATGGTCGAATTGTGCTTGCGTGTCCGGAATGTTCACTTTACCCGCAATCGCTTTATCACCAGACTTCATGTAGATGAGCGTCACGGCAACGATGGCCCCGGCCGTGGCGCGGTCGAAGACATGCACAGCATGCACCGGCCTCGATCCGACCGCGACAGCGAGCAGACGTTCCGATAAATGCATCCCGTGCAAACCGCGCAGATCCCTTCCCTTCCCTAGATTGATAAGACCCAGCGCGAAGCCCGCAGCCAGCCTGTACGACTCATCCCGCAAAGGATCAGGCCCACTATCCGGGTCTTCGACCTCCAGATACTCGATCTCCGAAAGCATGATCTCGCTCATTCGGCGATGCTGCGTATTGAAGTACAACAAACCGATACCCATCAATCCCGCTGTTTGCGCGACGGGGGAGACGTTCAATTCGGCGGCGCCGGCGGGCAGCATGCGTGTGATGTGGATGGACAGCATACGGGTGATGAGCGTATCCATGGTGCCGATGTAGGATGCCGAGAGGCCTAATAGCAGACCGATAGAGGTCATGGTGTGCTTGGGCGTGAGGTACTTGAACGACATCCATTTCGCGACGTGGCGTAGGTGGCCGCCGAGCCCGAGCGCCAGGAGAAGTCCGGCGTGTCTGTTCGTTAGCTCGGCTGGCTTGTTGAATGCCACCCACGAGGTGTCAATGCCCTTGACGTGTTTCGAGATCCGTAGTCCGCTTGATACGCCGGCGTGGAAGTAAGCCCACCCGAATTTCTCTTCGCTCATCGTGCTCCGGTCAATATTCAGCGTGATACCCATGGGTTGCATCAGGCATCTTGAGCCGAAACCATACGGCGTGTACTTCTCCGTAAGCAGTGGCGTCAGACAGTCGTAGTGCAGGATGCCATCGCCAGCAGGCAGCGCCCACATTCGCATCGTCACGAATTCGATTACACGCCGCTGCTGGTCAAAGTGGAAGGCATCGCTCCAGTCAGGCTGCTTGGCGCATTCGGCTTCCTGCGTGCTGTAGTAGCGCATCAAGCTCACTGCTTCCACCAGCCGGCGGTCTTGGCTGAAGATCAGCTGCGAGACGCTATGCCTGGCCGCTTCTCTCGTCTTCAACGGATGGGAGTGCTGCTCAAGTGCGTGGCAGACAGTCTGGACATCATGCGACACTGGCATGGCAGGACCGCTGACTTGTGCGCTTGGTGAACTGCGTGCCTTACTGCCGTTGTCAGGGATGGCGTCTTCCCGGCCAACCAATCTAAGCAAACTGGCTTGCCAAGTCGTCGGCGGATCGCGCTCGCAGTGCGACATGGCTTCCTTGAAGGGCGCTGCTATAGCCTGAGGTAGAGTCTCCAGCATGTCATTGTTCAGCCCATGCTTGGCCACAAGCTCCACGGTAGCTACGTGACCGATGGTCAAGCCAGCAGTGGCTTCCAGTAGAGCAGAAAGCGCGCGTATACGGGGTGTGAGGCCATCCGCGGCAGCCGTGAACGAAGCCGAAATGACATTGGGAGCATCGAGCCCGGCTATGGTAGCAAGGGTAGGATACCGCTCCGTCGACTGTTGCGTTATAGCGAGCTCGAACCATTGGAACACGCCGACCGGTTCGTCCATCAAATGGAATTGCGTAGCGTGGGAAGGCGTGGACTTGACGTACGCCCACTCCTCATCGCTGGCGCCCTCCAAGTCGTAATACGACCCGCTAGAGGAGCTCCACGCAGAAAGCCCAAGCCAGTTTCCCAGTTGAGCTATGATAGGGCTCGAGTCTAATTCGCGAGAGCGCGGCGCTGAGAGCGTACATAGCTTCTGCTCTTCGCGGGCCACGTGCAATGCGAGCATCAACTTGATAGCGCACGTAGATGCTGACGAGGCTGTTGCCGATCCTCCTGCCGAACAGGAGCCGGATAGCTCGTCCGCTGATGCCGCTGCAAGAGGCAACAATTGGTCTTTCCGGCGATCAAGCTGACCTCTTGTATTTGGCGACGTCAACGACGGTTCCACGGACGTCGACTCCTCGAGCATCCAATGCCATGGAGCCTTTGACAAGATTCCACCCTCTTGCCGTTGCTTCTGCAAACGAAAGGCACCCTGCCCAGCAGACTTCTGCCTTGCGACGGCCACTCTCGACACGTTGAGAGCAGCGCGTGCTGTACCGTCGAGCGATCTGATCGCGTAGAAGAGCACCGTGGCGACGAATGCAAGCCACTCTCGACTGCTACCCGTACCAGAGGTGTCTCCGCTATCTGCCTGCAGTCGAGAATAACACAGACACCAGATCTGGCGGGGCGATACTGCCGCCTCCGGCAGTACGATCTGACACACCTCAAGTAGGTGATCGATGTACGGATCATTGGGCCGTAATTGAAGTCTTCTGCGGTGATGTGTCCCTTCCGCATCAACCTCGTCAAAGGCTGCTCGCACGCCGGACTGCGCGTATGAGAGTGTATCTTGCGATACTTTCATTGTTCGGTTCCTACCCACTTCAGTGTCGGCAAGCCCAGAGTATGGTAGAGGCATGTCAAAGGGGCTGGAGACCCTGTAGGGCGCATTTGGCTCTGGGAGTGGACATAGATCGCTGCTATTGCTTCCCGACAGGACAAGACCCCGACTGGAGAGCAAGATCCCCCCAACATTGCTATCCCTGAGCTTGATGAGATCCGCAGACTTGGCGATAGCCTTTTGCTCAACCACCACTGGTATAGCAACATGCACGGCCGAGTGCTCCGTCGCTTCCTCTGACCACAATGGACGTTGCTTGACCAGTACCTTCAGGTATGTCACCTCTCTCGTGTTCTGGTCGCATACATACAGACCGAGCGTGCTGTCGTCGCTGCCGGAAGAGGGCTGGGCAACGTTTAGCGTCGCAACTCTGAATGACGCCGTGGCAGGGGTATGCCGCGACCGTGGGTTGACCGGCAAAGAGTGCAACTTCCGTACCACAAGGTCCCGCCTAAACCCCTCATCCACACTCCCAAAAACGCTGTCCGCGCCCGCAGCTTCGAACGTAGCACGGATATGCCTCAGAATGCCATCTATACTCTCCTCTGCCTCGTCGCCATCGGTGCTGTCGAGGTCGATGAGATCGTCATGTTCTGACCCAAGACTCCTGCCAAACACAGTGCTGCCGGGCGTTGATCCGCGGCTTTTGCGGTGGCCGAAGCTTCTACGATCGGTGGGACCACCAAAGGAGGTGTTGCGGCGAGCGCCGCCTGCACCTGCGAAGCTGGAACTGACGGCGGCCTGGCTTGCCCGAGTGTCCAAATTTAGCGAGCTGATGCGTCTATTCTCTCTCGCGGGTTGCTGCGAAGCTCCGGCTGGTTTATAATCCGGATCCATCTGCGAAGCCATGATTTCTTCTTCCTCCTGCCTTGTCGTCTTGCGTGGCAAGTGCTGAGCAGGGAGTCCTGGATCTCCTGGAAGGCGAAGTGAGCCCGCGCCCGCGAAGCTCTCTCGTGGATGCTCACGAACCCGGACGCCAGGTGTTGTAGTCCCAGTGCCAATGTTTGCTGCGCTGAGGAAAGAGCTGCGACGCCTAGCCTTGGCAGCTTTGTGGACAGCGCGCTGTTTTAGGAGCTCCTGTAGCGATTTCTCCTCGACGTACCAAGCGTGCCATATGGTCAGGGTGCGAAGCTCGTCGTTGAAGGTGATCACGAGGATCAACTCGCCTCGTCCTTTGTGCATGCTACCGAGCTCGTCTTTAGGCGAGACGTAGACCACGCACTCCGCACTGTCCAACGACTCGAACTCCACGCTCAATCCAGCCTGGCCTCGGTTCAGCAGCCGTGGCTTCTGGTGTTGAAGAGAGTAAGTCAGTACGCCCAAGTCCGCGAGCGGACTCGTCAAAGAGTACAACGACGCCACTTCTTCCTCATTCGAGCCAACGCCTGGTGATCCAAAGACATCTTGGAACAGAGCATCCAAGCGCCCACCACCTCCCAATGGACTAGGCTTGACGGGCTGTGACCGACCGAAACTCTTTGCTAGAGTAGGTGACTGGAAGAACGAAGCCGAAGCTTGTGATTGAGAGAAGAAGAACGAGTTCGGAGGCGCTGATGGAAATTGCGGTGTCGGTGGAGCTGCAGTTGGTACGGCTGGCTTCCTCACCAGGACGCATCCCCGGGGAGCTGGAAATGCTCGCTCGATCTGAAAGGGCAGGCTGATGATGTGCTTGGCGCCATTGATGAAGTAGAGGTATGCCTTGGTCTTGAGAAACACAACCAAGGCCCTCGAGGAAGACTGTGCCCCGATAGATGTGCTCTCGATCAAATCATTCGTTGAAGTCGATACCGGTGCGAGAGACTGCCTCTTAGATCGTGCTTTGGCGTAGCCCTCCATGACCGTCTCTGCAGCATGGTTGCTGGCTGCTACAGAAGCCCGGAACTGTGTTAATATCGCCTGTGTGACATCCTCTCCCTCCAGCTCGAAGCGGTAGACAGTGCGGACGCTCTTCCCCTGAGACCAGACGACGCAATCCTTGGTGACCAGCAGCTCCTCTTCTATCTCGCCCGGCCCGTCTTCGCATGCGTAGGTCTCCCATTGGTAAGACTCCTTCTTGGGTTCTGGAGGGAGGATGCCTTCGCGGATCAGGTAGGGGAGTGCCACCGGCGTGTGGATGCCGAGGGACTCCACCTTCGCCATGGTATCGTCTCTCTTGAGTGCAATATGCTACTCATATTCGCTCACACAAAATCTGACTTGGGAGTGTTCCTTGCTGGTGAATGTAATGGTGAAAGTGTGGTGGACCCCCACCTTTTGGAGAACGCGATCAAACGCGTCAAGCTTTTGAGGACCATCACCTCACTCTTTCATTGTGTAGCATACACAACCACACCCCGATGATGATGGAGCCACGGGTCACGAAGCGCGAGCGAAAGCTCCATCTGAGGTACGGACGTCTGCTCTGAAAGACTGGAGGTGGACTGATGGAAGCAACAGCTACGAACTTCCCCACCGCTTATACTCCGCCCAGCTGTATCCCACACCCGGCCTCAATGGCTCGACCATCATCATCTACGCACACGACCGAGGAGTGCGAATGCTATGGCGAGGCGGTAGAAGGCCAAGACACGGACCCAAAAGCTCCTCTCGCGTCAACGGAAGGGCACAGGACCCGGACATCATCATCATCGACGACGACGAGGTGGAGGAGGAAGAGACGAATGGAGAGCAGCCCGACGATGAGTTTGATGACGAGGAGGACGAGCTCGACCCTGACTGCCCCTACCCGAGCATCGTCCAGGACGCCGATATAGAGCTCGGCGTAAAGGTGCTGCACCTGGCTGTCCCATCAATACCATCGGCAATACGAAAATCCCACGCACTAAGCCAGCAAGGTGCCGTCGTAGTGAGCTGCAGTGACTACACCCAGAGAGTCCTTAGCTTCGACCTCCTCCCGCCAAAGGACACGGGACGCCGCGACTATGTGAGACGGGTCCAACGCCAGCAGATCCGCGTGAACGTTTCTCCCAGCCCATGCACCGGGTTGGCCGCCAAGGTCGTCGTGTACGACAGCTCGCAGTCTGAGCATGAACCTGGGAGCACCAGCTTCCTGCTTGTGGCGGCCACAGCCGACACTCTACAATTCTATCGCTTCGTCATTTTCGAGGATTTGAGCAATGTGAGCCAGGATGCGCAGACCCGAACTGTAAGTCACAACGCGCGTGATTTCTCGGCCCCGTGAAACAACCCCCCCTAGGTCACTGGATAATGCACTCGGAACGAGCACAGCGACGCCAGTGCTACCAATTGTCTAGAGACGCTCACGTTCACCGCGGACGCCTCAGCTTTCTTTGAGACTCCGGCTGACATATTAATTATCATGCTTTTGCAGGTACATGTACCACACTCTGCAAGAAACCTCACTTTCCATCCATCTGCAACCTCAACCTCGATGCTGCTCTCCGACGCCTCGGGCGCCCTCCGCATCTACGACCCATTCACCACGGAGGCCGATGGCGACGGCAAACCAGCCGAGACTATGCTTGAAAATACGGAGTCAATCGTGTCTTCTTCCGGAAAGTGGCTGTTCGCGTTTACGACTTCATACGCTGGCAACGGCGGAGCCATACCTCGTCGAAAACAAGTCCTCGACGCAGCCTGGATACTAAACGGCACCGCCATCCTGACTGTGCTAGAAGACGGCGAATGGTGCATCTACTCTCTGAACTCCGAAGCACATCCCAACACCAACCCCGCCGACCCCGTCCTGCGTGGCTACCTCGGAGCGGCATCAGACCCAACCCGACAATCCAAGACCACAGCTTCCCGCCTCGCCCCAATGACACCCAATACCCGCCAAGCCAAAGCCGAGACCTTTTTCGCCTCCAACCCCAAAGCAGCAGGAGCCGCTCCGCAAGGCGGCCTGGCGGTAGTTACTAGTAGTCTCCGCGCCGGCCAGGAAGACGAGAGTATCATCCTGTGGTACAACGGCGAGATATACAGCATACCCAGCCTCCAGACTTTCTACCAACGCAGCACGACGAATAAGAGCGGCGGTGGCAGTGGACTGGGCTCCCTGTACGCCCCGGGCCTAACGCACATCACGGACGTGAATCTTATGAACGAAAGCATCACCTCGATCGCGCAATTCGCGCCTCCGGCCGCCAGTTCGGGGGTGGGACAGATGAACACGCAGCGCGATTTGCTCGTTGCGGGAGAACACCGGTTTGTGGTTTTGCAGACGCTGCGGCCAGTGTCGGGACCGCCGCGTTCGCTGTTTCAGCCTGCGTCTACGACTGCCACGACTGCAGCCGGAGCCGAGCAAGCCAGGTCGAGGGACCAGACGATGCTGGATGCGGGACACCTGGATCTTGGGGGGATGGATCGCTTGCTTGAGGGTATGGCGAGTGGTGCTGGGGCTGGTCGGCCGAGGAGGGTGGGGTTCGCGCGATAGGTGGCGCGGTCTCGTGTTTACTGCCACAAGGTATCCGGACGAGTTGACTTCCCGCAAGATAACCCACAAGCGTGTCGGAGCTGCCATGGTCTTCCGCCACACAGCCTGCTCCCGCTTCTCGTCCCATCCCAACCCTCTTCCCGTTCCTTCGTCCCTCCTCACACCTTTCCACCCCTACCACCTCTTCACCCACCCCATCACACCCCCCAATCCGCGTGGCAAGGTGGAGCACCTCTTTCTCAAGGCCAATGAGATTTGCTCAGTATTCCACGCGATACATCAAACCCGCGCCACTCCCCACGTCAGCCGCACAAGGAGTCCGCAAGGATGTACGTGCAGTTGGCCCCGAGGGTTGTGGCCGCAGCTTCAAAAAACCCGGCAATCCTCCGCTTGGGCGTGTTTCACGGCCCGTTTTTTGGCAAGACCTTTCGGGGTCGGTGGGTGGTTGGGGCCTGGAGGCTGCTACAGATTTACAATACACGCCTGTACACTCACATAGTACGGGTCAAAGAGGACGTACACTGCGCATACTCTACCCTACCCAAACGTCTCCGTGATCGTCCCCACAAAACCCTCCAACCCTGCCATCCCCTTCTCCCCTCTCTCGTGCCCTCCATACAGTCCCGGCCCGCCACCAGGCATAACCAGCACCCGATGGCCCACCACGACGAATTCCTTTGCGGCGCCGAACGTGAACGTGACTAGCAGTTCCGCAGCCGTCACGGCGCCCGCGACAACAGGGGCCGCATGCGACTCCTCGAGCGTCTCCGCCACATCGTCAAAGCTGAAGGGATCGGAATCCTGCTCCCCACCCCCCTCTGTCTCCCGAAACGGCAGGACCGGTGAATCCGGCGCTCGTGCCGACACAACCCGCGCCGAAGCCCGCACACTAGCCACATACACTACGACGTGGTTCCCCACAGCCAGCGCCTCGAGGTCCTCGCGCTTGAACTGCGCCACGAAAGTCTTGGTGGCGAGGGGCTGGGACGTAGCGAGCACCATTCCTTTCCGCACGCGCGCTAGTCCACCGCTGCTGCTTTCGACGCCGCCTTCCAACCGGATGGCGATGGTGCCGACTTGGTCCGCGAGCAGGGCGTGCACAGGGAGGCGGAGGTTGCGGATACTGGTTACGGTTACTGCGCGCCATTCTTGGCCCGGGAGGTGGAAGCGGGGTGGGACGAGGTGTAAGTTGCGGAGAGCGCCGGGGAAGGAACGGGAGGTCGGGAGGTGGGAAGAAGGGCGGCGAGCGGAGGAGCGCTCGTCGGAGTCCTCCGAGTCGTCCGGGTGGTCGTGGGCGGAGAAGGGGCCGATGGTTAGGGTGTCGCCGAGGGAGATGCGGCCGTGGCGGATGAGGCCTGAGACGACTGTTATGCCGTCTACGCCGGCGGGTTTGCTGTAGATGTCTTCGATGTGGAAGATCACGCCGGGAGCAGCCGGTGGGGCTCGGGTGGTGTCGGGTAGAGGGAGCTCGTGCAACAGAGCGTGGAGGTTGCGGATACCGGTTCCGTGCATTGCACTTGTGAGTACGATGGGGACAGTGTCAAGTGGGCTGTTGAGGAGAGGTAGCGCAGCGTTGTAGGCCGTCTCGATCTCTTCGGTGCTGATTGTTTGAAGGTCGCTTTCGGACAGAATAGCCGACCCGTTAGGTACAATCGTGGCTTTCCTCCCGGCGGCTTTGAGAGCGTCCAGGACTTTGGTCAAGGTACCTTTGAGGCCCGAACGAGACGCGAGATCCAGCTTGGTGATCACAACAACCAGCGGTAGCTTCAATCGCAGGCATAAATTCAGCTGCGCACTTGAGAGGTCGATGTCGGAGACAGCGGCACTGAAGTCCTGCTGCAGCGCATTGGTACTGCCAGTCTTGCCCGCTGTATCCTCGGTGTCATCAGCAGGGACGCATAGTAGAGTCCAGTGCGGCGCCCATCCCACCAGGCTTCTCACAGTTGTCCGACGGTATCGCGGATGGCCAGCAGAGTCAGAAACGAACACTAAGCGGCTGTTCGCGGCCGCCACGTGCATATCAATCCAGGACCCAACGTTCTCAGAAGCGTAGTTAACTACATTTACTTCTCCCGTTTGTGCATCTTGGTAGCCTAGAAGCTCCGAAGTCACTGAACTCGTCACGCCGGACGTGATCTCGTGGCGATGCTTGAGCATGCTCAGCCGACTCTTTCCACGTCCGTTGTCCAACGTCGACGTAGTCAAAGTGCCGAGAAGTGAGGATTTGCCAGACATCGTAGCGCCGGTCAAGGTAACTCGCAATTGTTCAGTCGCCGTTGAAGAGGTATCACTTATGTGCGAGACGATGATATGTTGCTGTGCCGCCTGAGCATGCATTGTAGGGCTCGTGACTTGCAGATGCGGCTTTACGAAGGCTTCTGCAACCACCAGGCGACCCATCCTACGAAGTCTTCCCTGCTTCCTTCCAGTCGCAACACCGCCTTCCTCGATCCACTCGCAATTGCCAACTTCCTCGGTCCGCAAGATCTCAACCGTGCAGCCCAAGCATGCTGCCATCGCTCGCAGGTTGTTCATGCTCTCCTCAAGCTCGTCCTCCGCCAATCCGACCAGAGTACCGTCATCGGCGACGCCTAATTCATACAACGCGCCCTGACTCTCTTCGAGGCCATGTAGAAGCTTCGCAGGCTGGTGCGGCGCCTGTAGCTCCGGCAGTGCTTCAGGCAGCGAAGGCAGGATGATATTAGTCGCCGAAGAAGCGTGATGGGGCGAAGATTGCTGTAGCCTCCACAACAGCTGGGTTGTCAATTGCTCCAGTCTATGTTGTCTGGTCTGCTGGACTGTAGCATTCGGGGGCGTTTCAACGATTGGTAATGTGCCTGCTTCGATGGACAAGTCCGAAACACTACCAGCTGATACGTTGAGGCCGAATCTGGGATGTCCAGGATTGGACATGTGGTTGCCCGTGCTAGTAGACCTGAACTTGCGACGTGGCCGGAGTAGCAAATGGAGCTTGTACTCCACTGGACCTTCTTGCGGCTCGGCTATCAATCGTGTAGCTGTGGGGTTTAGTTCAAGACCTTTGGACGATGCATACAGACCCGATCCGTCCGCGGTGTCGGTTGACGACAGAATATCTGCCGAGTCTCCAACCGGACTTGGCGATCTGGGATGCAGCCATGGAGATGTGACTCGCGGTGGATCGGGGTCATAGGTGAATATGGAGGCCATGTTGTGTCGTAGTGCGTCGATGGATGCAACGGAGAGTATTCGGCTCGCGTTACGCAGTAATGTACTTTGCTCTTGAGCGAGTAACGGCTATGATGATTGCAAAACACCCGCTTTTTGCGCAGTAACCCACTCTTCAGATCGGCTGGCCGGCAGAAGTACAGCGTATATGCGATCCAGGAAACTTTGGTTTTACAAGTTTTGGCGTCCAGCAGTCAGACAGGGTATGTCTTCATCTCTTTAACAAATGTTTCATCTTTCTGTGTGCTCGTAATGACCGTGTGTTAGTGTGAGACTGATGGATCCGATAGAGCTGCGCCACGGACATTGTCGCTATCGGTGGGTGGAGAATCGGAAAGGGATCAGTATGCTGTGAGGCGAGGAAGCGTGTCAAGTCATCGTCGCCATCTTGTCCGATAGGTGAGCTCAGTCTCGGAATGGTCGATGGAGACATGGAAGCCCACAAGTGCATTTGAGGGAGTGACGTTGAGACGGGACGTCCCGACCACTGACTGAGTCATGCGCCGCGGGGAAGGGAACCCGAGTATCACGTGCCTTTCTGGTTATGTGAGAAGCGAGAAGACACAACGAGCAATTGACCTTAGACCTGACACCAGAGGTGCGCTTGATCAGCGATTCTCTCCTTTACGCCATGGCATGAGTGAACAAGTCCCGGCCTTTCTCACACTACCACTCAACACGAAGTTGTACAGTCAGGCAGCGACCGCGAACCTTCCACCCCACCACATCACAGCCGAAGGAGCCGACCGACGCATGGCTGACAAGCATCTTCAGCCCCATCGTGGGCCAAGGAAGAACGGCACGCGTCCTGCCGTGCAACAACGGCCATCCTGCCGTTCCCTCCGCCGCAGAAAACCTACTGAAGCAAAACAGCAGGAAGATCATCAGCACCGCCAGATCGTCACAAGACGGCGAGACAGCAACGAGGTGGAGAGAGAGCTCGCATCCCCGCACTCTACGCTCAAAGACTATTCCAGTTCTTTTCCCGGCCCAGCGACGGCCTATCAGATAGGCCTGCCGGACCACTTTTACCGCCGAACGGGGCCAAGGCACAGAAGCAACGCTGTTCGGCCGCGCCAACCAGCCAGCCAGCCAGCCAATCGCAATTTAGTTGCGGAACCCAAATGCGCAGGGTCGACAGCACGAGGCGCCAGCAATTTATTGCCCACAATAATCAAGCAATGCGGCGAGGTAAAAACCACATGGTCTGAACAGTGACTCATCACTCAAGAGCCTAGCGTGAGCTGCGTGACCAAGTAGCAACACCCGCGCCCTCCCGGACTCTGAACGAACGAGCCAACCAACGGCGCTGCGACCAAAATTCGCGCGGAGATAACTAAACGTAGCGTGGCGCAGAGTTTCATTTCTCCCCCCACCTCCAAGGTCCTCCACGCTAGCAGCTAGCTCATGCTGACTGATCCGCTTTAGCCTTTCGCCGGCTCGGTAGCGAACGAGCGAAACCTGCAAGCGCTAGCACTTCTCAGCCCTGGCGCGCTGTACCCTTTCCGTGGTACGATCGCCGCCCGAAGCTTCAAATCACTCATTTCGATGCGCGGGGGGGAAGGTGCACGCCTTGGCTGGCCGCCGTTGCAGCGGTCAGCATACCGGCGCAAGCTGCGTCGCTCGCTCTTTTGGCGAGGCATCAATCGCTGGACGCGGCGTCTCTGGCTGTGGCGAGTGATTCGGCCTGCAGAGTCGAACGTGGGCCAGTCTGTGTAGTTCGTCCCGGCCATCGTAGAAGCACGCTGCAGGTCTTGTTTTTGAGGTCGATTGCCGCGACTCTTCGTGCTCGATGCCTCGACTGCCTTTGATAGCGTCGCACAACGCGTGGTAAGGTACCGCCGTATACCCGCGATCCGCCAGTCTTCGCGCGCGGTAGTCGGATTGGAGTCCGGTGAACTGACTCCCTTGCACTGCGAAGAAGATGGCCTGAAGATGGTCTGCTGAAGACCTGCCGTCCGTTGGTCCCACTACTCCTCTCCTTCCCCCTCACCCTCCTCCCTCCCACTCCCCCACCCCCCTAGTAGCCGTACACTTATCATGCGCCATATGCCCATTCCTGGCCGTCGTCCGCGTAAACTCCGCCCCGCACTTGGGACAATACGACTTCGGCGCCGTGCCCGATTTCTCCCGCTGATGCCGGAGCAAATTACTAAACGTTGAGAATTGGCGGCCGTTGCAGCCGTGGTCCCAGCACTGGGGTTTGGGGCGCTGGGCGAGGATGCGGATGGAGGAGGAGGAGTCGCCTCCTGCGGCGCTGGGGAGGCTGAGGTTGGGGTTGCTGTTGGAGTTGTTGGCGGTGGTGGTGGAGGGGGGTTTGGAGGTGGCGAGCAGGTCCGCGACGCTCGGGTGGCTGTAGTTGCTTGTGCTGCTCATGAAGACCGGGGGGTAGCTGAGGCTTTGCGCGGTGCTGTGAGGGGTGTAGAGGTGTGATTGGGCTGCGGAGGCGGAGGGGTAGGAGTGGGGGTATAGCGGGCTGTTGTCATAGGTTGCGGGTGGACTTGATGGATTCGTAGTCAGCATCATTGTGAGGTGCGTGCTTGAAGTCGGTTTCGACTAACCGAGTCAAGCTGCTGTGGTGATGGTGCGACATCCCCTCCGCTCCCGGATAAGTCCCTCCATGCGGCGACGGCATGGGACTGTGCGTCAAGCCGCTGATAGACGGGATCGTCTGGCTCGTTGCCGCGCTGTACTGCCCACTTGATGCGGTCTCGTAGGGGTTACTTATGCGGCGGTAGCTCTGCGTGTAAGCCTGATCGTTCGCGGGGACGGGTAGCTCGGATTGCCGTCTTCCCCTTGCGCCCTCTGGCACGGATCTGCTCTGGTAGAGAGCGGGGCTCGAGGAGGTGGTGTGCGCGTAAGCGGATTGACCAAGCGTCATGCTCGGTTGCGAGACTTTCATCGGTGGGATGTATTTCTGCTCCATCGTCGCGTGGCCTGGCGCAATTGTCAGTCTTCAGGAACGCTGAGGATAGTGATGATGCCGTTGTGGCGCAACTACTGACTCGCTGGTTCGGACTCGAACAATCCGGGACCACCGTATTGCGAAGGCAGAAGTAGTCCCAGCGAACTGCGTATCATCGTCAGCTGAGTTAAGCAATGTCGCAAATCAGGCAACCAACCTCATCTCCGCCGACGTCGGCTGGTCAAACACGAAACCCGGTTGGGAAGTGTTGATTCCAGTCGTCGCGCCCTCGTCGCTCGCGTCGACGGATACGAGCGGGCGGCCAGAATCGGAGGGCGGCGGAGTCGGCACCGACCAGGTCGGGAACGTCTCGATTGACTGCTGGTGCGGGAAGTAGGCTTGGGGTTGGGGGGAGTGTCGCGGAGTGATCCAGTGGAAAGCCGACGTGTTGGTGGAGGTGTTGGACGGAATGGTTCTGAACTCTGAGGTCGATGAAGGGTCGTCGGACCCCAAGGCCAGCTGCTGCAGGCGGTCGACCTGCGAGGTGGAGACGGAGCGCGAGCGGTCCAAGCTCGGCTTACGAATGGCGCCGCGCTGGTCTGCAATGGAGTGGGAGTGAAAGTGGGAGTGGACGGAAAGGTTGCTGTTGGTACGGATGCGTTGAGGCTGCTGCGACGCGAAGTGGAGATAGGGCGAGTCCATCACCAAAGAGGGCTCGACGGGCAGGAGAGTAGGTAGTGGTGAAGGTGTGAGGGAGTCAAGAGTAAGAGCGGGTGGCGTTTACGTGCTTACAGCAGCGAGAGAGAGGTAGTTCTACATGTACTTTCAGGCACGGGATCAGGGTCGGTGATATACTCGGCCGGTGAGCGGGAGGTGGGCGATATGAAACTCAGCGAGACCCCGCGCGTGATTGATCTGGCTGCGTAATTTTGCTTTTAGCTCGGGGCATGCGCCTTGCAGGTTGTCTGGGAGAGGAGCCTGGGAGGGACTAGGATGGGGAGGTGCGAGGTCGACGGTCGAGTCTTGTCGAGGGGCAGCGAGGGTTTCCAACAACGCTATCTGCACTGGCTCTAGCGCGGGCTGCGCAATGTCAGACTTGGGGCCTCACATATCGGGTTCGCTGGAAGGATTCCCGGCCAGCTTCAGCCGTCAGCCGTGCCGCGCACTCTATTCCCCGTGCTGGCCATATGGCAATCGATCATCCGTCGAGGCTCGTGTCAGGCAGGCGGCAGCTTCGGACTGCCTGTATGACAAAGCCGGACGTTGTCGTGTCATGTAGGCTGTCGGCCGTAGCAGTGTACCTTGGCCCTGTGAGTCGTCAGAGTGCCTGTCCGGGGAAATGCTCAGTGAGTACATGTAATGATGAGGCGCGATACACCACCCATATGCTACTGTATCTTACAGCCTTGTCAATCGACCTCACTTACCTCACTTACCTCAGCCTCTGTGCGTCCCATATGATTTCCCCAAATAACCCACCAAGAGCTGTTCGTCAGATTGCGTGTGGAGCTTGAGGAGCTGTGTAGCCTGTGCAGCCTGATGATGATCAACTTTCAGCCCTGGAAAGCCAAAAAGACGCCAAGACCCGTTTCACGGCGCACTCATCGTGCGAGCCGTTAAGGTATCGGATCCAAATCATCCGACTCCCGCAGGTTAGTCAGCTAATCTTGAGAGAAACAGCCGCCAGCCGGACTCCGGCCCCCACACTTCCTGGAGAACCTCACCCGGGCCCGACATCACCCCCAACGAAGCGCATCAACACCTCGAACGAGACAGCAGCACCCCGCTGGTGATGATTGATGACCGGAACTACACGGAACAGTCATCTCTAAGATTCTACGAGCGAAATCAGACCAGACTTTGTGCGATCCAGCCAATGACTGATGATACGCCCCCGCATACACAGCCTCCCTAATGATCTGCACCCTACCGCAATTCCCAGACCAAACTTACTATCCACAGCAGTCACCTGGACAGGACTGGTTAGGACCGGACCAGGAGAGGACTTCGACCTTAGCCCCGCCGCCGCGCCACGCACGTCGAGCGGTCCTGATCATTTCTCGATTGCTCGAGATGCCCTGTCGGCGTTCTTGCGCGTGTGATCGACAGCCATGCCATACTCGGCTCGAGATGCCACGTGTTTATTGCTCCCTCGTCCCACAGCCACGGTGCACGCGACAACGCCAGGATGCCTTTGTGATGTAGCGTAGCCGATCTCCATGGCTTCTCCCTCGCAGTAGCCGGGTGGGGTTCGGATGACTAATTCTGAAGTGAACCAACGCTGTGCCGCTTATTCCCGGCAGCGCGACTACGGAGTCATCGAGTTAGAGTTCGACTCAAAGAAAGCCACGCGGAACTGTGAATTACTGCGGATGTTGGTTCAACAGCTGGCTTGAACCTTGTGCTGTGTTGGTTTCTGCGTCGCTCTCGGAATTTGTGAGTCGGGGTATGATACTAACGATGGGCACGGGACGTGATAACACTCTTCGCACCTCATCCACACAGGCGGTCGTGACGATGCACATGGTGTGACGACGGCGACTCTAGATACTGTGGATTTGCTTGGAGCTTCAGTGAACGATTTTGTCCCTCGACCGACCCCGTGCCTTCTTTAATCGATCGCCCACAGAGCGTCAAGCAGTCCTGCGAACAGCCGAGATGATATCGGAGAACCTTGACCTTCCTCTCGTAGCCGAGATGAGAGCAAAGCTTGAGCTACATATATTGATGCCGGCGACGCAACAGCACTTCTCCCGTCAGACAATAACGGAGGAGCGAGAGTAACGACCCGAACGAGCAAACACGCTGCCTGCACCAACGAGCATACTGTGGATCACGTAGCTGATGGAAAAGGCAAGGCTCGAGGAGCAGCGGATTGCAACAGACCTCGCTCTTCTCTCCAGAGCAACGAGTACAGAGTCGTCAGGCACTGTCTCCGCCCTAGCCCACGGGGTATCTCAACGCCGCAAAACACAACAAGCAGCACCCACCGCACGGCACGCAGACGTAGGCTCGCCTCATTTGCTTCGTTGCATGGAAAAGACTGCGGGCTCGCAGCTTGCAGGATGATTGCGCGAATCGTTACGTCCGTCCCACCAACATCTCATTCGTGGCCTCGGTTTTTCTGAAACACGACGGACTCCCACCCATCCACCCACACCACTTCTACAGCCGGAGCCGTGCAGAGTGTCCATGCAGCCGTAGGCAGGCCAGAACAAAGGGCGCTGTTGGGCGGTCTGGACCGCAGTGTGCTGTAAGATGGCAAAGTGTGGTGTGAGACGAGAGCTTGCCCAGCCTTCGCGGAATCGTTGGACCCAATGGCGTGGTCCGCGAAATCAAGGAGGGCGCGCGAGGGACTTTCTGGCCTGGCTCAGCACAGCCTCCGTCAACTCCTGCGCGTTCTGGGAGACATTGCCTGCACGTCCAGATATTGTGCATGCTTTGTCGAGCCATTGCAGCCTTGTGTTGTTGGAGCGCGCATGATGCACGGTGGTAGGCGCAGCGAGCCGTCGAGGGATCGTAGCTGTGCGGACAGCTTGCATTCCGGAAGCCCACGTCGGGTCTCCGTGGACACAGCAGTATTGCCACTTCCTCTCCGATCGAGGTCATCGTGACGGCGAACGACGAGCAAAAGCCAGCGCAAAACAGCCCTCACACCTCCCCAAACAACCCAGCAACCCCCTCCAACTCCACCTCCTCCCCCTCCCCTCCCCGCGCAGGCCCAGCCTCAATCTCCATATACTCCCTCCTTACCCCCCTCTTCCCCGCCTCCCCTCCCCCAGCCCCAGCCCCAGTGCCCGCCCCAGCAACCCCAATCCTCCCCGCCTCATAAATCCCCACCCCCCTGACCCCCTCCAACAACTCCAAAACCACCGCTCGCATCCCCCTCTCACTCCCCCCCGCCTTGGCGATCCGCGCAAAAGCCTTCTCAACCCGCGCCACCGCCATATCAGGCAGCGAACAAAGCACCTCCCGCGGCGTGTCCGTGGAGGGAGAGTAGAGGAGGATGACGTGTGCGATGAGGGACGCGAGGTCCTTCTGCATGTCGGCGAAGTAGGGGTCGTGGAGGGAGGTGATGCAGGATTGGAGGACGGCGGTGGAGATGAACTCGCGGACTTGGGCCGTGTTGTCGTTGTTTGAGGCGGAAGAGGGGGAGGTGGGCGGTGGGGTTTGTTGAAAGAGCGGGATGATGGTCCGGAAGGCTTTGCAGATGATGGTGCAGCAGCGCGTGTCGCGCATGCGGAGGGCGTGCGTGCAGAAGAGCATCAGGGGCTCGAGGACCGAGGGGTCGGAGAGGACGATCTCGCTTAGAGTCGGGTGGTGGTGCGAGGAGCCGTTGGTTGCTGCGGCGCCGTTGCGGAGAGGCGGAGTCGGTTGTTGTTGCTGCCGGTCGTATTCGAGCAGAAACGGCACGAATGAGACCATGCTGAAGGTGAGTTGGCGCAACACACTCTCCACGCGCATTTCGTCGCCCAGCTCGTCGGCTTCGCTTGCGTTCCGGTCATGCGCGGCGCCGATCGCTTCCCATTCTTGGCTGATCTTGGCGTCTAGCTTCGTGAAGAGTTGTGTTAGCAGCGGTGGTAAGAACTTCTCGCGGTAGTGCGGCGGACACCGCGACACGAGCCCCGTCGCGAGATTGATGATAGGATGCAAATGGTTCGCCGACAGTGCCTCGGCATCGGCGAACAGAGCCTCTGCCAGCGGTCCAGCCAGACTCTCCGCGGAATAGAATTGCTCGTCGAACTTCGTCATGAGGTAGATGATCTGATACCCCTGCTCGCGAATATTGCGCATCGTGCCGCGCACTGTAGACGCGAAGCCCTCGTACGAGGTCTTGGAACCGGAGATGCGTGCATAGAAGTCCTCTTTGCTCTCGTTGGAGATGCCGGACTGCCAGAAACGGTCTTGCAGTGTGCGTCGGATGACCGCTTGGAGCTCGTCGGGGAGGTGCGACCAGTTGTTGAGGTTGTGGAATGCTTGGGCGTGGCGGAGCATTTGGAGCAAAGTAGGTAGGATGACGGGGATCATGTCGCTCCAGAGCGCGGATGCCGTGTCATATTCCTCGCTCGAGGGCTTCAGCTTTTCCGTCGTTGCGGCAAGCATATTCTTTGTCATGCGCAGTGGTATGAGATCGCCACGGTCTTTGACCATTTGCTGTCTGGCTTGACCGGCCTCGTCTAGCTGGTGGGCGGACCAGTCTTGTATCTGGTCGAAGCGATACGCTTTGTAGAAGTCGCCCAAGTCACCGAGAGCCAATGATTCGCAGAAGATTTGCAGGCTTACGGCTGACCTTGTGAGGTCGGGGCCCTGCCACGCTTCGTAGACTGGCTCTAGCATTTGCTGCAGTCTCGCCATCCGAGTCTCGCGATCGAGGCCCTTCGCACGATGTATGATCATGAAGAGGAAAGACCGGTAGCCCCACACCAGTCTCTGATCATCAATGTGTGCTTGTACCAACTCAACGATCCGCGGCTCGAGCTCGTCGTATACTTCCAGCAGCTCATTTGCAAACACCAACGCCAGCTTCTGCAGCTCGATCACCCTCAAACCCTCGAACCCTTTCACAGCGTCTGAAAAAGCGGTATGTGCCGGATCATCATCTAACCGCATCGTCAGCAGATGCTGAAGCACATGCAGCACGAATTCCGGTTGAGACTTCACAGTCCGCAGGATCAACACCAGCGTTTGCAAGACTTGTGCCGCGACCTCCGGGTCATCCACCTGGACACTGATCACGCTATAGCTCCACTCCTGCAGCGATTGCTCCGCGCTCGCTCGGTCCGCCTGAGCCTTCGCGTATAGCGGTTCGTCCTGGCCCAGCACCGCAACATCTAGACACCATAACGAGAAACCCTTTAGCGCACTCGAGACCACGTTGAATTGCGCGTCGAACTGCAGAACCGGCATGGAGTTCCTCGAGTAAGTCTCCGTCTCAAATCCTCGATCGCTAGTGTATGGCCCGTTGTGCAGTAGACTTCGCATCTGCTCGAGGACATGCTGCATCGCCTCCATCGGTCTCGACCGCGCAATAGCCTGTATAATACCCGTGCAATACCGTCTGTAATTCCCCAGAAACGCATGCCGCTCGGGGGTAGTATCGAAGTCCTCGCCTAGAAACCGCACGACCTCGTCCTCGCTCTCGCTGGGCAGAAGTTCGTACCGCAGTAGCCGCTCACTGCAGGTCTGAATGAGCGTCCCCAGTGCTTGCAACACCATGTCAATGATAGTATGGTCCTGCACAGCCATCATCTTGCTCCAGCTATGTAGGACCGGGATAGAAACGACAAGGCTTTTGCTCTGCAGGACGTACAGGAGGAGGTCGAACAGCATCGGTAAGTCGAGCTTACCGCCCTCGATCAGTAGCGGGTGCTGCGAGACGGCGTCCGCGAGCAGGGACAGACTTTCAGCCATCTTCTTCTGCAGCGTGTACGCCGCCTCGTCGTCGCCCGTGCTGGACGCCGTGCGCTCGAACGTCTGCCTGATCATCGTGATGTGGTCGGGACGTAGCGCCTGCAGCTGCAAATGCGACCACGCTTCGTGCCAGTGCGCGTTGTACTGCCGACACAGCAGCACATACAGCGTTTCCGTCGCCGCGGTCTGCAACGCCGCGTCCTCGGTGTGGAAAGGTAGGAAGAGGCAGTCGACGCAATTCGCCTCCACGGCCGCCTTCAGACTCACCCACGCCATCGTTGGCCGCAGCGCGTTCAGGGCTTTGACCGCGCACGTCGTCATGGACTGCACCTCTTCCGGCACGCCACCCATCCGCACAAACTTCATGCACTCGGCGAAGAACCCGCATACCCTCGCCAGCCACCCCTGGTCTCCACACCGCACCTCCTGCTGCTGCCTCGTAGCCGGTCTCGTCCTCGCATGCTCCTCGTAAAGCCCGTGCGGAATCATGATCTCGTTCAACGCCGCGCCCAGAATCTCAAGCCGTAAACCCGCGACCGCATCCTCATTATTAACAATGTCCTCGCTCAGCATCTCCAGCACATACAAGACAAGAACCTTGTTCACTACCCCTGACTCACCCATAGGCTTTTCCCACAGCTCGAGGAGCAACTCGTCCATATCCATCCATTCCTCGCCCCAACACCGCTTCGCGACCTCCACCCACAATTGCCCGATTTTATTCCGCAGGAACAGCGCATCTGAGTCCCGTAGGTTGCCCGCTAGACTCAGCACCCACGCTCTCAGCTGGTCTGTCTGCGCAGGTGCATATTCCAGCCATCGGTACCGCACCGCGAACTCGAGGAGTTGCAGCCCATAGTACCTCAGCGCATCGTCGTTCTGCTCAACGTCGCTGGCGAGCGTGTAGCCATAGTGTGGGGCGTCCGGCTGGTGTTTCAATTTCTCGAGGTGGTGGAGGGCTTGTTGGCGGATCTCGTTGGGGATGCGGGGGTTGAGGGTTGCGGCGAGGGCGGCGCGGACGATGTCGAGTTGCTGCTGGTTTGAAGCATCGGGTGGTGGGTCGTAGGTGGTGTCAAGGGCACCGTCTTCTTCCATGTCGTCGTCGTCTAGGTGGAGATGGGGGGTGCGGGGAGAAGATGAGGCTCGACGGGAGTGCTGGACTTGAGCATTTGGGGCGTGTAGATCGGTGAATGTGGACGTGAGATGCGGAGCGGAGGTGAGTTGGTGCCTAGCGGAAGTCTGGTAGCATGTGACACATCCTAGGATGATTGCTCACAGGCATATGAGTTATACCGAATCGGTGAACAGATCTGAGTGCCGTGGGTGAGTTACAGTGAGTGCCGGACGTTGGCAGCACGCACTGCCGAGAAAATACGCGCCCCTCGCCGATTAACGCGTCTTTCACATGTCAAAAAGCGCGTGACGTCGCCACCGAGATCCCAATACCAAGTGACACGAACTTCAATCCTCATACGTACCTTATGCTGTGTATATATGGGACTTGACGAAGAAGCTGGAAAGGGTCAAGTTGGTTTGGCTTGGCACGAAGCAGCGCCGTAACTCGAAGGACCGTTCGATACGCCGACCAGCTACATGTACACGTACGAGTACACATCCAAGACACACCCCCAACCCATCTACCCAAACGGAAAGCCCCCGGGAAACCCTCCACCGCCCTGAAACTTGAAGCTCCCCCCTCCACCCCCTCCACTCGACTGCCTAAAGAACACCGGCTGCCCCCCTGGCCCATGCCCAAACGGACTCCCCTGGAAAGGCCCTCCTTGCCCACTCTGCGGATCCATCGGGTCCTCGCCCCCATCATACCTCGCCTTCATCTCCTCATCCCCCAGCACCTCGTACGCCTCGTTGATAGCCGCCATACCTTTTTGTGCCTCCTCGGCCGTCATCCCGTTCTGCTGCGCTTTGTCCGGGTGGTGCAGGACGGTGAGTTTGCGGAACGCCTTTTTGATTTCGCGGGCATCAGCTGAGCGGGGCACGCCGAGGGTTTTGTAGTAGTCTTTTTGTTTGCTGCGTTTGAGGAGGGACTGGGCGTTCTGCAGCATCTCCTGCATTTTCTGGGTCAGGCCGCCGTTGGCGTCTTTGGCGCGGTTGATGACGCCGATGGCTTGGTCGAAGTCGTCGCTGTCGATGAGGCGTTGAGCTTTGTTTAGGAGAGCGGGGAGGCAGTTGGGGTTGTAGGTTAGTGCTTCTTCGCAGTATTGCTGGGCTTTCTTGGGGTTGTTCATTTCGGTGTAGGCTTCGCATGTCTTTTCGATGAGGCCGCTGTAGAGGCCTTCGCCGGCTTTCGGGTGGATGTAGCCAGCTTCGCGGGCGGCTTTAGTGTCGTCTTTGATATCTTGGAGAAGGCCCGGGTCTTCGGTGGTGGGGACAAGGAGTTTGACGGCTGAGGCGTATTGCCGTTTTTCGATGAGCTGGTTGATCTTCTTGAGAGTGCGCTCAATGGCCTTTTGTGACTTGCGGAGTTTGGCGCAGGCCTTGTTGTCCGGGTCGTGGTGGAGGCATTTAGAGATAGCTGTCACACCTTTCTCAGTCTCACCCATGGAATAGAACGTCATGGCCGCGATTTGAAGATGCGGCTCCGTCAAGCCAGTGTTGATCTGCAGCACATGGTTCAAGTCCGAAACACCCTCCATCACCTCTCCCCTCTCAAACCGACATCTTGCCCGCCGCTGCCGCAAATCGAGCGCTGTGCCCGCGACCAAAATCGCCACGCCCGACTGCACGACGCAGTTCTCCCAATCACCAGCCTGTTCCGCACCCGCTGCCAGCTTCGCCGCTCCCTCAGCCTCATCCAGATCAGCAACCTCCTGGGTCCCAGCCTTCCCCGCCGCAAGGTAATCCTGCCTCGCACCCGCCCACTCCGCATTCCGACTCTTGATCTTGGCCCTCTGCGTCAACGCGCCTTCAAATCCCGGCCGCAGCGTCAAAACGCGATCGAAGTCCCGACTGGCCTGTGCATTGCGGCCGAGAGACAAATAAGCTGCGCCTCGCTTGAAGACGGTCAAGTAGTTACTCGGGTCTTTTTGGATCGCGATGTCAAAGTATGTGAGGGCGTCTTGGGCTTGTCCTCGTGCGAGGTTTGCGTTGGCGCTCGCGAGAAGTTGGGAGACGGGGGTGTCGGCGGGGATCTCGGAGGCGGAGATGGCGGCTGCGAGGGGGGCGGTGGAGAGGCAGAGGGCGCTGACGGCGAGGGTGGAGAGTCGGAGTATCATCGTTGGTGTTATGTGCCGCGGTAGTTGGAATACAGGAGGATGATGATTACGTGTATATTTATATACATGTAGTTGAAAGGCCACTTTACCCAATGGATTGGACCCTTTCGGCGGACGTCACGTCTCGGCCCGAGATGCATGAACGATCGCGGGCCGCAATCTGAGATCCACTCCCACATGGCTTCGGTTGGACATCTCCTTTGAGAAGGCACGCTGAATGACGCCGGCGGTACATTGACCAGATGCTCTTGTTGCAGCGCCCCTGATTAATCTCATCCTCGCCAGACGTGCATTGAACTTGGAGGAATTCATAGGGCAGAGGATAGCCACGTCAAAGGGCAAGAAGCAATATAAAGCGAGGATGCAGTAGAACAATCTCACCTCTCCACCAACCGTCGTCTTTGCCATTCTCGAATCATGGCCCCCCTCCGGCTCCGCATCGACGGCGCTACCTTCCGCGACCCCTACAACCGCGAGATCTACCTCCACGGCCTCAACCTCGCAGGCGACACCAAGTTTCCGGCCCATCCGGATGTGCCCTCCCATATCAAAGACCACTTCTTCGACGCCGATACCGCCTCCTTCGTCGACCGCCCCTTCCCCACAGCAGACGCACGCACCCACTTCTCGCGTCTAAAAACTTGGGGTTACAACACTCTTCGCTACATCTTCACCTGGGAAGCGCTGGAGCACGAAGGGCCGGGGAAATACGATGATGAATTCATCGACCACACCATCGCCCTTCTACGCATCGCCAAGGAGTATGGCTTCTATGTCTTCATGGACCCACATCAGGACGTGTGGTCACGCTTTACAGGTGGCTCAGGAGCGCCAATGTGGACCCTCTACGCCGCCGGCTTCGACCCAAGGAAGTTCCTCGTCACCCAGGCGGCACTCGTGCAGAACACCTGGCCTGATCCCGCTAACTTCCCCAAGATGACTTGGGCGACCAATTATCAGCGCTTGGCGTGTCAGACCATGTTCACTTTCTTCTATGCGGGCCGGGACTTTGCGCCGAAATGCGTGATCGATGGGGTGAATATACAGGATTATTTGGAGGATCATTTCTTCGGGGCGTGTAGGCATTTGGCACAGAGGATACGTGATGCGGGCGATCTTGAGGAGGAGGTCGTGATTGGGTACGAGAGCATGAACGAGCCGAATAAGGGATTTGTTGGGCATCCGGACTTGACGAAGATACCCAAGGATCAGAATTTGAAGAAGTTTACTACACCGACCGCCTGGCAGTCTATGCTCAGTGGTTCTGGCAGGGAGATCGACGTTGATACGTACGACTTTGGCAGTTTCGGGCCCTACCAAAGCGGCACGCAACATGTCGACCCCAAAGGCATATCAACATGGCTGGACCCCGAAACATGGGACGACAGTAAATACGGATGGAAACGTGCCGAGAGCTGGAAACTAGGCGTGGATGTTTGGGCCCAACATGGTGTCTGGGACCCTGCCACCGACTCGATGGAACTGCCGCAATACTTTGCGAAGCACCCCACCACTGGCGAGACACTCGACCAGGAGTACTGGACAAACCACTACTTCGTGGCACATTACCGCAAGTACCGCGACGCGATCCGCAGCGTCTGGCCCGAAGCCATCATGCTCTGTCAGCCCGCTCCGTTTGAGATACCGCCCACGATCAAAGGGACCGATGACGATGATAAGAATATGGTTTTCGCGTCCCATTTCTACGACGGCATAACGCTGATCACGAAGAAGTGGAATAAGCTATGGAATGTGGATGTCTTGGGCCTCCTGCGAGGAAGATACTCGAGCCCGGCTTTTGCCATCAAGGTTGGGGAGACGGCGATCCGGAACTGTTTCAAGAATCAACTCTCCAGTGTCCGACAAGAGGGGATCGAGCACATGGGCGTACACCCCTGTGTATACACCGAGATTGGTATTCCGTACGACATGGACGATCAGAAAGCATACAAGACCGGGGACTACAGCTCGCAAGCCGCGGCAATCGACGCCAACCACTTCGCAGTAGAGGGCAGTCAAGCTCAAGGACTCACATGGTGGGTCTACACGGCGAGCAACAGCCACTTCTGGGGCGACAACTGGAATGGCGAGGACCTCTCGATCTTTTGCGAAGAAGACCTCCCCCTACCGTCCCTGAGCTCATCGTCCGACAGAAGTACCACAGGAGGGAAATCAAGTCCAGACCCAAGCAGCCCACGGCACTCCGAATCCCAATCTCAGCTTAGCGGCGCTAGCAGCGCACAAGTCACCCCCAGTAACCTCAAGAAAACCCTTACGATCAGCGACATGACGCCCATCCCGCGCTCCACCAACCAAACCACCGCCACCGACAGCGGGGAAGCCCGCGGCTACCGCGCAGCAGAAGCCCACATACGCCCGCACCCCGAACTCGTCCACGGCAACCTCCTCACCCACGGTTTCGACCTCAAAACCGCCACCTTCACTCTTACCCTCTCCGCTCCCTCCCCAACGCCCTCAGAATTCCCGACGGTAATCTTCCTTCCGGCTTTCCACTTCCCGCCGGGAAGCGGGCAGACGAGCGTCGAGGTCTCGGGCGGGAAGTGGGAGGTCAGGAGCGAAGAGGTGGGGGAGGAGGGAGGTGAGCAGCAGGTGTTGAGGTGGTGGTGTGGGGAGGGGGAGCAGAAGATCACGATTAAGGGGGTGAGGAGGAAGGTGGGGCCGACGGCTGATGGTGGGGAGGGAGGCGAGGAGGAGGAGGGGTATTTGGATGCTTATTGGCAGATGGGGAGGAACTGTGCTGTCATGTGAGGAAGGATAGGGAGAGAGGCGCTGGGTGGAGTGGTTGTGACTGTAGCCAACAGGACCTGGTAC
Organism: Friedmanniomyces endolithicus; assembly: GCA_030411845.1. Lineage (NCBI taxonomy): Eukaryota > Fungi > Ascomycota > Dothideomycetes > Mycosphaerellales > Teratosphaeriaceae > Friedmanniomyces > Friedmanniomyces endolithicus. The sequence continues at coordinate 188,257 of JASUXV010000022.1, forward strand.
GAATCTATGTTACGTGGGCTCGAAGTCATAATTTGACTTTGACAAAGATAGAGCTGGTACTCCTCGGAGTGGCCTTAGGTGTGCCACGATGACTTGCTAGAACAAAGGGAGGATGGGAAGGGAAGGCGTGTACCGCGACAGAGCACGCGAGATCTGTACATAAGTACCGGCAAATGCTACGGCCAGAAACGTCCGCAGTGCCCTCGCCTCCTCCTCCCTGCCCTCTCCCTCCACCGTCTCGCGCCGCACATCGTTCCACTACCCACGCAAACCCCCCTTCTACAACTTCGGCACATGCAACGTCTTACTAACCATAGTACAAGCATGCGCCGCAAACAACCCAACCACAGGATGTACCTCCAATATCCCCGCCCCGACTGTCCCCAACGGCACCTCCCCCTGAATCCACCCCCGGCTCACCCAGAACGCCATCAACCCGACTATAGTCAAACTAGTCGGGATGGGCAGACCCTCGAAGTACGCAGCTTTCCCCGTGGCGTCTTTGGGGACATTGCCAGTGGTGACGTTGAAGCGGGCGAGGCGCGCGAGGCCGGCGAGCACAAAGAGGGTGAGAAGGAGTTGGTCGAGGGGGGTGCGGAGGCCGACGGCGAATGCGCTGGCGGCGGGTGCTACGCCGAAGGAGATCTGTCCCATGCGTCGTTAGTACTCTCGCGCGGTAGCCGCCGCGAATTCATAGGTCTGTAGATTCTGAAGCCTACCAGATCAGCCAACGAATCCAGTTCCTGCCCCATCAAGCTGCTCTTCGCCCTCCACCGCGCGACTTTGCCGTCGAAGAAATCGAAAAACAGGCCCAGCGGCATGAAGGCGAGGGCGATGTAGAGGTCTGTGGTGGCGGTGGGAGGGCCCATGCAGTAGCGCATGGAGGAGAGGATGGAGGTGAAGCCGCAGAAGCCGTTGAGGAGGGTGATGCAGTCGGCGAGGTGGTAGGCGCGGATGAGGGAGAAGTGGCCCGGGTTGGGGTCGTTGAGGAGGCGGACTTGTTTGTCTTGTTCTGGGAGGGAGGGGGAATGAGCAGGTGGGCGAGAAGGAGGAGGGGTGGTGGTGGTTCACTGGCACGTACTTGGTTCTTGGACTACCTCTTTCACCTCCTTGGGCATGCTCGCGGCTGCGTTGAATCGCTTCGACATGGTCTATTTGGTCTCGACGGGAGGTATGTTCGTCGTCCAATGCCGTCCTGGGGTATATGAAAAGGTTGGGAGTAGTTGTAGGTGAAACTGAGGTGATCTTCTCTCCGCGTGTTGCGTTGACTCGCGCTTGTGTTTTGTAACTTCCTGTTTTGGTTTCTTGTTCTTGTTCTGGATCCGCTTTTCCTACGTCAATGTCACGTGACACCGCGTTGAGCGGCTTTGTTCCGCGAAAGGCAGGCACGTCTCCCAATCCAATACACACTCACATGCGTCTCAAGCGAACCAACACTTCAACATTTTCAAGCGGTGAAAATGCGAGATGGCGGCGACAGCGTTCAGGACCCATCACTTGAGTCGACAAGACAGAATCATCGCTTCCGTCTTCCCGCCCCCAAATTTCACGACCCCAACCCCAGAGACTACCCCGAACATTGGCCTACTGGCCTCACCCGGTAGACCTTTCGGAGGCTTCAACGTCACACTGCCAGTCGTGGACGATGCCATTCGCTTCAACCGCGCCTGGAGCACTGTCACGCGTTTCTTGAGTCTGCCCATCCACGGAGCCTTCGAGAAGGAGCGCCAGCATGTGAGCCCCGACATCGAAGATGCCATGTATCAACTCTGCCAGCACCCTCGGGTTCGGGACGATCTGCTCGCCTGGTACGCCAACGAGACTGGAGTGCATTTCAGCAAGTGTGTGCTGCCGAAATTGTCGAGTTGGGAGCTGCCTGTCCCACGATCGGAGGCCCACTCTCTGCTTGCAAAGACGATCGGTTTACTAGGCGAAGCACAGGAGTACTACTTGCGTGAACCATCCGCCCTCCTCGAGAAGACGTCCGACCCAAGCCGCGATGCGGCGTACCAGGACTTCCAGATCAGAACGATCGAGGGGTTGCATGTCCGAGTCCGGCAGAGTTTGCCACTCCCGCGCTTGCAAGATACGATGGCCAGCCTCTTCTACCAGCAAATGAAAGACTCGTTGAGGGAGAATGGCAATCCGGAGCTGTGCTTGAACCGCAAAGAATGCCAATGCAGCCTCGATGTGGAACTCTTGCTGCTCGTTCAGCTACATGAAACTGGTCTTGGTGGTGCTTTGGGCGAGCGTGCTTTTGCGCAGGCCGTGCACAGTATCCTGAAGAAAGCGGCTATTGAAAGGCGATGCTTCCAAGTCGATTGGAGTGAGCAGACTACCGTAATGCCGATGCTGCGAAGTTGGATCGAGACATACGTTACCCCGTTCGTCAACCGTTCACTAGCAGCTCTGACCGGCAATTGCGCTCCCAAGATGTCGGAGATGGATGCAGCCAGATTCGCCTCAATTGCTGTGGCGAACCTTGGGCGACGGCGCACCGCCGCCATCTTCGACTACGTCAAGAGCTGGCCTGCCAGCACATCCGCTTTTCTCGATATACAGGAGTATCTTGCCTGTATGCCGCACGACAAAGTTCATGTATGTGATAGCTTCATCAAGCAAGCCAAGACACGCCTCTTGCACGCCGGTGCCAGCACCACGGAGATCTTGAGTATCTACGCCAACGTCATCCACTCGTTCAGACTGCTCGACGCGCGAGGCGTGCTCCTAGAGAAGGTCGCGCACCCGCTTCGGAGTTATCTGCGCGGGAGGGACGACACCGTTGCGATCATTGCAGCGAGCTTCCTGGCGGACGTCGGTCCAGACGGTCATCTGATCAATGCTGACTCGGAGGAAGTGTGCGCCGATATCTCGAATGAGGTGGCCAACTCTGCGTTGAACGCTATGGATAATGAGCACAAGACACTTCGGTACGACGATATGAACTGGGTCCCCGATCCCATCGATGCAGGGCCTGACTTCAAAGCTTCCAAGTCCGAGGACGTCTTGGCCTACGTCCTGGGCCTGTTCGACCCCGAGGATTTCATCAAGGAAGTCACGACGGTGCTGGCTCAGCACCTACTACAGGCTTCTGACCCAGAGTACGTCAAGGAAATCAGATTGGTAGAACTCTTCAAATCGCGCCTGGACGCCACGAAGCTCCAGGCCGCGGAGGTCATGTTGAAGGACGTACACGACTCGGTCAACCTGAACAAACGCATCAACCCGGCCAAGGGAGCTCACACAGAGCCTCCAACGCCTCGCGAGATCCAAGCCGGCATCCCAGACGAAGGCACTACCCTACAATCCCTCTACACCCGCTACCAAGGCCGAATAAAGCCCGCCCAATTCCACGCCGCACTCAAACTGGTAGCCATCAAACGCCAGGACCTCTACTTCGCCAAACGCACCCGCCTACCACCCGAAACACCACGTACTCCCATCCCTGCCGCCACGACTTCCAATGATCGTTTAGACTTCCGCGTGCAAGTCCTCTCCAGCTTCTTCTGGCCCCAAATGCGCGCCAACGACTTCGCTCTCCCGTCCGATTTCCAGGAGCGCGAGCAAGGCTTCCGGCAGGCTTTCGCTCGTCTACGTAACCAGCGGAAACTACATTTCCGGCACGCGCTCGCTCGAGTGGATATGAAACTGGAACTAGAGGACCGCACGATAGAAGAGAAAGATGTCCCTGTCTGGCGCGCAAGCGTGATCAACGCCCTCGCTGCTCCCGATTGGGAAGCCGATCACGATGACTCTTCCGAGACCACGGCCGAGCGATTAATGTCCCACCTGGAAATGGACGAAGAACTCGTCCTCGACGCCCTAGCCTTCTGGGCCGCGGAAAGGATCATCTACCAGCCCCTCCCCAACTCGGGACACTACGCCATCCTCGAGCGCCTGGACATGGACGTTCCAACCCCTCACCCCACCTCCACCCACCCTACCGAATCCCAGCAGCGACACAAAAGTCAGCAACACCAAGACGCCACCGCCGGGCCAGCGATGCTCTCCTCCGCCCTCATAACGTCCCAAACCTCCCTCCTCCACGACAACGCCCCGATGTTCCAGGCTTTCATCGCGAATATGCTGCGGAATGGCGCGGCCAAGGAGGTCGGGGGCATGATGGGCATCACGGGGATGCTGCGAATGGTGCTCCCCGCTTTCACGTTCGGGGAGGCGGAGACGGCGTGGTTGCTGGAAGGAATGGAGGGGAGAGGGGAGGTGAGGCGGAGCGGGGAGGCGTGGAGTGTGGTTTGAATGACTGCGGTATGATGCTCATTGCGCGGCACGCGCTGCTAGAGCATGCCGGCGGATGTGTCGGAGAAGAAATCCACTCGTAGCATCGATTTCTCCTGAAGAGGCAAACAGAGTAGCGTGTGCAAATACCAGATGAGAGGATAGGAGCTGTGAGGTTCTAGCCACGATCTATATGCAACTTCTCAACATCACCACTGAACCCTCACCCACGCTTGTTACCATGCAATGGTATCCATTTTTCTCTTCTCCTCGCCTCACCCGCTTTCTGAACAGCCACTCGGCTGCAGACCAGCGTAGATCGATCACCGTATCCTCCAACCCAACCCTTAGCATGACGTATCGATTTACTTCCCATAGCTGCCCAATTTGGCCAATAAATCCCTCATATTCACCTGTCCGCCCTGCCCGCCCTGCCCTTGGGCCCCTCCGCCGCTCTGCTGCCCACCGCCAGCCAAACCCTGCTGCAACCCCGCCACCATCTGAGGATTCTGCTGCAGAGCCGCCATAGCCGCTGCCTGCTGCTGGGAATACCTACCCCCAGCAGACTGCGGCGCCCCGGCGTAGGCTGAGGACTGCTGTTGCTGCTGTTGCTGTTGCTGGTGGGAGCCCATGGCCGAGAGCAGAGTTTGCAAGCCCGAGGGGTCGAGGGAGGTGATGAGGTTTTGGAGGTTCGGGGGGGGTGGTGCTTGCTGCTGCTGCTGCTGCTGTGGCTGCGGTTGGGCTTGTTGTTGGGAAGGAGGGTAGCTAGAAGGCGGGTAGCCCGCGGGTGTCGGTGGGGCTTGTGGGTGTCCGTAGTTGGATGGTGGGGCTCCCGCGTAGCCACCGCCGGAGAATTGCGGTTGTTGAGGTGCTCCATACTGCTGCTGCTGCTGCTGCGGCCCAGCGTATCCACCTCCGTACCCCTGCTGAGCAGCAGGAGCAGAATTAGCACCCGCCATCTGCTGCTTAGCCCTCAACACAAGCTCCACCACAATCCCCGGCTCCAACCCATCATACTCCTCAAACGTCACGCTCCCGACCCCGCCCCTCCGATCAAAAACCTGCAAGCCAATCCGTCCCAAACTCTGATTGGCCTTCCCGAGCTTCACCACCGCCACGACACCCTCGACAATCTGCCGCCGGATAACCGCCTGCTCGCTGAGCCGCGGACTCAACAGGAGCACGTCGACGCGTACGCCGCGGGAGACGAACGCCTGCTCGACCCAGGTGATGAAATCGCGCTCGAGGCTATCGAGCACGATGATCTGGACATCTGGGACGTCGCGGGGCGCTCGCCGGGGCAGGGGGAGGTCGTCGTCTTCGCTGTGTCGCGGAGGAGGGGTCGGTGAGCGGTATCGGCTTCCGCGGTCGGATGCGCGACTGAAGGGCGGGGAGCGGTCGCGGTAGCGCTCGTCGAAGCGGTCGCGGTATCCGCGTTGCGGCGGGGAGGGGGATCTCTGTCTATATCCACTTGTCCCAGCTCTTCCTTGGTTTCGGCCGTTCGATACATAGCGGTCTGTGCCTGCTGCTGGCTTGCCTCCTCTTGCGTAGTCCGGAGATCGTGAACGGCGGCCCTGATTCTGGTTCTGAGCCGGGATGCGGTTCTTCTGCGGTTTACTGATTTCGAGATCTGCGAGGAAGTCAGCACACTACCCCGTCGCGGCTACAGCCCACATGATCGTTTTCGCTCACGTATCCTCTTATCCCGGATCTGCTTTCCCTGCTCCACCTCCATCGCCCGCTTACACTCGTCCGCGCTCAAGAACTGCACAAATCCATACGCCTGCTTGATACTGATCTGCGCCAGATCCCCATACCGCCAGAACACATGAAAGATATCCCGCTTCGTCACCTTCTCGCTCGACAAGTTCCCTAGAGCAGACAAGGCGCCATCAGCAAAACGTCCCTCGACAGCAGCGACGGCGCGATCAGCATCGTCATCGACGAGCGTGACCTCGTCCTTGCGGGTCTTGGAGCCATCGAGGTTACGCGTACCGACGAACAGTCTCGAGCCGTTAGGGAACTGCTCCCAGCGGCCCTCGGAGACAAAGTGCCGCTCCGTCTCGATGAAGTGGTCGTATTTGGCCTGCGTCTCGGCGTCCCAGGGCCGGTCGTCGACGCTGGGGACTTCGCCGGCGGCGAGCTTGTGCTCCCGGCGGGATTCGATGGGGGTGCCGCTGGCGACGGAGTTCGCTGCGCTGAGGTCTCGTTGGGCGCTGTAGGTGTAGTTTGAGACGGCAGCGACGGGTGTTTGTGCTTGGGCACGCGGGCCACCTGCTGGCTGGAAGGTGGAGGCCGAAGGGCTATACGAGTACGTCGGAGCCTGTGCTTGCGACGTGGCGGCGGACGTGGGAAGGATGGGCGAGGGTACAGGCGGGACGTAGTTTCGACTACCTGGGTCGGCGACGTTGCCTTGAGCGCCATTTGGCTGCTGCTGGGGCTGGAAGGCCGAGTGGGCGGCGTGGGGATGGTAGTCGCGGATATGTTGGCTATGGACATAGTTTTGGTTGATGAGCGGCTGCTCTTGCGGTGGAGGGCGTGGCGGAAGCCCACTGGGCGGGGCACCAAGACCCGCCGCGGTGGCGGTGGCGGACGAGGCTGCGACATCATGACCAGGTGCCGACGGCAGAGCTTGGGCTGGGGAGGGAGGAGTCACACCATTCGCCACAGACGTAGACGCGGACTGTGGGACCTGGTATGTCGAGAGAAGGGCTTGAACGTCGGCATTGGGATCGAACGGGAGCGCGCTGGTGGGTTGCGCTTGCTCGCTCTGAGCACCGACAACCTGAAAATCAGACTGTGCAGTATGCACAACAGCGGGTATGCTAGGGTCAGACGACGGGTGGAGTGCGTCGAAAGCGACCGCTTCCAGCGCCGGTGGGACTTGAACGGTGGAGTTGGCCTGATGGGATGCGTCGTTCGAGGTCTGAAGAAAGCTGGAGTGCTCGGCCGCAATTGTAGTCACGTTCGTGCTACTTGCGGCCTCTCCCGTCTGATTTGGCTCATCGTCCCGCATTATCTCATCTAGCACTGCGCTCGCGGCCTCGCCACCGGTCGAGTACGGCGAAGCATATGCTTCAGCCTCCTCGGGCTCGTTCGGGTCACGCCACAAGTTGGGCCTTATCTCGGTATTTCGCATGGCGGGATCAGCCATATGTGGTTCGGTCTGGTTGAAGTCTACGTCCGTCTGCATCTCGAGAACGGGAAGGTTGGTAGGTGTTGGGAAGTGGAGAGGCTTGGGCGAGGCGGGCGACAGAGGCGTATGCTCGCTTTGGTGGAGAGGTTCTTCAGGCGTGGGGGAGGTGTGGTCAAAGTTCATGGGTTCACAAGGCCGCGCATGGGCGCTGGACTGGTGGTGGGAGGGTGGAGGTTGGGTAGGCTTCCGGACATGCTCTAGTCAGTGGGACCGTCTTTGTGGATGGTGGTCAAGGGTGGGCAGCGGGTGGGTGTCGAGCGCGCGATATGGGTGCGCCGTTGGAGACAGAATGTCTGCTGGGTAAGAGGACAATGATGGCCGCGCGCAATCAAGACATACGCAAATGTGTAAGGCTTCAGTGGGCGGTTCCACTGCTCGCTCTCAGCCCGGTTCCCCTGGGGAAGATGAGGGACAGGAAGTGAGGAGGGTGGACAGACGGAGTGAACGAAGGGTTATGCTGGGTGGGTGAAGGGCGGTGCGGCGGAGAAGGGTGTCGAGAAGGAATAGACATGGCGTTGGTGGAAAGCCAAAGGTGAGCATCAAGGTGAAGAAGTTGCGCTCGCGCCGACCCGAAGCCGACGTTATGCCGACAGACATTCACATTGACCTCCTTCCTAATCCACTGGGACCCGGTGCAGCATGTTCCAGCGTTTGAGCAGACCGAGCACTCTAGGCTCTTTCCGTGCCTTCCCCTTCCAGCGTTCCTACGCAGCAGCCAGACACGGTGCGCCAGCCGACGAAGCCGACCTATCCGCCGCCCGAACCTGGCTCTCGAATCTATCCCCCACCACAATCCCCCGCACCATCTGCCAGATCTCCTTCAGCCGCTCCAGCGGGCCCGGCGGCCAGAACGTCAACAAGTGAGCCCCCTCAAACTTCCCCACCACCACTCCCACACCACAAGACTCATGTACATACCGCAGAGTCTCCTCAAAAGCCACCCTCCGCGTCCCCACCTCCACCCTCCTCCCCCTCCTCCCCGCCCTCCTGCGTCCACACATCCTCGCGAGCCGCTACCACGCCGCCAAATCTCACGACCTGGTAATCCAGGCCGACGAATCGCGCAAGCAAGCCGACAACGTGGAGGCGTGTTTCCGGAAACTGAGCGAGGTCGTCGCCGAAGCGGGACGCGAGGCAGTGCCGGGGGAGACGAGCGCGGCGCAGGGGAAGCGGGTGGAAGGGTTGCAGAAGGCGGAGGCGGCGGGGCGGAGGAGGATGAAGGAGATGCAGAGTAAGAAGAAGAGCGCGAGGAGGGGCGGTGGGGGCCGGGACGACGGGTGAGGGAGGAGAGCTGTGTCTGCCTTGAAACCTCGCTTCCGTCCGTTCGCTTCCGGCGAACGAAAGATGGGTGCCGCCGTTGCAGGCGCCGGGCTGTGGAAGACGCTGCGCCAGGCAGGCGCGCGGGCGTCCCGGACGTGCGGGTCAGGGGGACGCCAGCCTCGGACTCGAGACCACGGGCCTCGACTTGCCTCCCTCCTGAACGCACGAGCGCAGCTCCGGGCCGCCAAACTCGCAGCCCCGAACCCGTCGATCGCGCCGAAGCAGCCGCACTCACCCACCAACCAACGCCTCGGACGCGACAGAAGCCCGCGCTTTCCAGTTTACTGCTACAGTCCCACAGAAGCCGCCCACGACCTCCACGTTGTTCAGCCGTGCTCTGCTTCACGCGCCACGGAGCCGAGCGGGAGCTGTGGATTGGCGGTGGAGGTTACCTGGAAATGATTTCGCGAGGTTGTTGATGACCATGTCGAGGACAACGAGGATGAAATCGAGGCTTCTTGACCTCGGTGGAGCGTGGCCATCGTAGCGCCGTATGTGAAGCAGGGAAAGGGGGGGGGGGGGGGGGGGTGGGGGGGTTGGATGTCTGTGTGTCTTGTCTCTCGCGGTGTGTGTATCGCGTGGTGTGCCTGGCTCGTGGGTGAGATCGAGTTGGTTCTGCCTTGGGGTGGCGGCGTTCAGTGCACCGAAATGCAGTCGAACTTCTCCTGTGGCAGTGGGTGGCACAATCGATCTCTACACAACGCGGGCTTCAGGATGCGTGTAGGAAGAGTTGTTAAACAGTCGAAATACGCAGAACAAGTATGAACATCTCACGTCTCTCTTCTATCCCCTGATCCCTAATTCCAGAAGGCGAAATTTACACTACACCGCCTTATCGCTCGAATACTCCTCCTCGCTCCGATCCGACCCATTCCTCGCCTCCATCGCCCGGCCTCCAGCCATATGAGGATCATATTCGGGCGTACCGGGAACCTCACCCGCCAACTGCTCGAGCGTCTTGCGCTTCGTCTCGGGGATCAACAGCGTGGTGAAGACGCCGCCCAGCATGAACAGCGCGTAGATCTCCAGCACGTGGTTGAGCCAGGGGTTCGGGTTGGCCTTGGTGGCGCCGCCGCGGGTGCGCAGCGTGCCGATGCAGACCTGGGCGATGATGGAGCCGATTTTGCCCGAGGCGGCGGAGATGCCGTGGGAGGTGCTGCGGTAGCGCGTCGGGAAGCACTCGCCGGGGACGATGAAGGTGGTGCTGTTGGGGCCGAAGTTGAAGAAGAACTCGGCGATGACGTAGCAGGCTAGGAGGCCGTTCTGGCCGATCTTGTGGTAGCCGAAGCCCATGATGCCTGGAGGGTGGAGGTTAGTTGGGGGGTGGTTCACTGGGGAGGAAGGGGGCACGACGTACAGAAGATGATGGTCAGGATGACGAAGCCGCCGAGTTGAATGGGTTTGCGGCCGATGGTGTCGACGGTGGCGACGGTGACCCAGTAGCCGGGAATGGCTCCCGCGCAGACGAGGATGATGTTGCCAACGGCGATGTTGTAGAGCTTGATGTACACGTTCGGGCCTGTTATATCAGGGTTAGCAAGATGTCGTCGATTGCAGTGCGGTTCAGGCCCGTATCGAGTCCCAGATCCCGCAGTAATCATGAGCTTCGCACGTCGGACAGTCTCATGGCTGGAATGAGTGGAAGCAGGGTGATCTTACCAGTACCGTAGCCGATTGTCGACAGAATAGTCGAGTTGTTGAGACCAACGCCGTAGAAGGCGACGTCGAGGAAGAACCAAGAGCCCGCCGTGCCCAAAAGCACCTTGCCGTACCTCCACTGCCCGTAATGGCGCATGAAGTCCCCGAACGAAGCCTTGGGGATCTCGAGCTGGGCCGCCGAGTCGCGCATGCCCTGCACACGCGCGACCTCGTCCGGAATGCCCTCGGGCTTGCTGGTCAGGTAAGCCTTGATGTCGCTGCCACCCTTGACGACATCGCGGGAGACATCGAAGGTGTAGCGGGGAGTCTCGGGGATGGTGAGGCGGTAGTAGAGGGCGATGCAGCCCGGGACGGCGCCCATGCCGATGATGGTACGCCACATCTTGTCGACGGCCAGGCCGCAAACGCCGGTGCAGTCCGCGTAGCTGCTGGTCTTGGCCGTCAAGAGCGACTCCTTGAAGCCCACGGTGACGATCAGGGCGATGATGCCGGCGGCGAACTGGCCCATACCCTGCATGGCGAACACGGAGCCCATCATGGCACCGCGCCACTTGGTGGTCGCGAACTCGGAGGTGATGATGCTGGACAATGGGTAATCTGTGTATGTTCAAATTAGCGATCCTGGTGCCGATTTGAGGTGGAAGTCTCGTTTGTTGTACGCACCACCGCCGATACCGATGCCCATCAGGACACGCCAGAACACGATGACACCCACGAGGGAGATGCCGGGAGAGTTGGAGGCGAGCGCCTGGGCGAGAGTGGCAAAGATGATGATGATGAGCTCGAGACCGTACATCTTCTTGCGGCCGACGATGTCGGCAAGAATACCGAAGCCCAGCTGTCCCAGAACGGTACCGCCGGACGTGGCGACCTTGATGGCCGTGTCGGCGCTGGTGGGGATGACACCTCCATTTTTCTTGCCTTGGAAGTAGACGATACCGAGCAAAGTGGTCACGATACCGATGGCGAAGATGTCGTAGGCGTCGGTGAAGAAACCGATGCCAGCGACGATGATGGCGCGGATGTGGTACCAGCCGAAGGGGGCTTTGTCAATCTCGGCGAGGGCGAGACGGCGGCGCTCGTTGGGGTCGGCGATGTGTGCGTAGTCATTGCTGCGGAGAAGGTAAGGTTAGATGGTGGAGGGTGGAGTGAGGACACTCGGGGCGGGGTGCGATTCGAGGGGTGACGTTGCGGCTCGAAGAGTGAGGTTGCGGTTCGCGAGGTGAGGTCGGCTTGACTCGAGGGGTGCGGTCGCGGTTCTCGTGACTTACTGGAAGTTGTGGAAGGCAGCGTTGCCTCCTGCCGTTCTCGTCGCCATCCTGTCTCAAGCTTCCCGAGTGAATGTACCAGGGAGGGTCTTGGGGTGAGGTGTCAAGTATTCTGCCAAGGAAGGGAGTGACTTGGGTGAGACAAGAAACCGTGAGCACAGGAGTGGCTACAGCTTATAACACAGCCAAACGCCAAGCAGTAGTGACCATGCCACACCTCACCCTTCTCTCAAGAAAAAGCGCGGTGCTAGCGAGAATGAACAGGCGCGGGTCTGCCGTTGCCTTCTGGCCGCGCTGGTACGCGCTCACTCCTACCCAGCGGACGCCATTCGCTTACAGCCTAGTCCGGACGCCCCGCGACCTTCCACGACCTGCATACAACTTCCAAGTGGGCTGTGGAAGAGCCAATCGTGCGTGAGGCACCAATTGTGCGCCCCGGCTCATCAACGTGCATCCTCCCGCCAAGCGCCAAGAGGGGCGGTTGATGGCGAGGTTGCGTGAGTAGCGTGACATGATAGTCTCCACGCACCCGGCCCTTTGGGGCAACACTGCCGATGTAGTTGGAGATCATCCCAATTTGGCTTTATGGCAGGCCAGTCTAATAACCTTCGCTGCATCATCCTCGAACGTCTGCATTTGCGACAGACTGACCTCTGTTTGCGCGTAGACACAAATCGAACACGACCAAGAAGACATCATGGTGGGATTACAGCAGAGAGACTGCTTACTGGACAGCCGGAGAGATGGGCCACTCAGCTGATGGACTCCGATGTGCGACTCACACGCGCTACAGCAGCCAAGCCCAGCACCACACGGCGCCCAGTCGATCTGTCAGGAGCATGTCACTGCCACCGAGCTGATTCCAATAGAAATCCCTATCAGGCTTCGTCATCCTGTCCCAAGCTCCCGTTTTGCATATGTAGCAGCGCCGCGGTGTGAGGCCGCCCTTATATAAACCCTACAGTCCATCAAACACAACACTGCGCCTGCTGTCGTGAGACCGTGGACACGCGATCCTTGGTCGCACGCCTCAAACATGCTGCCTCAGGATATCCCGACAGAGCCACACACAGACCGGAAAGGCAACAGGGGGCCCTTCGCCACCACACGCAATAAAAGAAGAACCAAAGCATTGGGAATCACCGCGCGAGCGCCGGAGCATCGAGTGAGATTCGAGAGGTGAGGTCGAATGCAGCCAATCAGACAGCCGGATTCGAAAACGTGGTTGCGGGATGCTTGTGCCCCACTACAGGGCAGTACCTTACCTGTGCGCCAAGACTCCTTTTCACCCACGCCTCTTGGATTTTGGGACGTTTTGGGGTTTCTCCCGTCGTCCACTCACGTCTCCACCACGCAGGCGAGATGCGCGACGGCGGAGTTATTTCGACCTCGGCCGTTTGCTCCAAGCACGGTTTTATTTGGTCGTCCTGGCCGAGCTTTCACCGGCGTGGCGCGACGGAGATACATGTAACTTCAACGAAACGGTTGTTGTGATATTCGGTAGACCAAGCTTTCGCTACCTTATTTTTCTCCCGACAGACGCAACTCATGCGAGCGTGTCTATGCGGGCACGTGGGTTAAACTGGCCAAGACAGATCGTCGGGAGCTTTTTGATTGTTGAACGAGAATCAGACTGCACGGCTCGTCGTCCGAGGATGATGATGCGTCCTCTCCCTCACTGAAGCAGTACTATTGGCCACGAGGGTCCTGTGGACGTCTACGTCGACGCTCTCGTGCGTTGGAATCGACAACTACTCCCGCCCACCCGGTCATCGTGCTGGACACCTGCGCAATGGCGATCTAGTGCCGTCATCGTCACGTCGCCTATATTGCTTGCCACATCATCACGGCCAAATGGTGCTTCTGCCGGGGTTAAACACAATGATGTACGCAACCACTCGGTATGGGTGACTTCGGTCGAGCACTTCCAGGACCACTCGAGCGTCCGTATATTCCCGACGTAGTATCCTCTCACGCTTCCTGCGTGAAAGGCGGTCCGAATATGTATAAGACTACAGACATTGTCAGTACCAAGTGATGAGTTCGCACATACACTTCGTCGACGACCCGCGTACCTGGTAGGCGGCTCTGCATGAATCATTCTGGGACTCGAGCTGTATGACTCCACATCGGGACGTGACAGCGCCCGGAGTTGAAGTGTGCCGGCAGAGTGCGCCGTTCAGTAAATGACTACCGCATGACACCACCCCTCCCCCTCGTCCCGCCACCTCCTCTTCCAATCCCACTCCCTGCTCTGCTAGCAGCACCTCCAGCAGTAGTACCACCTCTCGTCCCTCCCCCGACCCCTCTGCCCCTGCCACTCTCCACACCGCTGGCTCTCCCCCACGCAGCAGACCCACTCCTCCCTGCCACCACACCTCCCCTCCCTCTCATCGCAGAAGCAGATGCCCCGGAATATCTGCCCGCAGGCTTTCTACTGCTCACCGGCGGGTTGTCCACAAAGGAAGTATCCGTTGTTAAGAAGGTGGCGTCCGGTTCGGCGGGGCCTTGAGGAGGGTTGTCGTAGCGGTTGGCTGTTGTTTGGGGATGCTGGGCGGAAGGATGGGGTTGGGAGTGGGGCGGTCGGAAAGGGGAGTGCGCGGATTGGGTGGCGTGGCGGGCGAAGGATTGAGGGATGGGCGCCTGCGTGATAAGATAAGTCAATATGGTACCTACGCTCTACATATACACACTGGAGAGCTTCATATATATAAAGCCAAGTTGGTGTGTACGGTATTACCTACCTCAGGAAAATCCACACAAAAAGCACTCATATTCATCCCATACAGAAACGCGGCGAAATTCTCGCTGAAGCGTCCTAAGCTCTCGTTCAGGAGCTGGAGGTGCATGAAATTGGCTTCTAGGTCGGCCATGCTGTCGCTTAGTTCGGCGAAAGCCGGTTCCAGACGAGCGAGAGCAGTGTCGGGGTTGGCTGATGAGGAGGTGGAGGCGGATGTTGAGGGGTGGATGGGGAGGTGGGGGGTGGTTTGTGAGGCGCGGAGGCTGGTGCGGGACGGGGGACGGAGGGGGGTCGTGGGGCGGGTGGGGGGTCGGGGGTGGGAGCGGGGGTGGGATGCTGTTGCTGGGGTTGTCGTCGCCATTATTGTGTGTGATGATGGATAGATCGTCCGAGTCGCGTCGCAAAGTTGGGAACACGCGACTCGGCATCCGGCAGTGCCTTAGGTTGTACCCGATGCCCCGCCTTCCGCTGCCGAGCCGCCGAGAACAATTGCGTCATGGCTCGCTTACTCGGCGTTTGCGGTCGACTGGACCTTACGTCCACGATTTGAAGTTTTGGGATGCGGAGGACAGTCAGCGAGCGCGAACTAATAAGGCACTTGTACCACCGTCGCCGCTTTCTCATGTCAACTCCTACTCGCGCCCACCTGCACCGCCTCACCGCCAAGCACCCCAATCGCCGACTCGCGCATCCGCCAAGACTGCCAATTCGTGACTTCCCCATCCGTCGCTGCTTCGCCCAGCGCACCGCGTCACGCCCAGCACATATATATGCCCGGCGGACAGTGATAACCAGCGCAATCGACCCATTCACCCTAGCAGCAGCGGCGACAGTCTCCGTGGGTATCGCCTACTTCGCGACATCACACCGTGGCAGCGATCAGGCCGCGGATACCGGCGCAAAGCCGACAGAAGAGAAAGCGATCGCGCATCAGGCGCGTCTACGGGAAGACGAGGAAGACGATATGGCGGCGCAACGACTCCCTGGCCGACCAGGTAACCTCTCACCCGACCAAGAAGCCAAGCTGAAAGAAATGTGGGCGGCCACCCTCGAAGTCTTCGGCGTAATCCACGAGCGCCTCTCCCTCGAAACCAACGGCGCATCCACCCCCGCCTCCGCCGACGACAACACAACCTCCACCGAACCCAAGAAAAAGCACCGCAGCCGCCTCTCTCTGGGCCTCGGCCGAAAGAAAGACAAAGCCGCCGGCAAGGAGAACGACCCGGACGCCAACGGCAACGACAAGCACGGCCAGAACCGCGACTTCCAAGCCGCCCTCGCGAGCCAGACCCCCGCCCAGCTCCGCGAAGCCTTCTGGAGCATGACCAAGCACGACCACCCGGACGCTCTCCTCCTCCGCTTCCTCCGCGCCCGGAAATGGGACGTCCACGCCGCGCTGGTCATGCTGGTCTCCACTATGCACTGGCGCAGTCAAGAGATGCATGTGGATGACGATATCATGCTGCGTGGGGAACAATACGCTTTACGGGAGTCTGTTGCTGGGAACGCGGCGGAGAAGAAGGAGGGCGCGGATTTCATGGCGCAGCTGCGGATGGGCAAGAGCTTTCTTCACGGCACGGATAAAGATGGGAGGCCGTGCTGCTATGTCCGGGTGCGTCTGCACAAGCAGGGGGAGCAGAGCGAGAAGTCCCTCGAGCGGTTTACAGTCTACACGATCGAAACTGCGCGGATGCTCCTCCAGCCACCGGTCGATACCGCGACG
Organism: Friedmanniomyces endolithicus; assembly: GCA_030411845.1. NCBI lineage: Eukaryota > Fungi > Ascomycota > Dothideomycetes > Mycosphaerellales > Teratosphaeriaceae > Friedmanniomyces > Friedmanniomyces endolithicus. The sequence continues at coordinate 204,399 of JASUXV010000022.1, forward strand.
ATAGTGTTCGACATGACGGATTTCACCATGGCGAATATGGACTACACGCCGGTGAAATTCATGATCAAGTGTTTCGAGGCCAATTACCCGGAATCCCTGGGCAGCGTTCTAGTCTACAAATCCCCGTGGCTGTTCCAGGGAATCTGGAAAATCATCAAAGGCTGGCTAGACCCCGTCGTGGCCTCGAAAGTGCATTTTGCTAGTAATGTTGAGGAGCTGAGTCAGTGGATCCCGCGGAATGGGATTAGTAGGGAGTTGGGCGGGACGGAGGACTACACGTATTCCTACGTCGAACCCCGGGAGGGCGAGAATGCGGCTTTTGCCGGCACGGTTTCGAGGGATAAGTTGCTGGAGGAGCGGATACAGCTGGTGAGTTCGTACGAGACGGAGGTTCTGGCGTGGATCCACGGGGAGGGGAGTGGAGAGGGGAGAGGGCGGTTGGCGCAGAGGCTGGCGGAGAATTACTGGAGGGTGGATCCTTTTGTGCGGGCGCGGGGGCTGTATGATCGGACGGGGGTTATTGGGCAGGGGGGGAGGTTGGACTTTTATCCTGGGAAGGTGGGGGTGGGGAGGGGAGGGGAGGATGGGGTTGATTGACTGGGAGCGGTGGAGGCGGGTTGTATGAGTAGGAGTAGAGAGACGAGTAACGAGACTTTTGTGCCTGGCTATGAGATGCTTTCGACCCGTGTCAACTCTGTGCTTGGTATGATTGATGGCCGTAGAGGGCGATTGCCATCATGTCGTGCCGCAGCGCAGTTGTTGCGGTGCTCGAAGATGGTTGCTCTCATGTGTGCAACAGCGAGATGATGTAGTACACAGCTACCATTCGACCCCAAGTTGTTTTGCAGCCCGATCTGAGAACTTGCTAGCTCCATGGACTTTACTTTGCACGAGTGGACGGATTTCGTAACTTCCGTTCTGGGCTGGGAGCTCGGACCTCGGCAACGGAAAGTCAGCTTCAAGATTTCAACCGGGGGCTCATGCTGCAGCAGGACACCTCAATGCTTCTCTCTCGTCCGCACAGTACCAGGTCACCGGCTCGGGTAGGGATAGATAGAGACTAGATCGCATCTCACTCTCCCTCCAGAGATCCGTGTATGGGTCTTTTTGGAATCCGGCCCTAGCAACACCTTATGCTCAGAACCCAAACCCTCGCCACTCTCGCCCTCAGGACACACCCATCTCTTCTAAGACCAACACTCACCAACCCCCCCCTTCACCATCCCAACCCGATCCCTCCAAACCCCCCCTCCCCGCCCCAGGAAAATGGTCGAGCCCCTTTCCCACCTCCCCCCCATCACCCGCCTCAGCCCCCTCGTCCTCCGCATCCTCGGCGGCAACCCCAGCAAATTCACCCTCCAAGGAACCAACACCTACCTCCTCGGCGCTGGCCCCCGCAAACTCCTCCTCGACACCGGCGAAGGAAACTCCCTCTGGCCGCAAACCCTCAAGGAAGCCTTGGAAGCCGGAAACGCCTCCGTGGGCGAAGGCGTGAGCATAGAAACCGTCCTCCTAACGCATTGGCACCCGGATCACATCGGCGGCGTCCCCGCCGTCCGCGCGCTGTTCCCGGACGCTAGGGTGTACAAGAACCGCTGCACGCACGTCTCGCCGGACCAAGAAGACATAGCCGACGGCCAGCTCTTCCGCGTCCCCGGCGCCACTCTCCGCGCCCTGCACACCCCCGGCCACGCGGCGGACCACATGGCCTTCCTCCTCGAAGAGGAAGACGCCATGTTCACGGGCGACAATGTCCTCGGGCACGGGACGGCGGTTTTCGAGGACCTGGCGGTGTATATGGGGAGTCTGGAGCGGATGGCGGGGACGGGGTTCCGGGGGAGAGCGTACCCGGGGCATGGGGAGGTGATTGAGGAGGGGCGGGGGAAGGTGGGGGAGTATGTGCGGCATCGGCTGGGGAGGGAGGAGGAGGTTTTGGGGGTGCTGAGGGGGGAGGAGGGGGGCGGTGGTGGGGAGGCGGGGTGGAGTAGTATGGGAATTGTGAAGGTGGTTTATAAGGTGTATCCTGAGGGGTTGCATGGGCCGGCTGAGGGGGGCGTGGTGCAGGTTCTGAGGAAGCTGGAAGGGGAGGGGAAGGTGGAGCGGGTTGGGGCGGGTGGGTGGCGGATAGCAGGTGCGGAAGGGCAGAAGAAGAGCGCGTTATGAAGGGCTGTGAAGCCTTCCCCTCTTCCCCTTCTTGTAGGTTCTTGTGCGTTGGGATCTCGCGACGAAGAAGCAATACGGGGAAATAATCCGACTCCCTCGAGAGTGACAATGTGATCGGGCTGGGCTGGGCCAAGCCGCGCTCTGCCTCTGCTGCCGCGGAAGTTCACGAGATCTCGTCCAACTGTGACCAGTAGCGACGACGCGATGCAGCCGCGAATGTATATACCGTCATCAGCGCCACATTGCAGCTTGCGTACTCCGCGAGAGCTCAGATCACCGCCGTCATACAACTAGATATACACACTCTCCTCCGTCCGCCTTCCCTTCGCCTGTCTCTGCCAGGAATCTCCAGCCCAGCACGCACGTACGCACTTCCTATAGATTATCCCGCAAGCTCCTCAATGACCCAGACGAAGCCCTAGAAGAGGAGGTCACCAGGCTCAAGCATAATATCTCGGCTCGTCGAACACGTGATAGAAATGCCCTCGGACGCCTTCGCCCTTGAAGAGGGAAGGGAAGCGCATATCCTGCGGTACCTCCGCCTCGGGAACCAAACCCGCGCTGAGGTCTTCGGGTTGGCCGACGACGAATTTGCCGACCTGCGATATATTAGTAAACCTCCACGTCGCAGTAGTGTGGGTGAAACGAAGAGAGAGCATACCTGCAGTTCAGTATCCGTCACCGTCCCCCGACTCAACCTGGCATACCCACTCCTCCTCAAATTCTTGTAAAGGATATACTCGCACCACCGATCCCAATCACTAGGATCAATATCCCGCATCCCGCTCTTCTCGCTCACCCAGGTGTTGTAATTTCCTTTTCCGGGTTCCATGACGAGGTAACTGAGCAAAATCGCGGGACGCGAACTCTGGCCCATGAGGGTCGACATGTAGTCTGACTGTTGTTTGCGGTCCTCGACGTCTTCTTCCTGCCCGGAGTGGAAGACGTAGACGTCCACCAGCTCGCCGTAAGCATCGATAACGGCGTGGATCGCTGGCGCGAGTTCGCCTGCGGGGCTGGGCGTGAGGTGGTGCGTGCTGTTCACGATAGGGAACTTGGACAACAGGGCACATCCCCAGGTGTTTTTGTCCGGGCCGGGGCCTTGGTCAACCCACATCCCCAGTTCCTCGGCGAGGTACTGCGTCGTGTCGCGCATGCCCATAATGATGCGTTGGTTGTCGCTTTCAAGGAGGCCGATGAGGTCGAGTTCGCTTTCGCGGATGAGGGACTCCATGCGGCGCTCGGAAGACCACATGTCGTTGTCGATGCTGAAGTGGACCGTCCAGATGCCGGCGGTGATGACTTTGCTGTCCGGGTGGTAGGGCTGGTAGTTGTAGGGCGGGAAGCGGAGGTAGGCGATACTGGCGCTGAGGAGTTGGAGGGCGAGGAGGATGTAGATGTAGTAGCTTCGCTGGCGTTTCGCGGCGGGGTTCGGAGGTGGGTAGAAGGTGCGGTTGCTGTCCATGGCTACGCCGGGGGTGCTGCCGGTGCCGTTTTGGAGGGCGGAGAACACGCCGCAGCCGAGGAGTAGCATCATGGTAGCCATGACCCAGTCTGTGCGCTCACGTACTAATGGGCCGCCGGGAACGAAAGCGTACGCTACGACCCAGATGCTGAAGAGCAGGATGAAGTTGTAGACCAAGAATCCGAGGCCAAACGTCCTGCCGGGAGGGAACTTGATGGCGTTGCTTACCAAGATGGGTGCAATGGCAGTCACATAGAGTGTAATCGCCAATCCACCATAGTAGCCCGTCCAATTCTCACAGTAGGTCAGCACCGCAGCACCTATGCTCCCGATCCCAAAAGCCGTCCAGGTACGCACGAGGTTTGGGTAGAAGAGTCCGGCCATGAGACCCAGACCCATCGTCGCGATCGTCCAGGCACCGTGCGGGACAGCCAGGGGGCCACGGACAGGGAATCCGGACCAAGTCCAGAGAATGATGGTGCTAGAGTCGGAGAGCAGGTAGTGCAGCGCGAACATGAGTCCGCCAAACCCGAGGCTCGCCAGGGCAGAAGGGCCTTTTGTAGGCTTCTCGTGCTTTGGAGCTAACGATGGGTTGGCGGCCATTGCCGGTTTCCGGAGATACAATCGTCCAATGGCGACCAAGAAGAGAGCTATACCAGTCTTGTTCCAACCGCCGTTTTCTGCGTTCATGATCGGCCAGACGGGGTTGTTCGTCCAGAAAGCGAATTTGGCGATGCTGCTGGCGATCAAGCCGATAGCCCAGGCGTTGATCCGAGCCTGCCCAACCTGTCAGTACCGAACCGAACGGCAATGAGAGCGGATGAGAATCCTCACTTCAAGCTTAGCCGCATCATTCTTATCTCGCCAGAGCGACCCTACCAACCCCAAACACCCTGTCCAAACCCCTGCGCTCACAGTCGCCAGTCTCCATTCAGGAGACACTACCAGGTAAGCGAGTAAACCCGCCAATCCATTTAGAAGATAAGACCCCGGCATGGCGTCGGCGATATGCCGTCGAAAGGCAGGGATCCCAAGGAGGAAGGGCGAGATGCTGGATAAGATGGCGATTTCGTACCCAGAGAGACCCATGTGCCAAAGCGGAAAGTACCAGCAGACGAGGCCGAGGGAGGTAATGACGGACCAGAAGATGAACTAGAAAATGGGGTTAGGTTGTTGCTAGGATCAAAAGAGGAGGTTGAACTTGGGCTTACGCCAATGTAGACATCAGCTACTGCGTCCAGCATCTCACCCCATCGAAACTGGGTATCGAAGACCTGGCCAATCGGCTTGTCCTTTTGCGTTTCGAGGAAGGTGTCTTGAGCGCGCTTACTGTCTCTAGTAATCACATCATCGGTCAGCATCAACTCACCGATTGTCAGTTGCGGTGATGGGGCGGACAGGCGTCGTACCGGGCTACTTTGGAAGCCGTTGCACGTACCCTCTGCTCAGGCCCTTGACATCCTTGATCACGATCTCGAGGCTCTGGAAGTCCAATGCAGTCACAGCGTCAAAACCAACGTCGATGAGGACGAGCGACCACTCGAATAGTGCGTAGATAGTGTAAGCTGATCATCACCGTCAGTATTTAACGTGGATTACCAAAGATAGAATGCTTTCGTGACGCACCTCCCGGTACCCGGTGAATCTTGTGCTGTAGGAAGAAATACAGCATCGGCACCAATGTCGCAAAGAAGCCGCCGGCCAACCACTTCCGCCACCACACCGTCCTCAAATGGTTCGGCGGACTCAACGCCAAGCAGCCCAGTGTCCACGGAATGGAAGCGACCAGATAGCTGACCATAAAGTAATCATGCCAATTGTGATCATCCGTACTAGTCACATACGTCCACCCTCCACACGTCAACGTCCTGAACACCCCAACACCCGCGACCCACTTCGCCGCTGAAGAGCCCGGGCGCTTCGTGAGGAGGTAGTTGAGGAAGACGAGGGCGAAACGCGGACCGGAGGTCATGGCGATGAAGATCTGGAAGACGGAGCGCTCTGGGTAGCGGTCGCCGATGGTGGAGGAGACGGAGGGGAACCATTCGGTCGGATAGCCGAAGTGCTCGTTCTCGACAATCTTTTTGTAGTGGAGGGAGAGGCCGACGAGGAGGGCGCCGAGGAAGGCTGCGTAGGCGCAGAGGGTGTGGGCATGGGAGATGTACTGGCCGGGGATCTGGTGGGTTGTTAGTATGACGGGCGTCTGGTGGTTGGGGGAAGGGGAGTGCGGTACAAGGGCCACGATATCGCCATCGCGGTGTTTGGGTGCCATTGTCGGTGCACGATGGCTGTGAAGGAGAAGAGACGAATGCTTGTAACCCAAGATGAATTTACAGGACCCCTTCAAACGGCGTGCAGCTCCACCAACGCGCGCACGCGACGCCTGTCGAGTGCTTCCGAGCGCGGCTAGTCCCGTCTTCGTCCCGCAGAGCCTCACTCACGCTCATCACCTCGAATTCTCGACCAAGCCAGGCCACACCACTGCTTTCATTACCTCGGTCCTGCACCGTCGCATCATCCGACAACATGTCCGCCGCCAGCGACAAAGCCCGCTTCTACCTCGAACGCCACGCTCCAGCCCTCAACGCCTACGCTCGCCAGAAGATCTTCTCCCCGGAAGAAATCCACTCCATCACCGCCAAGCGCAGCCACTTCGAACACATCCTCGCCGCCCGCGGAAGTAAATCAAGTGATTACGCCAGGTATGCTGAGTACGAGATCAATCTCTCGACTCTGCTCAAGAAGCGATGTCAGCGGTTGGGTGTGAAAGGTGTGAAAGGGTACAGTGGGCAGCGCACCGTGTTCTTCATTTTGGAGCGAGGTACGAAGAAGTTTGCTGGAGATGTGGGGCTGTGGATGCAATACATTCGGTACTGTCAATCAGAGCATGCGAGTAAGAAGCTGGCTGTGGTCTTCACGGGACTTTTGAGGCTGAGGCCGAGAGAGTGGGGATTGTGGGTGGTGGCTGCGAAGTGGTATGCTGAGGAGCAGGGAGATATGCGGACAGCGAGGGGGTATTTGCAGAGGGGTTTGCGGTACTGCAAGGATGAGAGGAAGCTCTGGCTGGAGTATGCGAAGCTGGAGATGGTATATCTGGCTAAACTGGCGGCGAGGAGAAAAATTCTCGGGGTCGGAGAGGAGAGGAAGGCGGAGAGTGCGGAGGAGGCAGACGAGAACATGATCCCGTTGCCGACTATCACGGCTGCGGACGTTGATCCGGACGCTGGTAAAGAATTGGAGGGAGTGGACGCCGCAGTGCTGCAGAAGCTGGCGGATGCGCCGGCTTTTACGGGCGCGATACCCGTTGCTATCTTCGATGCCGCGATGAAGCAATTCGGCAACAACGCAGAAGTCGCAGAAGACTTTTTCGAGCTCGTCGCCAAGTTCGACACCGTTCCGTCGGCGACTAAGGTCCTGCGACATATTCTCACGCATCTCCAAAATGCGGCGCCCAACTCTCCCGAAGCAATCGTATGCGAAGCCCGGATGTTACTCTTCGGTATTGATGCTGTGTCTGCTGAGTTCCCGGCAGCACTTGGCACGGCTCTGGGAGAGATCAAGACAGCCATCGCAGCGTTGCCGGAAAAGCAGAAGGCTGTCCTCGCACAGAAGGCTGTGCTCATGCTGGTGCCATATCTTAGTCGGAAGAGCGATGGCGCGAAGATCGACGAGGATATTCAGACGGTGCTGGTGGCGAGCACGAACCGTTACCTTTCCATAATGTCCGGCATGCCGACGAAATCGAGAATCGCCAAGGTGCTTGTGGAAAGGTTCAAAGACAAGGGCAGGCTTGGTGGTGAGGAGATCTCGGAAGCTGTCGGTTCGGTCAAGGGTCAGAGCTGAAAGATCCGGGCAAGAGGTCTACCTGAAGTCATCACGTGACGGATTCGCTAGTGCTGCAGGGTCTGACTCGAGTACATCAAAATGATCAAATGTAATGCGCCTCACTGCCTCGCAGTTCTCGGTGTTCACTCTCCACACACACACACGCGCGCGCGCATACGCACGAGGACCCCCTCGAGCCCATGAGTCAACGACCGGCTTCAGCGCACCCGCATCTCAGGTAGCGCGTACCGTGACTGTGGATCAAGCACGCTCCCACTGAGCAGGCACAAATCAGTCGCCGAAACCAACAGAACACCTCGACTCGATGGCCAGCTCAAATCAAACAAGTCATGAGCTCTATCCGATACAAGGCGATGCACCAGTACTCTATCCAATACGAGCCGGTGCACCAATACCACACGGATTTGCAAACCGAGGCAGTACATCAGCGCGATTGCCTTGGCCTGCCGACGCGCTGGGAGATACTATGCTACTTCACCGGGGCAAGTGGTTCCGAGCGCTCCAACCCCATCCCTTTGTCTCGAAGGATGTCCTACGCCGTATTCGCGCCGGGAGTGGCAGAAATGCGGCGGTCGACGCACTTGAGAGAGTTGGAGAGGGGCGTGAAGTGTGGGAAGGGGAGTGGAAGAAGTTCGAGCTTCCGAGTCTTGCGTGCAGACAGACCAACCAGCGCCCCAAATATGTCGATGAGTGTTTGAAAGCAGTCGACACTGCGATGTGCTCAAAAGGAGACCGTCAGTGTCGACTCCTCGCTCTACCGGATGAGCTCCTTCTCCGTGTGAGGGAGTATCTTGTGCCCACTAGCGGCAGCCTAGATGTTATCCGCACCGTGGTCGATAGATCTCCGCAGATCAATCACATTGCGAAGCATCCCGACCCTCTTGCTTCCGGCGGCGGTGGCGGTGCCGGCGGAGCCAACGAACACATACATCTCAATGGTCTGGCTTGCGCCCGCACCTGTCGACGGATGGACGATGTCTTCTGCTCGATTCTGTACGGGAGAAAAAAGTGGCTCCTCGACCTCTCCGACGTCTCTCAGACATTGCCTCCTGTGGTCGCGCTGCCTCCAGGTAACGCAGCCAAGTTGGAGTGCTGGTCTCGGTATTTCACTTGAGAGCTCTACAAGCCCAAAAGCTTGACCCTTGACGCAGCGTACCGCAGGGTATGTGCGGGATCTGTTGATCCTGGTCACGCCGCAGCAGTGGCGACTCGCCGCCGTGGGAAAGTCGAATGCTTTGCGGGTCGAGGTTGAGGGTGTGCTTGCCTTGTTCGAAGAGGGAGATCAGCTGAGGAGTCTGGCAGTCGATGTCGCGTTTTGGCATGTCGAGCGCATAGCAGAGCGGCAGTGGTTTTTCGGTGAGCTTGGGCCGGGCGGGAATGTGACGCTGAAGCGTTTGTTAAAGCCGGGAGAGGAGTCAAAGAACCCGGTGGGTGTGGAAGATGCCTGCCAGGCGATCGAAAAGTTACGGCAGGGAGTCAGACTTTTGACACTCCAGCGCGCGAGTCGTTGAGGCGTCATGGAAGCACGAATCTCCGGTGCAACGAGCAAATTGCTGAGCATCTGGAGATCGGAGGGTGCGCTGACGCTCGGCGAGCATCGGAGAGGCTTACTTTTGTGCACGCGTGGTCACGAAAGTCTTTCGAAGGGGCTACAGACGCGGCGAGGGAGAGGGTAGAACGGTAGCTAGACAGACTTTGCGCAGCCTGGCATGAACTGTTGCCTGTCACCTTCCGTTGAGCCATTGCCACTCGATCGTTACGACGAGACAGGTCTTGGTAAACAACTCGTCGGAGGGTACGTATAGGTGGTCTGATGTTGTCCGTCCGGGTCGTCGTCAAGTACTCAAGTACATGTAATCGCGTCGGAACCTGCATATCGGCAAACCGACTAGATACCTGTGGAGCTAGACCCAAAGCGGACACGTTCCGACAGCTTGTGTCTGCCTGAGGACTACTTCACGTGGCTGACATGCACAGCAGCTGGTCGTTGTCTAGCGTCAGCGTAGACCAATTGGGAGGTGAGATGGTATTGATCCAGGCGCATAAGACATTCATCTCATGGCCTGACCCGGACTGTGTTGACCCGTCGACGGTGTTGTAGCATTGGACGAATTGGCCCATACCCGAGTGATGAGGCTCGCCAAACCATTACCAGCCGGCGCATTGGTGGGGTGAAACGTCAAGGTGGGCCAGCGAATGGGTGAAGAGTAGTCGAAGATATGATTGTGAACAAATCACGCGATCGATCGGGAAGCAACAGAGCGGATACACCAGCCAGGCCGGAGGACTCTTCGCGACACGCGACACCACCGCCACCACCAGCGGGCTTCCGAGGGCACAATCTGAGCGTGCCGACGGGGGTGGTGCTGAATGACATCCCGGCAGGAGGAGGATACCGGGACGCGAGCTCGATGCTGAGGCCGCAGGCGAGCACTAACAGTCCCTATCCGAGCCTGACGAGCGCACCGACTTCGACTTCACCGAGACCGCGAGCGCATACCTTTGCGGACGCTACGATGCAGGCGGCGCAACAGCAGGAGCAGTATCGAAGAGGCACGCCGGTGACGCCGGGAGGTACAGCGACTGGCGCGCATGGCGTCTGGCAGGGCTCTGGGGTACGGCATGTGTCCGAGCAGCAGCAGCGGGCTGCTCAGGGCCATTATATCCCTCCACCTCCTCCACCACCTCTGCCCAACCCGCAGGGCGCTGGTCCGGCGGGCTTGCAACTACCGGGTCCGCCGCCAAGACCTCCGATGAGTGTGGCGGGCCAGACGCATATGATGGTCCCTCCGCCTCCCAACCAGCCAAATGGGGGTTATGCGACGTGGAACGCGCATCGTCAGCCTACCTACCCACCTCCGCCTCCAATGCAGATGCAAAGTAGAGATCGGCGAAACTATGATCCCATGGCGTATTCGGAGTACATAAATTTACCGCCTTTGCCGGCTGCTGATCAGCCGTTGACGTCCGCGACGTACATCCCTGATGGCGGAAGCTTTGGGCCCGGTGTGGGTATACCGCCACTGCACTCTATTAATGGCTCGCAACTACAGCTCCCTTCTCGGCCTGCTCTCCAGTCGCAGTACAGCTACAATCGTGGAGCTTCGGGAGACTTTACTCCGTCTTACGAAGGCGCCATGCAGACGGCGCAGAGGCAGCACGGTGAAGGAGCATACACTCATGCGCACGGCCAAGGCTACCGTCAAGACCAGACTCAGAATCACTATCAAGCTTGGCTTAGCAATAATCAGTCTCAGCATCATCAACTACCGACATCTCAACCGCAGAGTGTACAGGCGCCGCAACAGCCACAGCAGCAAAATAACTACCCGCCTCCTACACCAACGGCGGGTCGGCAGAAGGCAATCATTGCACCCGCCAAGGAGACTCAAGAACATCCATCACCTGCAGTGCAGCCGCAGAACCCGTACCCTTTCAACGCGACTGCATCAAGCAGAGCCGACAAAACCGAGGATGCGGCTCCACAAGGCAACCGCGAGCATTCGTCTTCAGGAGAGACTCCGGCCAGCCCATCGGATCAGAACTGGCCCCTCGAGCGCGTACAGATCTGGCTTGCGGCCCACAGCTTCAGCAAAGAATGGCAAGCCGCGTTTCAGCACCTCAACGTCTACGGGACCACGTTCCTCGACATTGGCCGAGCCGGCGCAGGCGGCCAGCGAAATTTTGGCTTCATGCCGCGAACGGTGCTCCCGCAAGTGGCGCGAGAGTGCACGGCTGGCGGTCGCATGTGGGACGAACCTAAGGAGCGTGAGGAGTCGAGGCGTATCCGGCGACTGGTCAGAGATATTCTGAAGACTGGCGGGGCAGGTACGCCAGCAACGGCTGCGTCCAGCAGTACTGCGAGCCTACCATTGCATAACCGGAGACAGAGTAGTCAGCTGCTGCATTTGCAGCCGACGAGCGCCGCTACGGACGGTGGCGTGGAGAACTCGCCTAACTTGGCACGTACAGGTAATGAGTGGAGCGCTTTCACCTCCACGCCGGATACCGCAGGAGATGGAGATTCGCCTGGTCGGGCGTTGCCACCTATCCTGCCGGCTATGACTCTTGCTCAACGAAGACTGTCGGGTCAGCAGCGTGCTGCTAGCCTAGACCTGTTGTCAAGATCGCTGGATGAAAATGGTCGAAGTGGCTTCTCTTCGGCGGCTCTGGGCGCCCTGGGCGATGTACCACGGCGCCACTCTCCGAGTGCAAGCAGTGAATTTGCGCCTAATAGTGGGAACAAGTATCAGAGTCCACAGCAAAGCCCAGGTATTACTAGTGCCAGGCCGACACCAGCAGGGGAGAAGAGGTACTATGCGCAAGGGCACTTCCGCAATGCCAGTAGTGAGATCAACAACCCACACAGCAGCAATCAATCGGCGGCGCCTGGTCGGCTGAGCGCTGGCTTGACTCCGAACAGTCGGGACGTGGACAGTGCATTCGCGAAGGCCCCCCCAGAAGACAGCTCGAAGAGGCGTAACGCTACTGATGGATCCCGGCCGCCGCCCACCGAGAGGCACAGTAGTCAGGAAACGCCCGCCAGCGCAAAAGAGCACAAAGGCTTTCTCGCCAAGTTCCGGCGTGACAAGAAGAACCCAGATGCTGGATACGCCGCGGACGAGGACATGATCCCTGCCTCGCCTCAGGCGACGAAGAGTAGTCTTTACAACAGACTCGCGCATGCATCCTCAGAGACCTCTCTCGTGGACAGGCCATCGAGCCGGAGGAGCGCACACATGAGCGTGGAGTCTGCGGAGTCCGTCCCACCGGTACCGCCGCCATCACGCGGTAGGAGCGCGGCGAGAGATGGCGATAAGAAATTCATCTTTGTCACTCCGGACGGGTGGAACTATCGCTTGATTGATGTCTCGGACGTACAGTCTGCGGATCAATTGCGTACCGTCGTATGCTACAACCTTGGTGTACCGGAGGGGCCCAACGTGGCAATCCACATCACCAGTCCTGGCCGAACGGAGTGTGAAGAAGCGCTTAATGATCTGCTTCTCATGTCTGCTGTAAGAGGCATGGCGGATTCAACGGGAAGCCTGAAGTTCTTCCTCCGCACGCCTGGACATGGTGCTATGAACGGGGTCGCACTGCCAGAGAGCGCGGGTCTTGGACTGGTTTTCCCTCAGAGTCCCTTTCATAAGCCGAGTTTCTCCGGCAAGCCGCTGGACGACGAGACGTACCGGAAGCTCACCGAGAACGTCCAGCTGGACTCGCCAAGCACGATGCGCTCGGGCGAGAGCACGCTCGTGCCGGACAAGGTGAAGGCTATCCAGAACCTACCAAAGGAGGGCGACGGGAGTGCTACGTTCGACCGCAATGCGGAGATGCAGGAGAGCATGTTGCAGCAAGACTTCCAGAGCCTGCCGGAGCATGAGCGGAGGACATTGCTCGAGGCGAAGCAGGAAGAGCACAGGAAGGAGATGGAGCGCAAGCAGAAGGCTTACCAGGAGTCGAAGAAGAATCGGATGTTGGATGTTGGGGGAGTCCAGCGGGTGGTGGACTTTGACCACCCGCGCATTTCACCGTACATTGTGCCGATGCGCAAGCCGCCGCCGGTGCCGGACCCGACTGCAACGCTGGTTAGAGCGAATAGTCTGACGAAGAAGACGGGTCCCAACGCGCGGACGAGCTGGCCGAGCCGGAAAGAAGAGCCTTGGAAGCGAATCTCGAGCGGTTCGATACCGGAAGAGGATGGGAAGAAGCCGGCGGTCAGCGGCATCCCCGCGGCTCTCGCCGGTGCTGGAAAAGCGGCTGCCAGCGTAGGTGGGCCGTCCAGGAGCCCGAATCCGTCAAGTGGTCTGCACCAGAGCATGACAGCGCCGGAAACTGCACAGGAGGCAGTGCGCGCACAGCCTAAGGCTCTGGCGGGTATAGCGTTCAACCGCACGGCTTCGGGACGGCGTCAGAGCCCTGGCGCCGGCTCGCCGAGGAGTCCGTATACGACCTCGAAGGGCGGGCAGCAGTTCAAGATCCCCGAGTATACGGGCGAGGACGGCGGGCACCGCGAGGATGACGAGGACACGCTGCGAGCGCACGGTCGGCCGAACTTGTCGGTGCGTGTGCCTTCCCATCCTTCGGTTTATAAGATTAAGAGCGATGGCCGGAGCCATAGTCCGGATGTGAGCCCGAGCTCAACGCAGAATCCTGGGCAGCTGTCGAGGATGCAGAGTAAGCGTGGACCGAGCTTTGACATCCCGGCTCGGCAGGTGGACTTTGCGCCTTCGTCGGCTATGATAGAGGAGGACGATGACGATGATTCGGACGACGGCTTGTTCGCGATCCCGCTTTCGAATAAATCGAAGCCGAAGAGCGCTGCGACGCCGTTGGTCTCGTCAAATGCGAAGGCTCATGCGATCCTGGGTATTACCAAGGATTCGCCCGCGACGAGCCGCTCACCGAGTAGACCCGAGTTGAGGCTTAAGACTAGCAAGAGTATCGTCCGGTTCGAGTCGCCTAAGGGCGGGAGTGCGATCGAGGAAGGAGATGCGACGATGTCTGACGACCAGCGGCAAGGGGCGGAGCCTGCCTCGACTCAGTGGTCTGCGGACTCGCCTGAAGACGCCAACCGCTTTGGTAGGCGCGAAAGCTTTGCTAGCGATATGTGGGCGACTCGCCCGCCTGCTGAGGGTATTGTGGAGCATCTGGATGAGTTCTTCCCGAATGTGGACCTGGATCAGCCGATGGGTGAGCCGGAGGAAGGGGCGGAGAGCAGCCCGGTGTCAACTGACAAGTCTCTACTGAGCACCAAAGCCTCGTCGACCGACCTGCAAAGCCGGAGTACCACACCCATGTCAAGTGCAGATGAGTCGGACACGCTAGGTAGTGATGAAAGCACTCTCAAGCGTGGCGATACTCGGCCGGTCTCGATGGCACAGCATAGTCTGCGGAAGTCGGGTGGCTTGGGGAGAACAAAGAGCATCCGCGACGTGGTAAAGAAGAACTATAATATGGCCCATCATCCGTCAACATCGTCGCATGGATCGAGCCGTGCACCAAGCGGCAGCGCTATGCACAACCCGCTTGCGAACCGTGTCAGCACGCTTAGAGCAGACGGCGTTTCCGGCATCATGCGACGGAAGAGCACGAAGATGTTCGGCGCACGGATCGAGCAGGTCAAACCTTCGCGGGGCAGCAGACTGATCACGAACTTGGAGACGATTCCCCAGGACACGATACCGGAACACAACGTGCAGCACGTCAACAAGCATATGCCCGAGCGCCAACCAACCTTCAAGTGGATGCGTGGCCAGCTGATCGGCAAGGGCACATTCGGGCGCGTCTACCTAGGCATGAACACCACCACCGGCGAGCTCCTAGCCGTCAAGCAAGTCGAAGTGAACCCCAAAGCGCCCAACGCGGACCCCTCCCGCATCCGCGAAATGGTCAAAGCCCTCGACATGGAAATCGACACGATGCAGCACCTGGACCACGTGAACATTGTCCAGTACCTCGGCTGCGAGCGCAAGGAATTCAGCATCAGCATCTTCCTCGAGTACATCCCCGGCGGCAGCGTCGGCTCCTGCCTGCGCAAGCACGGCAAGTTCGAGGAGCCCGTCGTCTCGTCCCTCACGCGCCAGACGCTCAACGGCCTCGCCTACCTCCACAGCGAGGGCATTCTGCACCGCGACTTGAAATCCGATAACCTCCTCCTCGACCTCGACGGCACGTGCAAGATCTCGGACTTCGGGATTTCGAAGCGCTCCGCAAATCCGTATAACAACGATATCACGAATAGCATGCAGGGCTCCGTTTTCTGGATGGCTCCCGAGGTTATTCGCGCGCAGTCGCAGCCCATGGGTCCTCCTGCCACGGGTCCCGAGGGCGCTCTGGATGCCCGAACGGCGATGAGCCAGGGGTATAGCGCGAAAGTGGACATCTGGTCGCTCGGGTGCGTGGTGCTGGAGATGTTCGCGGGCCGGAGGCCTTGGAGCAAAGAGGAGGCTATTGGCGCGATTTACAAGTTGGGCAGTCTGAACCAGGCGCCGCCGATTCCGGACGATGTTAGCGCGGTTGTGGGGCCTGCGGCGTTGAGTTTTATGTATGATTGCTTTACTATGTGAGTTCCTCCCGAGGGCCCGAGTGGCATCTCGCGTGCAGATGGAGGGAGTGTGTTTGGGCTGACTTGAGTGCCTATAGTGACCCTGGCGAACGACCGACGGCTGAGACGCTACTACGCGCTCCGTTTTGCATTTTCGACCCGAACTACAATTTCTTGGACACCGATTTGTATGCGAAGATCAGGGGTGCTTTCTAGGACGAGCAGTCGTGCCCGTCTTCACGAACGATGTTGGGGTGCACTGCTACCATTACGACGGCAGCGGCGTTGGATATCGGTGATGGGTGTTGGTCCTTTTGATTAGCGTATACCCTGGTGTTGAATCTCATGTGCTGGACTGCGAGAGAGCTACTTGTAGAGTGCGGCCTGTGGAATATAAGCTGCGGGCTTTAGAGCTTGCGTGGACCACCCGTGGCCCTGTTGCCGGATGTTCAGCGGCTTCCGTAGCGCAGTAGTTCTTACACGCGCGCAGAACCATGTCGTGCAAGTCTCAGTATATGCTGTCTCGTTGGGAGAGACGTGAGGCACATGGTGAGGCAATCAAGCGCGACTCGTCTCCACTTCGGCGTAGTGATGAAGAGCTGAAAGCCTACGGGAGCGCACAGCGGCGGGATTTCCTTGCGTGAGGTATCAGGAGTACATGTAGCCACAATCGTCAACGCCGACGTCTTACGTCGCTGGACATTCCGCAGCCCCCAACCCATCTATACCTTGACACCCTCTCCCACCTCCTCAATAGCCTTGACCAACCCCTCCACAGTCCCCCACCTCGTCTGCCCACTAACCACGACCCGAAAAAACCTCCCCTCCTCCCCAGGCGCATAATCAACCATAAACCCCCTCGGCACCAACCTCCGACTGACCTCCTCCGTCGTCCGACTATTCCCCTTCGCCGCACCCTCACCCGGCTGCTTGCGGAAGTAAAAGCACACCTGCAGACACGGCGGCGGGTTCTCAGACACCAGCGTGAAATCAGGGTGTTTAGCGATGAGGTCCGCGAGGTGCGCGGCAGTGGCGAAGGCGGCGTCGATGTAGGCTGCGTAGCCCGCGGTGCCCGAGTAGATCCACGAGAGGGCTAGCTTGAGACTGTCGCCGCGGCGGCCGCATTGCGGGGTCAGGTCCGCGAGGTCGAAGATCTCTCTGTTGTCATTGTGGTGGTCGTGGTGGGACGGTGGGTGGGCGTCGGACGGGGCATGGGAGGCGATGGCGCTCGAGTCCGCATTTGCGTTGTCGTCGTTGTCGTCGGAAGCGTGGAAAAGGTAGCCAGCCGGCAGCGTCATGCCTTTGTGGAATTTGCGGAGGTCGTTGCCGAGGAGGAAGGTGCACGTTAGAGGCACACTCATCATTTTGTGCGGACACAGCGCGATGGTGTCCGCGCGATGCGAACCCGCTAGCTTGTGCCGCTGCTTCTCGCTGAAGATCACCGGACCGCCCCAGGACCCGTCAACGTGCAGCCAGAGATTGTGTCTCTCGCATACATCCGCGATAGCGTCCAGCGGGTCGAAAGAGCCCAGTACCGTCGTGCCTGCTGTGGCGTTGACGTAGAACGGCGTCTCGCCCGCGCTTAACGACTCCTGAACCATCCGGTCGAGTTCGGCGGGCTTCATGCAACCTTTCTCGTCAACGGGCACGCTCTTCACGCCCTCGGAGCCAAATCCAAACATCTGCGCCGCTTTCTCTGCGCTATAGTGCCCATGCGCGCTGGTGAAGACGACGAAGCGCTTACCCTCGTAGCCCTTCGTCTTCGTTTCGGGAAACAAGCAGTTCCTCGCGATGACCATGCTAGTTTGATTCGCGGCGCTGCCGCCAGGCTGGGAGACGCCGCCTGCAAAGGGCCCCTTGAGGCCGAACATCGTGGCCAGGGCTTTGGCGGTCTGCTTTTCGACGATGGTCAAGGCGGGGGAGACTTGGTAGACGTGGAGGTTTGTGTTGAGCGAGCTGAGGAGAAGATCTGCGGCTAGGCCTACGGGGGTGGTGGAGGCGTAGAGTTTGTCGAGGAAGCCTTGGTCCCATGTGTTGACGCTGTATTTGAGGAGCTTGTTGACGGCGTCGAGGAGGCCGTCTTTGCCTTGGCCTTGGTCTGGGAGGTGGAGGTCCAATAGTTTCTGCAGCTTCTTGGGAGGGTGATGCTCGACCAGCGTCGTCCTGGGTCCTTGGCCTGTCAAACCAATCAACACATCAATTTTAGGTTACTGTTGACTGGTACGGAGTAAGGCTCTTGATCACACATGTACATACCATCCCGTTGCAGCCCATGGCCTTCACTCTTCGTAGCCGCATCCTCATCCGCCGCACGAATAAACTGAATCACAGAGGCTTTAACACTGTCAAGGAGCTGGAGTCGGCATCAGTTGGAATTGGTCTCTATGACATGACTCGTTGGTGCAGTGCATACATCTTCCGCCTCATCAGCTCGTTGCAGGGGCGTCTGCTGGGCTGCCGCAGAACCTCCGTTACTCTGCATCGTCATCAATGTTTTTTTTTCTGCCACAGCTGTATTCAGTATTTTTAAGAAGCGGCAGTCTTATGAGGCGGCAGGTTAGGACTATGGTTGCTAGACTTGGGTTCGATCCAAGTCCTCGTAAGTGGCGACTCGCGATGAGTGGTATGGACCGTATGATATGCCTCTGTGCAAGTGCAAAAGCTTTCGCCGAACACAAAGACTTTATTTCTATGATGATGACATTGTGCGGTTGCAAAGTCCGGGGTATCTCCGCCTCTCCCTAGGCTGCTTCAGCGGTTCAGAGACTCTGGCTGGTTCGTGGACTCTCACGCCGTCGTCGCAGTAGTCGAAGCCGCTCCCGCAAAATGTCCCTCCATATCCGGCCTCCGACTCCGATCCACCTGCGCCCCCTTCTCCCTCCCCGCCGCCGCCTTCTCCTGCGCCGTCTTCTTCCTCACATGCCTCTCCCTCGCCAACTCCAACGCCGTCTTATTATTCCCCTCCGCCGCCGCCGCCTCTTCCTCCTTCCCACCCCCCTTCTCCTTCGCATCAATCTCGGCAAAACTCTGAAACCCATCATTACTCGCCTTAACCTTACTCTGCTTGATCCACTCCCCCCTTCGCCGCTTATAAATATCCATCTTCCAATTCTTCCACACCGCGCGCCCATGCCCGGAATCCCGCAGCGCCGCCTCGTTCTCCGCCAGCTCCTCGGCGATCCGCTCCCGGATGAACGCCAAGCCGTGCGTGCCCTCCCAGATGCAGTCGACAACGTGCGAGGCCGAGGGGTCGAGGGCCATGTCGCCGATGGCGCCGTAGAAGCGTTGGACGAGCTTGCGTTTCATGATGATGGAGCCGTTGCGCGAGGTCAGGGCGGCTTGGATGGTGTGGCAGATGATGGGGTCCTTGGCCATGCGTTGTAAGGTTGCTGGGTCGGTTTCGGTGAGGGAGTCGAGGATGAGGCTGGAGAGGGGACCCGGGACGCAGAGCATCGCTTGTGCGAGAAGGTTGAAGTGGACCTTTACAGGCTGGGAAGGTCGCGAGGATATGGCTGGCGGCTCGCTGCCACTGCTCTGAACGCTGTCATGTGGTGTGTCGCTCGTGTCACCGTTGAGTGTGGGCTTGTACTCGTACTTCAGCAGCTTCTTGAGCTCGAAGCCGTTCGCGTCCCCCAAGGCGGCATCTAATTGCACGGCTATGGCTTGCGTATCCACATCGCGTATGGCGCAGCGTTCGATCAATGTCCTGATAACAATCGTGCGGTTCTTCTCCAGTAGGCTCGGTATCGCTGGGATGAGCATCTCATGCACATCCTGCAAGTCGTCCTTGCTCAGTCGCTCGAGCACGCGGCACATTACGTAGCCCGCGATGTCGTTGCGTGCAAAGGCCGCCGAGCGCTCCTTGAAGAACTCCTTGACCAGGCTCTTGAACATCTTCCCGGGCGCATGCTGCACAATTTGCTCTACTAGATGTGAGCCCACCGGGTCATAGACTAATCCATTGATGAACGTCGCACTGCCGCTCTCGGCAGTGATAGGGTCATCTGGCAGCAGTGTCCGGATGATGGATGTCTCATCTTTCGCGCGTTGCTTGCCGAACTGAGTGAGCTCGAGTTTGAGCAAGAGTTGCAAAGTCGGGTTGCCGTTCGGGTGAGTCGCCAACGCTCGGAGCTTATCGGTGTCGAGTCCAGCAACGCTCTCGACGATGAGCCTCTCCAGTGAATCGCTGAACGACTTGGGGACCGCGCGTGACTTGTCCTCACCAGCTATGGCAGACGATGGCCTGCCTTTGTTCGACACGCCCTCCTTCCTCTTACTCTGTAACAGGTGCTTGCTAGCCTCCGAGCTCAGCGGTTCGCCAGAGAGCACCAGCAATAGCACTCGCAAGGCGTGGGAGCCAAATTGATCGGTCAGGAGATAGCCTATGCTGCCCTCAAGCTCGGCCAAAGTGTGTAGGAACAGATTCTCCATCGAGACATATATCTCGTCTTCTGGTTGCGAGGCCTTCCCAACAGCAGACCTCGGATGTGCCGCACGCATCTCTTCCGTCACGGCCGGCGCAGCGCGCAAGAAGAGCTCCTCGCAGCAATGAGATGCGAATCGATGGGAGATCAGATGAATGAAGCTATCACGCCGTCAGCAATGCGTTCCAGACACACCACACTCCACAAATCACGGCAACATACTTCCCACTGAACGCCTGAAACAGCTTCTTCAGCTGCGCCGCCGTCGAATTCTGGATCAACCGCTCCATCAAGCGCGAGCAAGACTGGCTTTGCGCAATCTTCAGCTCCTTGCCCTCGGCGCTGGCGTGGACCTCTGACAAGAACAGCTCCCGTTCCTCGGCGCTCTCAAAGTCGTTGTTTCCTAGTGTCTCGTCCGCGAGCTTGAAGTTCTCCTGCTCGGCGGCATCGAGCATGCCGAAGAAGGGTCTGTCCAGCGAGGAATTCGGGTACGCTGCATTGAGAGAGTCGTCCTGACCAGGTAGGGGGGTCAAGTTGGGGTTCGCGGGCTCGTCGGTCGCCTTCTGTCGCTTGCTGCTCTCCTCGCCCGTTGGGTCCTGGTCATGTTCTTCATCCTCGTCATGCTTGCGCTTCATGCGCCGGCCGCGCTTCTTGTTCTCTTGCGGCATCTTGGCTTGCGGTGACTCTGAGGTGTGTAAATAGAAAGCTGCGTTGGACAATAGGGCATATACGAGGTATGTCAAGTGGCAAGAAGAACGCGCTACTCGCTAGATATGAACAAGATATGGGACAAGATCGGTGGTGGGGTCGGCGTCGGGAGAAATCCGAGGTGGAGTTTTTCCGCTTCGGATCTCGCAAATCACGATCGAATCTCGATCCCAGAAAAGCGACTCCGATCCCTCTCTAACCTATTTTCGGAGTCGGGCCGGAACTTGACATTGGCTCCAAGACACACGGACCGAAGCGAAGAGTCCCGTCTTCCTCAAACCCAAGGTCACGTGGACAGTAGCAAGGCAGTTGTACAGCTTTCCCGCCATGTACTACTATACTACACGAGTCCCGGCTTCAGCGATCAAGGCAAGGTCTTTACCTCCCCCTTGACGGCATGCCCCTCCCCCGCCCTCTCATAGCCCGCTGCGCCGCCCCAGGAGGCAATCCCTTCGTCGGCGCCTGCGGCTGCTGCGACTCCTGGTTCTTAATCGTCTCATCCACCGACAAAATCAAACAACTCGCCTCCACGGCCGCCTGAATGGCATTGATCTTCACCAGCGCGGGCTCCCACACAAATGCCTCGAGATTGTCGCGAATGCCTTCGTGGTCGAAATCCACTCCAGCCCAGATATTGCCCTTGCGGTGCTCCACGCGCAAGCGATTGAGGATGTCCGTGGCGTCGAATCCGGCATTGTCGCAGAGCTGACGCGGAATGACCTCGAGCGCTTTGGCGAAGCTCTTGATGATGCTCTGCTGCTTGTGCGGCACGTTCTTGTCCGCGAAGCCGTGCAAGTACGCCGAGACTTCCATCTCGCACGCGCCGCCGCCGGCGACGATGGTGGTGTTCTTGATGGCGCGCTTGACGACCATGATGGCGTCGTGGAGCGAGCGCTCGACCTCGGCGATGAATTGCTTCGCGCCGCCGCGGAGGACGAGGGTGCAGGTCTTGGCTTTGGGGCAGCCCTCGAAGAAGTTCAGACGCTCGCCGCCGATCTGCCGCTCGTCGAAGCGCTCGCATGTGCCAAGGTGCTGTGGCTTGATGTCCGAGCAGGTGGACTGAAGGTTGGCGCCGGTGGCTTGGCATACGCGCTCCATGTCCTCGGATGCGACACGGCCGGCGCAGAAGATGTCGCGGTCGGCGAAGTACTGTGTAGCGAGATCGCCGATGGGGAGTTTCGACAGGACTACTTTTGCACCGGTCTTGTGCAGGGCCTCCATTTTGTCGTAGATGATGCGCCATTCCGCATCGACGATCGCCTGGTATTCCGATACTTGCTCCACACGCACCTCAGCGTTGTCCTTCTCACTCTTCAATTCCAGCTCGACGTTCAGGCACACAATCGACGGATCTTTGAACGATTTCGGTTGTTGTTCAAAGCCAGCGTATGCAAATGTCTTCTTGAAAGCCACGCCATTGACGAAGAGCGAGTCTTGCAGTGCACCACCGGTGATTTTCTTTATGCCGATGAGCTTGTCGTTCAGGTCGTCTTGGTCGAGTGTAAGGACAGCATCCACAACCACTGTACGCTATGTCAGCCCAGTCACATCCCGCCCGGACACTTCCTGTTACATACTCTTGGTGAAGAAGTCGGCATTCCGATGTATCAGCTTGCTACTCATCGCTGTCGCCGCCAGCTTCCTCAACGTCTCCCTCTGATTACCCTCGCTCGTATTGACCGCAATTTCCCGAATCTTGTTCACCGCCATCATACTCGCTCTTCTCAGTCCTTTGATGATAGTCTGACTGCTCACGCCCTGCTCCACAGCCTCCTTGATCTCCTTCAACACCTCTCCCGCAAGCACCACCACCGACGTCGTCCCGTCTCCCACCTCCGCATCCTGTGACCGCGCAATATCCGTCAAGATTCGCGCCGCGGGGTGTACGATGTCGAGCAGCTTCATGACGGTCGCGCCGTCGTTTGTGATCGTTTGCTTGCCATTCTCGTCCACGAGAAGCAGATCACCGCCGTAGGGACCCAGTGTGCTTTTGATTGTGGACTGCACCGCCAAGCAGGCGGTGATGTTCGATAGTATCTGTCCGCGGCCTTGCGACTGGTCGGTTCCTGGGAGGAGTCAGTATGGATTACGGCATCGGTGAGGTTCGAGTCCTTACCCTCTTTGAGCACAATAATGGTCGGTGTTTGCCCGCCGAAGGACATGCTGGCGGAGCGCTCCGCAGATTTCGGTGTGTAGTGAGGTAGGATGCAGATGAAGGCCTATGGTAAGACAGGTTTGTCTGGAAGTCTAAGTGGGGTTGCGGTGCGCGACGTGGTATGAGGATGTCGTTTTAACAGCTTGACGCGGTGCGCGTGTCCATGTCGCCAAAACTTTTGAGCCTCGCCCCGCTGGAATGACTTGTTGCCTCAGGCATCTCTAGGATTTCGAGCATTTTGAAATACATGTAGATGCGAGGGCTCCAGTCTCCAAAAAACCGAATAAGATATAGGAGCGACGGGATCAGGTACATGTGCCCTTGTGTTCCTTGGACGAATAATCGCGGAGAGGCAGGAGATGTGTGAGATTGATGTTTGGAACGAAGTAAATGTCTCAAAAAGGCAGGCACGACATATGAGTGCAAACTTCTTATTACATTTACCTGATAGGAAGAAGACCACTCCGGGGACGGTGATGAGCTAGCACCAGGGCAAAACATCAAAAATATCATTCTGTCTCCCCTCTCGGGTTCGAACCAAGGACCTCAAGATGTCGACGACGAGACGACCGGAGTACCATTACAGTCTTGCGCTCTTCCAACCTTCAAGTTTGTTAGCGTGGAACCGTCGAGTGCGATGTTACGGATACTCACTGAGCTAAGGAGAGGATGTCAATTATCAGCGCTGTTTATCTTATATAGAGTAGACAATGTGAGCGAGGTTTAGCCGAGATCCACCTCACCTCATGCCCCCGCCAAAATAATAGCTCAAGTCTTCACCGCCGTCACGACCACAAATACGCCTGCCCTTGCCAGACAGCCCACTCGAGGCCTGGGAGGACATGATAGACCTACATTTAGACTGCATGGAGCCGCGTGACCATCGGTGAGACGACGAGAACCCTGCTTACAACGTGCGGCCGCGTGATGATGGAGATTAACCGGACGCATCAACCGTGCATGAATAATGTACCTGCATGACCAGGTTGTTTGCGGAGAGCTGGAGAAGGATGGCGATCGAAAACAGACGAACGCGGGGAGGCCAAGATGCGGCCAAGACTAGGAACACGCACATGGACGAGGCCTGGCCCGCCTGGGCCATCTCCAAGACGCCTCTTAATACCGACACGCATCGGCTAATTCAGATGACACCTGCCTGGCAAACACCCGGAAGCGAGACCGCCGGACTCATGGAAGACGAAGCGGTCGAGCACGGCATGTCTGTACATGTATATGTTCGTCCGGTCCGCTGGGAACTGCAGAGCTCCATCCCTCACCACCTCCCCAAAGAGTCTCCACCATGGTCGCCGCACTTACAGCTCTGAGCGCTGCGCTGCTCGTCGCCGTTGTTCAAGCCAACCCTCCAGGTTACGGAGGTCCATCAGGCCCTGTCATCAAGGTCGACACCAACTGCAAGTACCAAGAGTACGATGGCACCGGTGTCTCTGAGGCCTTCCAACGCGGCCTTGTCATCCATGAGTTGAACGCTGCCGCCCAGAACCTCGTGCTGGATTTCCTCTTCACCACGAAGGGCGCTGGCATGACGATCCTAAGGAACGGCCTCGGCTCTGCCACATCGGACCCTTTTGACTTGATGAAGTCGATCGCTCCGGTGGCTCCTGCTTCAAACAGCAGCGCACTCAACTTCATCCCGCTGCCTCGGGAGGATGAGTACCAGGTTTGGCTGTCCCACCAGGCGATCAGCCGTGGAGTCAATACCATCTACGCCGATGCGTGGAGCGCGGACGGCTACATGAAGACCAATGGTATGCTAGTCCTCCAATGCGCTGAACGCTATCGTACACACTAACGCAACCCAGGCACCGATAGCTACGGAGGGTATCTGTGCGGTGTGACCGGCACTTCATGTGCCAGTGGCGACTGGAGGCAATCTTATGCCAACAAGATTGTGAAGTACATTCAAGACTACGCAGCCAATGGCATCACCGTCAAATACGTTGGCTTCCTCAACGAGCCTGATCTCAACACGACCTACGCCTCCATGCAGTCCGACGGCCGTCAAGCCGCCGACTTCATCGAGGTGCTCTACCCCACGCTCGCAAAGGCGGGCCTCAAGACGCAGATCGCTTGCTGCGACGGCAGTGGCTGGCAACAAAACCGCGAGCGCTTGACTGGCATCCAGCTCGCTGGTGATGAGAGCAAGCTTGGCCTTGTGACCGCTCACGGGTACAGCGACTACCCTAGCTACCCGTTCAACACCACCAAGCACGTACGTCACATCCGAAGCTAGCTCCAGTCCGTACAATCCTTGAGCCGATCGCTGACTGTGGGTTCATCAACACAGGTATGGCAGACCGAGTGGTCGACCTTTGATCCCATCAACTACGCCTGGTACTCCGGCGGCAACGGTTTCCAAAGCGACGGCATCACCTGGGCCAACAACATCCACAACCTCTTCGCCGTCAGCAACGCCAACGGCCACCTCTACTGGTGGGGCGCAGCCAACACGACCGACAACCAGAGCCTCATGTTCGTCAACGGCACCTCCGAAGTCCGCGTCACCGGCCGCCTGTGGGCGCACGCCCACTTTGGCAAGCAGTTCATCCGTGCGGGCGCCTACCGCGTCGACGCGACCGTTACGGGCAGTACCGCGCTCAATGTCACGGCTTTTGAGAACACGGATGGCAGTACGGCCGTGCAGGTGATCAACAACAGCAACGATACTCTTTCTGTTCACCTCCAGGGTTTGAACTTCCATCACGGAGCGCAGACGTGGCTTACGAACAACCTGCACAACTTGACGGAGGGGTACGCCGCGACGAGACATGGCCAGAATGGGGTTGTGGCCCAGGTGCCGGGGAAGTCTCTGCTGAGCTTCGTCTGCTGAAGGCAAGATTGAAGCGACGGAACGGGTTGATAGCAGCTTCATTGCCATGCCCAGTTCCTCTCAATGCATTTCCTATTCCGGTCGTGTGCAGAACTATTGCCATGTCTTGGGCCGACGCTGCGAAAGGTGAGCAGGATGATAAGAACGTCAAGTTACAAAGTGGACGGCGTCAAAGGCTGCATAGCACACTACTGTACACGCTTGCATGACTTGAACCTCACGTCGATTCCTGTGGTGCTCACTGCTCAGTTGGCTGGTGACGCCAGCTAGTTCCGGTACCTCCCTGGCCAATCATCGGTGGTCAAGCATAGGCTGTACCGCAGGGCGAGTCACGTGCTGAGTGCTTCTGTTGATCGGACGTCACCACTCTCCTTCTGCAACGCATGTAGCATGAAATCAGTAGTGCTTCCTTCTTTCTAGTAGGCAGGAAGACCAACATTGAGGGCAGCATCAGGACTGCCGTCCTCCTAATCTTCACAGCGAACGCAGATGTAGGCCAGTAGTTCTAACAAAACGCAGCGTGTGTCTGTGAAGAATGCAAGATGCAATCCGTCTTCAAGCTGGAGCGGCAGAACTCTATTCGAGATGAGTGCACTATTCGACGACGCCGGATTCATACGAAGTCCCGAGGAGCATGTGAGACGTGCAGAAGGAGGAGAGTCAAGGTGAGACGAGTTCATCAAATGCAGGTAGTCTACTACTGATCATCAACCACCACAGTGTGATGAAGCCAAGTCAACATGTGGCAGATGCCTCCGCGCCAAAGTCGCTTGCAATTACAGAGTGCCACCCAATCTATACCAGCCGCCTATCGGTGATCTCACGGGTAGCATGCATACCATGTCTCTAGCCGTGCTCGACACGCAGCTAAGCACCTTGCTCGGAAAGCCCTCATCCACCACGAACATACTTCCGACCGACGAGCTGCGCATCCTCCGGCATTTCCACGCGGTGACCTCCCGTTCGATGGGCTCCGAAGCAACGCAGAAGATCCTGCATCGCAACGTGCTGAAACGGGCGTGGGGTCATCCGTACCTGATGCATATGGCCCTCGCGGTCGCCACTGCGCACATGAGACGCCTGAATGTTAACGAGTCCATTCCGAGAGCGGGCAAGCAGTTGTCCGTTGTGGAAGCCAGGCACTGGCAGCGAGCGCTACTGCTCCATCGAGAGGAGTTGTCGACATCCAATAGCGAGTATGACGCCCGCTACGATGCCCGGGTCGAAACGACGTTCCTCACCGTGGTATACTCCTTCGCTCTAGAAGACTGTCTGCCACTAAATGCCTTCTCCACCGGAAGCGACGATCTGCTCCTGCACGCCCTCTCTCCTCTCGCTGCATGCAATGGATTCCGAGCCTTACGAATCATCGAGGGCCCGCGCGGCTCATCTTCCACCTGGCTGCCAGTCTTAATGGCCACAGCCAGCGGTAGCGAGCACGGCGCATTCGGGAGCGAGAGGCCTGGCATAGACGGCTTACCCGCAGCCCTCGTCGATCTGTGCGGGCTCAACGCAGAATCCACATCTGATAGCGACGAGTACCACCGGGTCTTGCGCCTGCTCGCTCCAGTTCTGAAACTCAAGCCCAGCACTGATAACTTCCCGAAACTGTTCTCGGTTGCCGGGCGCAGTTGGTTGACTGTCAAGCCCTTGCTGCTGCGGAAGGATCATAGGGCGTTGCTGCTGGTGTCCTACTGGTTCGCTTCGCTGCATCAGATCGATCAGTGGTGGCTGACCGCCCGTGCCAGGTCGTCGTGCGCAGCGATTATTGCGTATCTGGCTCAAGAGTCCGACGACGATAGAATACATCGTCTGCTGGAGTACCCGGCAACCTTTGGACGGTGTGGTCTTTCGCGGATCTGGGAGGCAGGCTGAAGTATGCTTCTCCTTACTCGAGATCACTAGCACTATCCCCTATCTACCGTGCGGCGACATCAGCATGCACGCTTGATTTCCGAGGGTGTGAGCCACAGACCCGGAAGCCCAGAGGCTAGACGACCGACCGCGATAGCCAGCGGCGCGGACTCCAGGCAGCCGAAGTGAGGCCCTTGTGGAGGGGGGCTTTGCACCAGCCCTCAAGTACCGTTGGCGAGTCCGAAGCACGTCCGCGAGTAGAAGCGCAAGCGTGACAATGATCAAAAGCGGTCAAGAAGAGGCGACTGATCGGGACATGACTGCGTCGGCGCCAGGCTGGGCCTATACCCTGGCCAGCGACCAAGAGCCAGCAGCGATGTTTCCAGTCGGACAAACATGGTATCGAGCCTTATATGAATGTGGGTCGTCGGACATCGCGCGGGCCCACGCGATTGGGAAAGCTCAGATTGGTGTACTTGTCTACGACGGTACTCCTTCGACCTTGGAGGGTTGTGATATGCTTATGGGAGACTCGAGATGATATCGAGGAAGTCCAAGTCAGCGCTCGGGTGGTAGATCAGCGCAGTAGCTGTCTGTTAGAAATGGCGAAGGGCTTAGATAGTCCGTTGATGCCTACCTACCCGGGAAACCCACCCCTGGCCATCTTCCGCGCGCGCTGATCACGGCGATTATGATTCGCCCGACTGCCCTTACTCGCCTCCTTGCGCCTCTGCGTCTCCGCCGTGCCCTGCTCGCCGGACGGACCCGCAACACTACCACCCCTGCCACGTCCGCGCCCGCCTCCCCTGCCGAACCGGCCTCGGCCTCTGTAACCTCCGCCTCTGCCTCCCGCGCCAGGAGCGTCCGAGTCCTCCGTCTCGGTGCCGTCTCGGTACGCAGTACCCGCCAGCTCTGTTTGCCGTCCATCAAAATTCCCGGCCTGATCCTGCAGTTTCTTCAGACGCCGCGGGTCCCGCTGCAGCATGATAGCCCACCCTTCGATTGCTTCGTCCGTCATGCCCGTCTCAGCCTTGAGCGCCAACCGCGCCTGGCCTCTCCGGATATCGAAAGTACGACCGAAGAGTTCAGGCGCAGATCTGTAAGCCGTGAACAGCGCCGCGTCGTTCTCCTCTTGCGTTACTTTCGCCGCGGGTCCGGGCTCGCCGTCGGGATGCGCGGTGTCTATTGTACCACCCACGTCATCGCCGTCGTAAGTATCGTCGCGCTCATCGTCGTCTGCGTCGAAGGCCGCGAGAGCAGCTAGGATGGCGACTTTGTTTGCTGGACCAGATTCGGTACGTTGAGTCCGCTTTCCGATGTGCAAATGTGAAGCATCGGCGGCCAGGAGATCGTCATCGTCGAAAACGTTGCGTCTGTCCGGCACGAACGGTTCGGGTTGTGGTGGTGTTGACCGCGGTGCGAGTTGCTCGATCTTTTCTTGTGGGTCCTTGTCGAAGGTCGGTCCTTGCTCCGTACGATCCAAGGCTTCCAGATGTGGCGGTAATGAGTCCTCCAATAAATGTGCAGTAACCTGCTCAACATCCTCGTCGTACTCATCTAGCAGTCTCATTACGAAGCCGGAGCCGAGATCCGGGAAGAGCTCCTGGATCTGCGTCACCAAGCTCATTCGATGTACGTGCATGTCGCGGTCGGGATGCCTGGCTTTGCCTTTGCCCTTGTTGTTGGCCCGTCTAGGGTGCCTCCATGGTCGAGCTATGCTTGGCATACGATATGTTTCCAGCGTATCCAGCAGCTTTAACAACCGCCCGGCTGCCTTGTCGTTCACGGACCTTCTAAGCTTCGTCAGAAGCGGTGTGTTTGTAACCAGATCTGACAACAACGTAGGCGTGCCAACCTGCCCGTCAGTTTGACGCTTGAGCGCGTACAAGGAGTCTGATAAGGCCGATATATTTGCATGCTCAAGCTTCATTAGCGACGTCAAACAAGTGTAGGCTGTGGTGGTCAATGCCTTTTGTTGCTCGGAGACTTGAAGCTTGGGGTATGATAACGTTAGTGCATCGAGGAAGTCAGATCCGGTTATGAAGAATGCGCCAATATCTGCGGAGGCACGAAGGACTGGTGCGAGTACCGTAAGATCGGTAATAGCAGCAGCCGGGTCAGCTGAGTCCAGTATAGAAGTTATGTATTCTTTGCGTTTCTGCACCGTGGGCTCCAGAACAGTGTTCCTCCGCTTCCACAGACTATGCATGTGCCGGGACAATGCAGTGCTTCGAATATGCGCCAAGCAGAAGTGGTCAAGGAAGGTCCATGACAATAGCGAGCTCGGTACGGCTTCTTCCGCTACCATTCGATCGAACAGCATGAAACACACCTTCTGCAACTCTCGCGCTTTTGGTCGAAGAAGTGTGTCGTCGCTAGATGCACTGCTGACAAGCTCTCGGTAGAACGACGGGATGAAGATTGCCAAGGAGCCATTGTCGTGAGTACCACTACTAAACTGCTTTGCTGGGAGTCGTAGATTGGCCTCTGCCAAGGTGATCCAGGCTTCCAGACAAGCGTCCCACTCGACTGGTGCGATGCTCAGGCGGATACTGGAGGGCGGTAAGGGTGCGAGGGGAGGAAGCGCCATCGCAATACCCTGGACTTCGCCCGATGAGAGCTGCAACCGTAGCGTCGTAATCCGTGCGTTCAGCGTCAAATATCGTGGCTTGGCTTTTGATGTGTTTGTTGGAGTCGAGGTCGTCAAGAAGTCATATTGGACCACTTTTGGACTAGCGTGCCAAGAGTTCTCTTCTACCGCACCAATTCCTCACCTCGCCAGCCAACGACCGCTCTCTTCCTCTGGTACCGATCATCACTTTACCGTGCCACATAGTGACCGAGGTGAGACTGACATTCACGCTTAACCATAGCAGAGCCCGAGTAAACTAACACCGCCCTCCAGTCGTGATTGGACAAACCCGCCCACAACGCACCACCCAAAAACCCCCCCTCCACCACCAACCAGCCCAGACAGTCCTCCGCCAACATGTCCTACAACGACGCCAAGAAGGGCTCCCAGCTCGACGGGCCCAAGATCCACAAAATCCGCATCACCCTCACGAGCCGCAAAGTCGACTCGCTGGAGAAGGTCTGCAGCGAGCTGATCGAGCGCGCGAAGAGCAAGGACCTGCGCGTCAAGGGCCCCGTGCGCATGCCGACGAAGAAGC
Organism: Friedmanniomyces endolithicus; assembly: GCA_030411845.1. Taxonomy (NCBI): domain Eukaryota; kingdom Fungi; phylum Ascomycota; class Dothideomycetes; order Mycosphaerellales; family Teratosphaeriaceae; genus Friedmanniomyces; species Friedmanniomyces endolithicus. The sequence goes on from JASUXV010000022.1 coordinate 235,082, forward strand.
TGAAGATTTCCACGCGCAAGACGCCCTGTGGTGAGGGGTCGAAGACGTGGGATATGTATGAGATGCGGTGAGTAAAGCATCTGATATGTGCCCTCGCTCTGGGTGGAGTGCTGATTTTGTGTGGGTTGGTAGGATTCATAAGCGTTTGATCGATCTGAATGCGCCGACGGAGGTGGTGAAGCAGATTATCATCAACATTGAGGCTGGGGTTGAGGTGGAGGTTACCATCGCTGCATAGGCGTGGACGATGCGTGGCGTGGAGATGTAGTCGGGTAGATCAGTATCGAGTTCACTGGTCGAACTTGAGGTGTAGTGACCGGTGCGATGATGTGCTGCTCCTGTCGTAACCCTTCCTACATGTCGATCATATCATTGAATGTGCGACGCCATCTTCCATCCCACGAGCTCGTAACGCGTGCGTATGCTACTGATTGTGTTTCGACCCGTTTCCGAAGTGTGAGGAGATGCAGAGACCACAACATGCTCGAGCGTATTCGACCTTCTCACGATAGGATTTGAAGTTGAGAGTCTTGTAGCACGTGAGAGTGATCACGTCTTGCAAGAGTGCTGTCGCTTTCAGTTGGGATATCTAATGCACATAAAAGAACCAGCCCGTCGCACTCATCATTCGCTCCTACGAACGTCTAACCTCTCTCGCGCTACCTCCCACCAATCTGCCCCTTAGGAATCGGCTTGATCCAGCAAACGGCAAGGTTAATAACAATGGCCATGAGTCCAATAATCCACAACGACTTCCCATAGTTCGGCGCGTTGTACCGGAACACAATCGCAAACACGATCCCTCCCAGGTTCCCGCACGCGCCCGTGAAGCCCGACACGACACCATTGGCGTACGAGTGCACGTGCGGCACCAGCGAGTAGTTCAACCCGTTGGCACCCTCGAGGAAGAACGCCACGAGAATGCCAATGAGCAGCACGACGCTGTACAACGACTTAGGATTCGCCACCCCGAGGGCCACGAGCACGATACCCATGAGGATGCTGTACGTGTGCAGCAGGATCTTCTTGGACCACACGCTGCCGGTGCGCCGGTAGGCGAGATCCGAGACGACGCCGCCGAGGGGCCGCCAGACGACGTTCATGAGGCCGAACATGGCGGCCCAGTCGCCGGCGCCCTCGAGGCCGAGGAAGGCGAATTTGGCGCCGTAGTATTGGCCGAGGATGCTGTTGATGCTGAGCTCGGCGCCGAAAGTGCAGAAGTAGCAGGCGCCGGTGACGATGGTCTGGGGTGAGAAGATGACGCGGGCCATTTCCTTGAAGGAGGGTTTCTGGATGACTTCGCCGCGGGCCGTGTCGACCATGGATTTGTCGCTGATGACGACTTCGTTGTCGTTGAAGGTGCCGCGGGTTTGGTCGAGCTTCTTCTCTTCGTCTTCGATGCCGCCCGGTGGGGAGGGGGAAGAGGAGTCCGAGTCGGCTTTCTTGGCGTGCTCGGTCATGGTTCCGGGGACTTGGACGACGACGCCCTCGACGCCGTGCTGGCGGAGGTTGTTCTCGGCGGCTTGGGTGCGGTCGGCCCAGGCGCCTGTTGGGGTATCCGGGCAGCAGAGGACCAGCGCGATGGCGACGGACGTGATGAGGATGCCCGGGACGACGAAGGAGACGCGCCAGGCCTCGTGGCTGGAGAGGCCTTGCTTGACGAGCGACTTGTATACCGCGGGCATTACGAAGTATGTGATCCCGCCGCCGGCATTGCCAAGACCGGCAGTCAGGGAGTTGGCAGTGCCCACGATGTTCTTGTCGAAAAAGCCGGTGGTCCAGACCTGGCAGGGCACGAACGCGCCACCGAGGATGCCGATGAAGAAGCGCAGAGCGTAGAGCTGTTGGACATTGTAGGCAGTGCCGGAAAGGAAAGTCGGGATCGCACCAACGAGCAGGCACCCGGCAAAGGTGTAGCGAGGTCCGAAGCGGTCACAAGCGGGTCCGGCAACGAGACGAACGAGTAGTGTCGCGACCAGGGCGATGATGTTGGAATTGCTGACTTGGGTCTTGCTCATGTGGATGTCCTTCGCGATTACGTCGCTGAGCAGAGGCGGGAAGGCGTACCTGCAGGCGGTTGCAGTCAGCATACGGCGTCTAAATTATTGAGATGAGGGCCTTGACTTACCATGAGAGGAAGGCGATCATGAAGCCAAACCAGGAAAAGAAGAACACGCGGCCGTAGACGTTGACGGGGTTGAGGAGTGGTACTGATCGTGCTTTTCGGTTGATAGGGTTGACCTCCGGGGCCGACCACATCTTCGATGGTGCGAAACCCATGGCTGTGGCAGATACGGGGTGTTGCTGCGGGTGTTGGATACTCTACACGTCGATGCTGTAGATTAGGGCGGTCGTTCGGGGTCACGAAGTCTGAATGAAAGTGTGACAAAGTGTGGACTGAGCAATGATCTAGACGATCGACCTGGTAGAAGTCTGTTGCACCCTTAATACTCAGAGGCCGATTTGACGTCGACGTGCATCTCCGGTCCCCAGCGATCTGTCCCAGCAGTTCGTCAGAAGCAAATCCGCGGGTTCTTCCTTGCGCAAATCTGGAGTGCGGCAGCGTATCGGCCAAAGAGAGGACGAGGCGCTCTGGGAGGTGTGAGAGTGGGCACGGTGCCGCTGATAAGGCAGGCGGGTCCTCCCCATGCACAACCTGGGGTCTCTATCTCCCACCCCCTACACCACTATCTTGTATAAGGACGTTGCTATCGCCGCCAAGGTGCGCCTTGGGAGTTCCAGTTGTTCACACTTCTCCGGTCTCTTTGGTGGTGCAGGTCGTGTGCTGTTGTCTTGTTCGCCTCAACAACCACGAGGGCAAGCGTCGGGCGAAACACGATGAATTATATGCTTCCACTTATTATGGAAGTCCTCGATCTCGCCAAGCAGGCCTCACCACCTTGGATCCCTCCGGACCAGCCTCGTGCTACAAGGCGACGATCAATTGGGCACTGCCTTCGAGCCTCAGCGGGATCGGAGCATTGAATAATGTTGAGAGGTGAGGTGCAACTCAACTCCCTGGACCGGGCTTATCTTTGGCTTGTGATAAGGGTTCCACATCAGGACGAGCTACATCTCTAGCCTCCCATTGTCTGATAAGGCTCCCAATGTCGGCATAGGCATCCATTCTGACTGGTTCGCTCTCACATCGGACTGTCCGTCCGTTTGAGTTGATGGGCGACTGATGCTTTTTCATTCGCCATCATCCCATGTCGAGGTAGTCGTGGTGGGTGGCGAGGCGCAACGCCCATTATTATTGCTATACTCGGCGCGGTCGGTCTCGCCCTAGAAGCTGGAATGCTTACGGTCCGATTTACATAGGTCCTTGGTGCCTCAAATCACTGTTAGTCCATGCCTCCATGGTGAAGATGGTGCCTGGAAAACTTTGATGAGCGTGGTATTACGGACATGAGCCTTCTGCTGTGGTCGTCGGACGCCGACGCCATCAGCCGAGGCGGCTAGCTTTCCCGCAGCACGGTTCGGGACGCTGGAAAGCCTGACGGGAGCTTCCGGACGAAGCAACGTGAGGTGGTCGGGTGGCACTGGCCCGTGACGAGGTCCGACGTCCACCTTCATGTTTGCTTCCAGAAGCTCAAGATCACCGTAGTCCCAGAGGCATCAATGATATTATTGCGCCCACTCCATTGGGGCAGCAGCATTGATGCTAACACCAACCGCTAGTACTGAGACCATGCGAGACTGAGTGCCATCTCACCAAGACCGGACATGTACTTTCAAACAGATCGACAGCAGACCAAACGGAAAACATGGCCGCACCGACCTACTGTGCAGCAAAGGGAGTGGTAAAACTCGAGTCCCTCCTCGACCCTGAGGTGGATTGTGATGGGCGGCTGGCAGCGCATTCCGCGCCAAAATATAGAAATTGGCAGACGCGCGAGCGCATGGCGGAGCTCAGTGTATGTTTTCATTCCGCGAGCCTTGGCACGTATATCCATACACCAGAGGTGGTTTGCTTGGTCTCCGACATTGCTGCTACGCGGGCCACCTCCTATACTCTAAGCCATCCAACTACAGTCACTCTTTTTCAATCTCTTTTCTGATCCGTTCTCTTCACCACGTACGACAGCAGCAGCATTCATTCTTCATCGCAAAAGGGAGAGATGTACTGGCGCAGCGCGGCGGCGCTTTCACTCGCGTCGTTGAGCTTGGTCGACAGAGTATGCGGGTCGTTGGTGACAGTCACGGAGTATTCGAGCGCGTGTAGCGCGGTATACACGGCAGGCACCGGGACTGTGACCGTGGTCCAGTCGACGGTCACTGTCCAGCCGCAGTCTTGGAACGATGCGATAGTGAACAGTGGCACTCCTTTCGTCCTGGAGGTCGCTTCACCCCCGGCTGGCTCGACGCGTAAAAGGCAAGCTTCCGGTGTTGCGTACCTCACTGCGAACGGAAACACAACGACCGACGGGAGTCTGGCTACTCACTTCCGGATCGCCAATGGGCTGTTGACGAGCATCGATGGCGGTTATGCTTCAGCCTCTTCTAACGCGGTGCATCAACCCTTCGCCCTATTCGCCAGTGTCGGTAGCATAGAGACTACGTTTGCGGTCAGCAACCTGACTCTCGGATGGAACAACACTGCCTTCAGCGGTGATGCTGCGGAATTCTTCAAGGTGCCAGCCGGCCTTGTAAGCAATGCGCAGGTGATAGTGAGGTTCAGCGGGAGTATCGATCCAAGCTGGAGCCTGATCCTGCTTACGGCTATGCCTGGTCAGTTCTCATACCATTGGCGAAGTGGCTCGGCTAACTTCCGTAGTGACCGTTGTCTCGCCATCTGGAAACTCATCTCAGTCGACAACCCCTTCCATTTCGCCTTCAATGTCCGCTGGCTCACCGACTTCCACCGCGCTTTCGGCCAACGGGCTATGTGGCGCTGATAACGGCCATTGGGTTTGCCCTGGGTCAGGTTTCGGAGACTGCTGCAGTGGCTACGGATACTGCGGATCTACGGATACGTACTGTGGGTCAGGCTGCCAAACTGGGTACGGCAAGTGCTCGCCATCCAACAGCACTTCATCCAGCTCTATGGTCTCCTCGAACTCCTCAATGGCGGCCACTTCGACGACTTCTTCCTCTAGCACCAGCTTTAGCGTACCGCCTGCGCCAACCTACGCCTGTCCGGCGAACAACGGCCAGAATGTCACCGATTTGAAAGGAGTGCAGTACTCGCTCGGATGTGGCGAAGACACGACAGTGGGGTATGCTCATACCGTTTTTCTTCCAATGTGACGATGGCTGACCCTCAAATGTAGTGCGTACGGCTCGTCCCACGTCGACAACTCATTCGACGAGTGCTTCGCGCTGTGCGACAACTTCCCGGGCTGCATGGCATTCACGTATGAAGGCGGCAATAATGGCGTTGGCTCCGGTGTATGCTTCTTCAAGAACCAACCCGCCGCCCTCACAAGCGGTAGCGCCGGGCTAGTTGGAGCTATCCGCCTCTCGCCTATGCCTTCGTCAACCTCGAGTGCTGGTTCGACCTCGGCGACATACAGTATGGGAATGCCTACAACCTACCCAGGCATGAACACAACTGCCAACAATACCTCGTACGCCATGGGATCCTCTTCTCCATCATCTATGTCTACAACAATGGGCTCAATGTCGACCTCCGGACCAGCCAGCGCCTATCCGACGACAACGCCGGTCTCCAACACAAGCGCAGTCACTTCTCAATCCACATCTAGCGCACCGAGCAGTACTTCGGGTCAGCCAATCTCGCCCAGTGGACACTGTGGCACGGCAGGCAATGGCGGGACACCGAACGGCTACACCTGTACTGGCTCTGTGTTCGGCATGTGCTGCAGCGCCAGCGGCTACTGTGGCAACTCGACAGACTACTGCACCGCTGGTTGTCAATCAGCTTTCGGTTCTTGCACGCCTTCGACTGGTAGTCCCGTCACCGCGTCCGGATACTGTGGCAGCGCATACGGTGGCCAGACATGTCTTGGCGGGTTTTACGGAGACTGTTGCAGCATCTACGGAACGTGCGGCTCGACCACCGCGTACTGCGGAGCTGGGAACTGTGACCCAATGTACGGGACGTGCAGTCCGAGCCCGTCTAGTCCCAGCTCTTCGAGCTCGGTCACCACGAGCTCGGCCCCAGCAGCCACGACTTCGCAGTCGCTAGCCTGCAACTCCACCCAGCAAAGCTACCCCTACACCGATCCATCGTCCGGCAGCACGTACCAAGTCCAATGCAACACCACGCACTCCGGCAACGTCTGCCAGCAAACGGCAGCCCCCAACATGTCCACCTGCATCAGCGACTGCTCGGCCAACACGCAGTGTGAAGGTGCCGGCTACGACTCTTCCACCGGGACGTGCTACGAGTACTGCAGCTTCACGAGCGGCAACTCGAGCTCGTTCTCCCCGAATGTGCAGTTTGCTTCCGTGCAGAAGCGGGCTGTGGTTCAGGGAGGCTCGACGTATACTTATCAGATCACGACGTCGTATGCTAGCGTCACTTCGGGCAGCATGTCTGCCACCACGAGCTCCATGGGTTCCTCCTCTGGCAGCAGTGCTTCTAGTTATAGCATGCCATCGATGGGTCTTACCAGCTCCTCGAGTATGAGCATGAGCATGAGCATGAGCATGGGCATGAGCGGTATGTCGGGCATGTCTACTAGCTCCAGCAGTTCGGCATCCTCAATCAGTAGCAGTGTGAGGGCCAGCAGCAACTCTTCGACGACGGCTTCGAGCACGTCATCCGTGTCGACGTCCAGCCATTCGAGCTCGTCTAGCGCACCGCTCACGACCACGACATCGACTTCAAGCTCATCCTCGAGCTCGTCATCAAGCTCATCGACCACCAGCACCCCAATGTCAACAACCTCATCAACGCAGACCTCGACATCAACCCCAGCAATCACATCAACCTCGTCCTCCTCCTCTTCCTCCTCCACAGCCTCGAGCACAACCAGCACCTCGACCTCGACCTCCGCCTACCTCGTCCTCGCCTCCCCCACCGCCTGCAGCTTCGGCGACCCCCCCGGCACCAACGAAGACGACAGCTACTGCAACATCACCCTCCCCTTCCCCATCCAACTCTACTCCGTCCAATCCTCCACCGCCTTCGCCAGCACCAACGGCTACATCTCCCTCCTCAACGGCCAATCCCAGTACCAAGCCCAGGCCTTCCCGGACTCGCACATCCCCAACAACACCGTCGCGCCCTGGCTCGACGACCTCTACATCTTCGGCACCGCGAGCCCGCAGCAGGGGATCTTCTACCAAGTCAATTCTGCTGGGAATGGGGTCACGTTTGAGTATTATGTCGGCAGGTACCAGGGCGCGGCGGGGCAGGTGTATCATTTCACCGTGGATTATAGTACGCTGCGGCCCGGGGTGTACGTGTACACGTACTATGCGACGGGGGGGAGTGGCGATAATGGGGTGCATGCTGCGGTGGGGATGCAAGGGAGTGAGTCCTATCTCTTCGACGTGGATGTCGGGAAGATGTGAACCCGCTTGCTAACGAAGTTGTTCTTCTAGTGTCGAGCACGGGTCAGGAGTCGGGCACGACGTACTCGGCGTTCAGCAACGACATTACGCCGGGGTTGGTCGTGACGTGCAATAGCATCCTGGGTACGTGCGTGACGACGACGCCGTGAGTGGGGTTGGAGCGGTACGATGTGATAGACTGTGAGCCTTCGTTGTAGCAATTTCTGGCTGCTTGTGTGGCGGGGAGGTGGCGTTTGTGCGGGTTAGTATCTAAGTAGCTTTTCTGTGCGTAGCAAGAAGTATCGCACAGTCCGGGTTACAATACTATTCCAGGACCACCCGCAGTTGGCGAGGTAGGTAGTAGTAAAGGACTATCTGAGCGTGGCAAATGCTAAGGTGTGCAAAATGCAAAAAGACAAAAGGGAGGAATCTCCCGAAGGAGACGGGCGATTCAGGTTTGAAGTGAATCTTATTTTCGGCGAAAGCGAAAGGCTTGGTTTTGTCTGCTACCTCCCTGAAATACCATCTTTCGAAAAATGCAATATGTACATTACCAGCGCTGTTCCGTGGTTGTGCCGGTGAGGGTAGGTTTGGAGCCAGGATCGCTGACTCATAAGACAATCCATCCTGACTCATACTGTATGCCAAGGTAACCACCAAGATGATGAAAGTCCCGTGGACTTCAGGCGTCCGGCTCAGTAAAACTGCTATGTCCCGTCGTCTTCGCATGCTGGACAGCCCACAGCTGCCCTTTCCCGCTCTGCCCGCACTGCCCACACGAGATATCGAAACCGTGCGTATCGGTAAAGTAATGCCGACCCTGCAACACCCTACACAGCTCGCGAGCCGCTTCCAAAGTCCCGCCGTCCATCTCCTCGTCGCCTGTTCGCACAATATCGAAGACTTTGCGGTCGAAATCCGGGTCTGCGCCTGCATAGGGCGTGACGGCGCAGACGTCGTAGTGGATCCCTGAGTAGACGACAATACAGCGTGTCGATCTGCCTTCGTTGAACTTGTCGACTCGCAGGTCCTGGACGTTGATACTGCAGATCTCGATGTCGAAGTGCTGGGAGAGGATCGTGAGCTCGATACCGCCGCCCCAGCTCTCTTCGCGCTGGATCCACTTGCAGTAGTCGGCGGGCTCTTTTTCGAGCATGCCTTTGGTGTAGAGGTCCGGTTGGGCCTGGATGGTTTGCGCGACGACGGAGCGGAGTTCGGTCATACCGTCTAGAGCTGAGCCGAGGACGGCGGAGGAGAGGGCGCGGAACATGCAGCTGTTGTCGTCCGGCATTACGCGGAGGACCATCACGCCGTCGAGGGATGGGACTGGGATCTCCGGTGGCTCGCTTTCGATGTCGACGGCTTTCTTCTTGGATCGTTGGAGGGAGAGTGGTTGGTCTGGGAAGTCGCCGCTTTGGTGCTGGGGTGGCGAGACTTGAGCTTGTGATGGCAGACTCTTGACGGCTTGTGGAGGTGGATGGCTGTTTGACATGGGGCTCGAGAGATGGGCCTGGAGATTTCGGGGCATGACTATCAACTGCTCGCCGTCGAGCTTGATTGGTAGATCAGAGAGTTTCGTTGCGCCGTCAATGCTCTCGGTGTTGAATGGTTTGGGTGGGTAGCCATACTTGAGATCAAAATCCGGGGTGTCAGTTTTCTGGCTGATTTCGTGTTTTAGATCCGCCCATGTGGCGTTGTCGTCGAGGTTGACTTGGGTCATGCCTTCCGGGCCTCGGACTCGGAGACGCATGGCGTGGGACGTCCAGTAGAGGATCGGACCGAGGGAGGACCGGCGTGATACCCAGGCTGTCGTTATTCGAACAGTCGGCTTAATATGTGGTATGGTCTTCTCGCTGCGTCAAATGTCGTCGTCGACGGGTTGCCGAAGTGTGCTTGTGGCGACTCGGTCTTTTTATGCGAAGATCTGTAGTGCAATTCCCACATATGAGAAGCCCGGGTCTCCAAGTTGACAACCTGTTCGTTGATCAGTGTCATCGATGTATGGATGTGTAAGCAGCACTCGTGGGGTTCTTTCGCAATGTTTCTACTCGATCACATGCCGAGACTTGAGATGGAGGCGAGATTTCTCAATGGGGAAAGTGCAGGGAACGGGACAGGCCGTGTGGGGATCCCAGACACGCTTCGGCCCTTCCCGTGGCTGCCGAAGATCACATGACGATGCCAGGCGCGTTCGCAAGTGAACATGAGTCGCGACAAATCTGTTGATCTGACCACGCCGACGCTCTACATTCTTCCATCTACTCCCGCCTGATCAGCGCGATGCCTTTCACCAAGAAAGTGAAAGAGAAGAGTCCCAGCTCGACACCCCTCCCATCCACTGAAGGTGTTGCGCCGAACGAGGGTTCCCAGCTACCCGACAAGGAATTGGAGGCCGCGAAGAAGATACTGGATGCGATATATGATTACCGTACCGCAGACGGCTTCGATCCCTCCAAGCTCTTTCATCGCAAAGTCAACAAGCGGGTCATACCCTCCTATTACGACACCATCAAGGAGCCCGTTGCCTTATCCACAATCAAGGCAAAGCTGAACCAGCGAACGTACCAGAACTTCGGTCAGTTCGTGAGAGACTTCGCGCTCATAGCGCACAATGCGCAGGTATTCAACAGGCCAGATAGCGGCGCATTCCAGGACGCGCTGGTGATCAAGGAGCAGGTGGAGAGGCAATTGCAGGTTCTGGTTGAGAATGGGTTGATCACGAGTGAGATAGCGACACTGCCCGATCTGGGTGAGATTCCCACGTATGAGGATGTACCTGTAGAGGAGGCAGCGGAAGGCGAAGAGGACAGCAGTGATGACGAAGGAGAAGAGGACGATGACGAGGACGGCGATGAGGTGGACGACGAAGGACGCCCGCTCAAGAAGCGCAAAGGGGCGCGTGGTGGAGCAGCGGCTGCGAAGCGTCAAACCATGGAGGATGGTGTTCCGACCGGCAAAAAGGCCAGGGGTCGGCCGCCGAAGCTGCTCACGCCCGCGGAAGCTCGCATACAGGCCATCATCAAAGGTGTCCGGAAGCCAAAGAGCCAGCGGGGTCAGCTGATGATCAAGGACTTCGATCGCTTGCCCGACAAGCAAGCCATGCCGGAGTACTATGTCGAGATCAGGAACCCCATGGCGTACGATATCCTGAAGCGCAAGGTGAAGCGCAAGAAGTACCGTACAGTCGAGGAGTTCATGGCCGACATGAATTTGATGTTCAACAACGCCAAAGGATACAACACCGACGACTCTATCATCTACAAGCACGCCACAGCGTTGCAGATCGAGGCAGGCAGGCTGTACGACATCGAGAAAGCAAAGTCCGACGACATTTTCGCGGACGAAGACGGCAAAATCCCGACGCCGAACGGCATACTGCACAATGGCGAGCTGTACAAAGTGGGCGACTGGATCCACCTCCAAAACCCAAATGATCTCACGAAACCGGTACCTGCCCAGATCTACCGCACATACAAGGCTTCCAATGGCCAGAGTATGGTGAATGTCTGCTGGTACTACCGTCCTGAGCAAACGGTCCACCGCTTCGATAAGCACTTCTACCCCAACGAAGTTGTCAAGACCGGTCGTTACCGAGATCATCACATTGAGGAGGTGGAGGGTAAGTGCTTCATCATGTTCTTCACGCGGTACTTCAAAGGTCGACCACGCGATCTGGCGGAGGGTCAGGAGATCTACGTCTGCGAGGCAAGGTATAACGAAGCCAAGCATGAGTTTAACAAGATCAAGACGTGGGCGTCGTGCTTGCCGGATGAGGTGAGGGACCGGGATTACGCGATGGATTTGTACGACCATCCGCGCAAGTTAAAGAAGTTCCCGAGTCCTATCGCGTACCTGCTCAAAGATGACCAGAAAGAGACGGACGATTTGCCGAAGGTGCAGTGGGGCGCCGATGGGGCACCTCCCAAAATTGGAGCAGTGCACAAGAGGCCGCGGGGCGAGAAAGACAGCCCGCCGCCCGAGCCCACGCCACCGCCTGCACCGAAGGCGCCCACACCACAGTCAAGGCCGATGACAAGTCAACCACTGTATCATGGACTGCCGGTGCAGCAGCAACAGCAGACCGGTCCGAGGCCGGTCGGCAGACCACCGCTTACTTCTTACCACTCGAGCCAATCTCAGCACTACGCCCATCCTTCCGTGCCCTCACCAGCACCACAGCGTCCGCCGTCAGCGATGCAGCATGACAGCTACCATACGCCACAAACGCCACAACCGCAAGCCGCGACCCTGCCCAGACCCGCTGCGCCGGCGTACCAACAGCCAGCCGCGCCATCCATTCCACCAAACCCCAGAACCTACGGCACAAGACCGAGCAGCACGCAAGGCAGCTACCGCGACCCACCACCCATCGAAGTCTACACGCTCCCCGACCAGGCCAATCTCAGCATCCCCTTCGAAGTCAGAGAGCAATACCAACACGACGAATACGGCCGCGTCCTCTTCTTCACCGCTCCCCCTGTTGCCGTCGAGACGATAGCCGGCGTCCGGAGCCACAGTATCCGCTACCTAGCGAAGAAAGCCCGACGGCAAGGCTCCCAGGCGCAGAAACGCAAAGCCCGCGACGAAGATCTGCATTCGCAATCTCGGCAGGTCAAGACGGCGCGGCTGGAGACGCAAATTAGGGATGCGGAGAGGTTGCAGGAGGTAAAGCGGAAAGCGCTTTTTGCTCTTGAGCAGCAGCTGAGGGAGTCCGCGGTTGTGGAGCTGGATGATGAGCATCTTGGTCGGTGGAGCGAGGCGCAGGGGTTGGCGGTGGAGATGGAGAGGTCGATGGAGGAGCGGGGTGTGAGGAGGGACGAGGCGAGGAGGGTGAGATTGAGTGGGACGGGGGTGTTTGGGGATGATCGGGATAATAGGGTGGTGTGAGTTGGCGGACGCAATCTGGCTGGGTTTGTATTATGGTGGACGATTCACGACCGCCCGGAAATGGACTAGGGCTGCAAGTACCTGGTAGATAGCGTTCAGTACCTCAGTGCCCTACCTTACCTACATGTACTTTGGCCGACATGTACCATACGCATGTTCGACCAGTCATCCTTTCTTGCTGCCTCAGGCTGCCACTTTCTGGCACCTCGTCACGTAACGTACCGGCCTCACAAGCTACATGTTTATGAGCATCAACTCGCCATCACATCCACCCTCACCCTCACGCCTGAACAATCGCTACAACAGCTTCCATCCACATCAGGTACCCATCTGCCCATCATGGCCACCGCCGACGTGCTCTCGCCTTCTTCCACACCTGCGCCCCACCGCCGCCAGATCCCCGACTCAGCACTCGCCAACTTCGACACGGTAGAGGGCCTCGCAGACAACGACGACCAATATGCCACCTACAAGAAGCTCCAGCGCCAACTCGAATACATCAAGCTCCAAGAAGAGTACATCAAAGACGAACAGCGCTCCCTCAAACGCGAGCTCGTGCGCGCCCAGGAGGAAATCAAGCGCATCCAGAGCGTGCCCCTCGTCATCGGGCAATTCATGGAGGCCATCGACAACAACACCGGCATCGTGCAGAGCTCCACCGGCAGCAACTACGTGGTGCGCATCCTCAGCACGCTGGACCGCGAGCTGCTCAAACCCAACAGCACCGTCGCGTTGCACCGGCACAGCAACAGCTTGGTGGATATCTTGCCGCCTGAGGCGGACAGCAGTATAGCCATGCTGCAGGCGGACGAGAAGCCGGACGTCACGTACGCGGATGTGGGGGGGCTGGACATGCAGAAGCAGGAGATTCGCGAGGCGGTCGAGCTGCCGCTCACGCAGTTTGACCTCTACAAGCAGATTGGGATTGACCCGCCGAGGGGTGTGCTGCTGTACGGTCCGCCGGGAACGGGGAAGACGATGCTGGTGAAAGCCGTGGCGAACAGCACCACGGCGTCTTTCATCCGCGTCGTGGGCTCGGAATTTGTGCAGAAGTACCTGGGCGAGGGGCCGCGGATGGTGCGCGATGTTTTCCGCATGGCGAGGGAGAACAGTCCGGCGATCATCTTCATCGACGAGATCGACGCGATTGCCACCAAGCGGTTTGACGCGCAGACGGGAGCGGATAGGGAGGTGCAGCGGATTCTGCTCGAGCTGCTGAATCAGATGGATGGGTTCGATCAGACGTCCAATGTCAAGGTCATCATGGCTACGAATCGCGCCGATACTCTGGATCCGGCTCTGCTGCGGCCCGGGCGTCTGGACCGCAAGATCGAGTTCCCGTCTTTGCGCGACCGGCGCGAGAGGAGGCTGATTTTCAGCACCATTGCGGCGAAGATGTCGCTCTCGCCAGAAGTGGATCTTGATAGTTTGATTGTGAGGAACGACCCGTTGAGTGGCGCGGTGATTGCGGCGGTGATGCAGGAGGCCGGGTTGAGAGCGGTGCGGAAGAATCGATATAACATTATTCAGCAGGACTTGGAGGACGCGTATACCAGCCAGGTCAAGGGAGCGAGCGAGGCGGACAAGTTTGACTTTTACAAGTAGATTGGGGACAGTGGGAGGAGCGAGCATGGTTGTGGGGGGTGCTGGTATGGTTTGGTCTGTACTACTATAGAGACTCTACACTGCGAGGACGCGGTAGAGGGAGCACTGGAATAGCATAGCGTGGCCGTGTACTGTACTATGGCAATCATCTTGCTCGCCGTCGTCAGCTCCGATTGGCATATGCCTGACCCTTAATGATGAAGCTGCCACACGCCGAACGTGGGGTTGGCTGGACCGCTGGGGGGTGAGACGCCGACCTCACGCATGTGCTTCGCCATATTACCTTAATCAAGGGGATCGTCGGGATCCGCAATCAATAATACACCCATTACTCCGCATATCTAATAGCCATTCATAGTCCCCATATACCTTAACGCACCCTACATACATACTCCCTCCCTTCATCCGCGACAGGAGCTGGTCTCCTCCCCTCCCCTCCCCTCACAATGTCCACGGGGAATCCCTTCCGGCGACAGCGGCTCCCCGATGAGACGACATACCATGATGCGCCGACCACGATCCGTAAGCCTGCCGTCGAATTGAAGTAAACGGTTGGATGTAACTGACAACGGCGGGCAAAACGACAGTGCATTCAGCGAACACTCCGAAAGTCCAGAAGAAGAAGAAGCGCGTTGTGATTCAGACTCCTCCACATTCGCCCGAGGAGCCGCGGAGGTTCGCGGATTGGAGGACTGAGTCGCCTGCGACGGGAGAGGGTGGGTTCGGGGAGCAGTGGCCGGTGGTGGAGGATGGGACGGATGGCATGAATACCGCGGATAGGACTACTGCGGATCCGAGGAATACGGCGGATCTGGTCTCGAAACAACCAGCAGGGGCGAGTTGGGATCGAAGTCCGGGCGGTGCGGTGGTACCTCCCTCGTCTACGTTCCCAGGTACGGCACTTGGCGGTCAGGCGGGGCCTCGAGCACCGAACAACCCGTTTGCGCGGACACTGGCAACGAGCGAGGCGGACTTTGGGTTTCAAGCCGGGCTGAGCAATGCAGAGAATGGCACAGCGCTGTCACAGAACCAGCGGCAGGGAGGTGCGGTAAGGCCGGCAATGGATGTGGAAGCGTTCAAGAACATACTAATGACCGGGAGCGCGACGCCCTCACCACCTACAGGAGCAGCGAGCACGTCATTACAGCGGCCGCCACAGGATAGCAGTAGTAGTACGGACACGTCTTCGCTTTCACGGAATTCGATCTTCGACGCATTGCCTGATACGCATCCGGAGTCTCCCCGGACATCCTTCGATGAGCATGCGGACGACGACTTCGAACGCGACGGCGACGACGAACACTCTAGTCTCATGGGTCCGGTGGCGGGACGACCGGTAGCAGAAGGTCCGCCGGCGCCGCCGAAGCAGAAACATGGCAGAGGATTTCCACAGACTGTTTCTTTTGCGGATTTTGACGAGAGTATACCTTCGGCATCTATGCCGCCGCTAAGTCTGCAGATACCGCCGGTTCTAGCTAGTATGATGAGACCGCCAACGCCGAGGTCGCCGAGTGATCTTAATAAGCCACTTCCTCGACCTCCGGCAGAGCGGCTAGGTGATGGCATTGCGATGAGCTCGGAGGTACCTCAAACGCTTGCGCCGGCGTCTTATCAGCCCTCGATACCGGTACAGGTAGACGGTCAGAATCTGGGGAAGAGGACTGCGCCTCCACCACCACCGGTCGCGCGACGAAGAGGTCAGGCCGAGGCAGGTCAAGGACGGGCTCGGAGCGAGTCGAACCTGTCGCAGAGCTCAGCGCAGCAGACGGAAACCGGACCGGCGTCATCTTCCGACCAGCAACTTGCGAGACCAGCCCCAGCACCACCGCCATCTCGGCGAATGCAAGTAAGCGCAAACTCGGACTCAACGTCACCAGCCGTCGAAAGCCCACCTAGCCCACAATTCCCTCAAACCAACACCACCGCAATATCGGGAGATACCGACCGAGTCGTCCCCTTACCTCCGCCTCGGCGTCAACCCGCCACGCCCGGCACATTCAGAACCCGTACACCCTCCAACGCCTCACGAGCAAGCCTGCCGCGCAGCGAATCTTTCACAGGAGGCGTGGTAGTCCCACCGCCTGCTCCGCCACCCAGGCGCGGCGCGAAACGCAATTCCGTCGTTGAGCATCGGCGGACGAGTGGGCAGAGTTTCGGGAGCGTGGGGGTGAGTGAGCGATCAATGGACATGCGGAATGGTGTGCTGGAGGAGAGTGAGACGGATGGTGGAGATGAGGAAACGCAGACCATGGTTCCTGCCCCGGGGGCGATGACTGAGAGGTCGCCGCCGGCGCAGGGGGATATGCTTGCGGATCTGGATGCGTTTCAGGCGGAGATCGAGGCGCTGAGGATCAAGGCTGCTGGCGGATGGTGAGGGAGTGGAAGGCTAGCTGATGGGTATGAGCGCGAGCGTTGCGAGCTGAAGGCGCTGGACCTGTGAGACAGCGAAGAACTGGACGATGCTGCTTGCCACATGTGGTGCCGAGCACCGCAGTCGGGTGTCCGGAGTACCGTTTGAATGCCTTGGGTGCGACTCACCCTTTATACGGGCTGTTGTACTACCCTCTCGCGATGCAAATCGACCTACGTTCCTACCGAATGCACCGCAATGCAATCCGCCTGTCGCTTCCAGCTCAGCATGCCCGAAACATGGCTCTGGTACGATCGCGATCTGGCAGCAGGCATCGACAACGCGCACCAGGGGAGATAAGAACTTGGAGCAGACCTTTTGGCGGAGCGGCTGAAGACGTGGTGACTGCAGAGAATGGTCTCGACCGGTAGCGCTGGGCAGTGCAGGGAGAACTCTCTCGACCGACACACCGCCTCGTCCGTCAAGTGGGGCGGTCGGTTACCGCTGGTGATGGACTGGGCGATCTAGGATGACGAGGTGCACAGTGCGGATATGTGAGCAGCTCTGGGCAGTACACCGAATCGGACCAAATGGTTGGCGAAGCTTAGGGCCGAGGACCTGTAAGGAGAGACAAAGCATCGAGTGCTGCGAGGAGGGAGACCTGCTGAGGGTACTTCCTGCGCCATCGACTCGTGTTGTCCCGCGCAATCGGCATCAGTCATCCATCACCTCCCAAGGATGCCCGCAACTACTCGTACTTAGGTACATGTACATGTATGTAAAGGCAGACATGCCGTCTCGCGTGGCCGTGATGCACTCTGCATGTCAGCGAGTCATGGATGTGGGGCATGGACGGGGGTTGTGGGGCTTGAGCTGGGGTGGTGACTGGGGTCTATTCGGACGTCGCTTGAGGATTGTCCCGAGGATCAATTGCCGACGACTCAGCAGCGGTGGAGGTGGACTATAAGACTGCTGCGAGAGCCTTCCATCGTTCTTCTTTCCAAGGATTCAATCGTTTGCGACGTTGCCGACAATGGACACGCATATCGCCGACGATAAGCTCGCCGAGCTGCACGTCGAAGAGCTCGTGGTCCAGGTATCGCAATGTCCTTGGCCCCCCCTGGGCAAGACTTCCACTGATCAGCCAACCTGCCTCCTTGTAGGCCAACGATAGGAGCGTCGAGCGCTACGAGATCGATCCAGAAGCGGAGAAGAAGCTTCTACGCAAGCTAGATTTGCGAGTTGTACCGGCATTATGGTTCCTGTATATGCTGGCCTTCCTTGACAGGACGAACATCGGTGCGCTTGTCCCAGCGGTCACCCTCTGCCGGAAACGATACAGTCCGCTGATAGAGCGCAGGCAATGCCAAAATCCAAGGCTTGACCAAGGATCTCAAGATGACCGGCAACGACTACAATATCGCTCTGATGATTTTCTTCCCGTCCTACATCGTCTTCGAAGTCCCAAGCAACATCCTGATCAAGCGTCTCGCGCCCTCGACATGGCTCTCGCTCATCATGTTCCTGTGGGGCGTGATCACCATCTGTCAGGGGTTAGTGCAGACGAAGACGCAGCTATACATCATGCGTTTCTTGCTGGGAATCTTCGAGTCGGGCTTTTGTAAGTGTACCAAACGGTGTTGGCTATCAGAGCCTGCAGAAATGACCGCTGACCATGCATTTCGTCTTGCCTAGTCCCCGGCTGCATGTACCGTATGTATGGTAATCAACACTGGTGGGGACTGTGCTGAACATTGCCCGGCAGTCATCAGCATGTACTACAAGCGCTACGAGAACCAATGGCGCTTCAACATCTTCTTCTCGGGATCTATCCTTGCGGGTTCTTTCAGCGGCCTACTAGCATATGCCATTGCGCACATGGACGGAGTGGCGGGATACGCAGGCTGGCGATGGGTGAGCTGGCGATCAACAATCTCAGCACCTGCAAAGCTGACTTTGACTAGATCTTCATCCTCGAAGGTCTGGTGACTGCGATCGTAGCCATAGCAGCCAAGTGGTTCATCGTCGACTGGCCCGAGACTGCCACCTTCTTAACGAACGAGGAGAAGCGCCTTCTGATTGCCCGCCTATCCGCCGACGTCGCGGATGCCAAGATGAACCGCCTCGACAAGCCAGCCGTGAAGCGCATCTTCAGCGACTGGAAGATGTACCTGGGAACGCTGATGTACTTGGGCATTGTGAATACCGGCTACGCGACATCGTTCTTCACGCCCACGATCCTCACGGAACTCGGCTACAAAGCCGAGAAGGCGCAGGTCCGCAGCATTCCCATCTTCATCGTCGCCGCCGTCGTGTGTATGGCGACTGCTTGGTGCAGCGACCGCCTGCGCCACCGCTATGCTTTCGCTATCACTGGGATTTGCATCGCGACTATCGGCTACGTGGTCTTGCTCTGCCAGCACTCTGTCTCGATTAACGGCCGCTATGCTGCAATTTTCCTGATTGTTAGTGGTGGGTACATGTGCCAGCCGATTACCCTGGGGTGGATCAACAATACCATGGGCGGACATTACAAGCGTTCGGTAGCCAGCGCTTTTCAAGGTACTTACAGGTCGCGAACAAGTCTCGGAGTTCGCCGCTAATTCTAGGATAGTCGGCTTCGGCAACATCGGCGGCATAATCGCAAGGTAAGCATGAACCATACCGCCCGCAAGTGATAGCGAGGGCTAATACCGTTCGTTTTCTTAGCAACATCTTCATCACCAACCAGGCCCCGCTGTACAAGACCGGCTACGGTGTGTCCCTGGCCCTGATTTGGGTGACGGCGTTGAGCTGCACGGGATTGCTGGTGGGTCTGATGGTCGAGAACCGGAAGCGCGAGCGCGGAGACCGTGACTGGCGGTTGGAGACTTCCGAGGCGGATAATCTTGGCGACGACCATCCGCACTTTAGGTTCACTTATTGAGGGTAGTAGGGAGGTAGGCAAACAGAGCGAGATGCGTTGCACATAAGACACGAACGCATGTCCGGCGCGTGAATACACGCACCGATCCAACAGCAGCGCGTCCACAGACCAAATCGCTCCGACGTGTGCAGCTCTTCGGAGACTGTATACAACGGGAACGGGACAAGAGAGTAGATGCCACATGTCCTATACTTCACCCTACCTTCTCCTGACATCAAAGCTCAGTATGCCTCTTCCCAACCCCAAACGACTCCGCACACTCAAACGATCCCGCCTCAGCAAGCTCGCCACCAACATACGCCGCAACCAACGGGTACAGACACAACGGCCGATGTCTCGCCGCCTCCGCCTTATCCGCCGGCACAGTAGCCGCGTCCAAAGTCTCAGGCGCAATGCCCTGCTCGACCCACTTGACGAGGGTGTCGAGGACAGCGTTCGGTGCCGCGCCTGGGCCACCCGCGCAGTGCGTGACGCCGGGTGCCTCGAAGTAGCGGCAGTAGGACCTCGCGTCTGGGTCTAGTGCGAGGACTTTCTCGTAGTAGTCTGACGAACCGTTCACGGGGATGAGTTGGTCGGCGAGACCTAGCGTTAACGTCAGTATCGTTGTATCGCTTGGAGGGTGCATGGCCCTACCGTGCCAGGTGATCATTTTGCCGCCGGAGGCTTTGAACTCCGACAAATCTGGGTCGTCGGTGCTCATGATCGACGCGAACTCGTTGACAGAGCGGTGCAAGATGCTCCAGTACTCGTCCTCGTTTAAGGATGACAGGTCGATGTCTTGGCCTCTCATCACGACGTCCCGGATCCAACTGATGCTGATGGCGAACGGCTTGCTCTTGCACTTCTCATTCTGGGTGTCGCACTCGGTCGCGGCCAAGGCGCTCAGTGGCGCCTCGTGGGGTAGACCGTACCATACTCGTCGCCCATTGCGGACCGGACCTTCCCAGATCGCGTTGGCGACCTCGGCAGCTTTAGCGGAGATCTTGCGAACGACGCCGCCGCAGTCGAAGGTCTGTCCTACGATCGATTTGGCGTCGAATTTGCAGAGGCCGGGAGCGGCTACTACGCCATCTTTGACGCCGTCGAGCTCGTCACAAGCTTTGATGGCTTCTTGGCGGATGGCTTCGAGCTCGCAGCTCGGAGGGTGGTAGTCGACTTTTCGCATTGTAATGTGCGCCCACAGCTCCGCTACGACGAATGTGGCCCAGTTGATCGCCGGCGCAGCTGCGACGATGCCATCGAAGTTCTTCGGATAGCGTTGCGCGGACATTAGACCTTGCCGACCACCCGTTGAGCAGCCCGACCAGTAGGAGTATTTCGCCGGTTCACCGTAGAAGCCTTTGATGACCTGCTGCGCTACTTTCGGAAGATCATCGAGCGCACGACTTGCAAAGTTCTGCAACAGCACCCAATTGATATTTCCCGGACTCGTGAGTGTCCAACTTCGGGTGTCGTTCATGTCTGCGAGACTGTAAATGACCTGGTGGCCGGCGTCAGTGATCGCCACCGCGTAGCCCGCTGCTACGCTGGGAGCGAGCGACATTTCCCAGCCGGCGGTCCAGCCGCCTCCACCCTGGCCGAGAAAGCGGCCGTTCCAGTCTTCGAGGGGTAACCAGACGTAGACGTTGACTCTGTCGCCTTGGCCGGGGTGGGTATAGGTTATGGTGACGTTGCAGAAATCGATCGGCCTCTTCGGGCCCGTCATGCCTGTCATCGGGGAAGGCATCCAGTCTTCGTAGCCGCGGTGCTCCTTTGCTGAAATATCGACGACTTGCAGACCGAAGACCTTGATGGCGGGTAGATCCCGGGGTACACATGTTCGGAGTCTGGCGTTGGCGGCGGGCAGGAGACCCAGGACGGCAGTGGCTAGGTGTGTCGACTTGAATAACATTGTTACGATTAGATCAGCGGGTTTGGATCCTCACAGAGCGTAGAAGGGCTTGTACAGTCGTTGGGAAACTCGGTTCATAAAGCAATTCAAGCTCTGGCCCACCTCAGCCTCTACCTACATGTAGCTGTTGCGTCTGCACCTCTCTCTACCTTGGCCAAGAGGAGATGAGGGGTCTTGACACGCGAGATCGGATCGACAGAATATGAACCTCGCAATACCTTCCCGGACACGACATGATTATTGTCTTTCAGCGTAGGAGGGAGGATTGGGCCCGTGACATGAAGTCGACCGGAGTTCGGAACGCTGTCTCCCAAGTCCGACCGACGGTGTTGTGGCGCAGGCTTCTCTTCCGCAAAGAGGAGTAGATCACGTGCGGACCTGGACGATGCGTATATCACGTGCATTGCCGGAGGGCCGGACTTGGGAGGCAGACGGAACGCTGCTGCAAGGATGTGCAAGTGACAATCTCCTGGAATCACCGGTAGAATCGTGCTCGGCGACTGTCGTATATGTATGTCTTGTATGTCCCCGACATGGAACATGTACCGGACCTCTCGTACTACTTCACTCCACGAAACATGAAGTCTCCGGCACTGGCCGGGTGGCACACGTGACGGCGTGATCGGCGTCCAGGTCTTGCTGCAAACCATTGCTGGCGTCCCCGTGATGTGGGCGCTAGTAACGCAAATCACCAACGGGCGCACATCATTATTCTGTTCGACGTCATTTATATTAATTCCCTACATGTACATGGCCGTCTGCTTCCATCTCCTTGCGCCGCCAATAGTTTATATGCGCCGCGACTCATTACTGCTCGTCCAACTTCAGCAGTTCACTCCTATCTCACCCTCTCCACCTGCCTGACGCTGACCACAGCCCCCCAAAGCCACCGCCCAGACGTCGTCCGCGGAGTGGCTGCAAGCTCCGGCTCTGTGCGTCACTCGACCCACGCCATACGTCTGACCGGGCGCCCGCGCGTTCCGATCGCACCGCTCTTCACACCAAACTCCACGCATTCTTGACCTCACTTTCCCGCATTCCGCTCAAACTCTCCCTTTGCACTCCTCGGGCAGCTGCGGTCGTATAACTTCTCATCACCACCAATTCCGAGCACTTCCTCTCACCATGTCAACACACTACGGCTCCGTGCCGAATCCCACAGAGGCCGCGCAGGTCCGAGGATACGGCATGCACCCAGGCACAGGCATATCCGATTTCGCACTCGGCCATCCATCGGCAGCGAACCCGTCACCGCTCGCGCAATCCGTGCAGCAACCCTACAGCGCCTTGCGCGACGACTACGACCCGAGCCAGCAGGGCTCCTCCGTAGCGGGCGATGGCGATTATGGAATGGATCGATCGCATTCGACTGCGTCTACGGCTGTACCGGCTCAGGCGCCGTCACGGAGCAATACGCTGAAGAAGAAGGCGAGCATGCGACGCACAGGCAGCTTGAACCGAAGTAGCAGCAAACGGAGTCTGGTCGCCGCTGGGAGTATCAAGGGCGTCAGTGGCGCGCAGCATCAGGATAAGGAGTACAATAGCATCTTCTACACGCCAATACCGACGCAGGGCACTCCGACGGAAGTGCTGGCGAATCGCTTCCAGGCGTGGCGACAGCTTCTCAAGTCTCTCATCGCGTACTTTCGCGAGATACAGAATTCCTATGACACGCGCTCGAAGGCGGTGCACAAGGTGCAGGGTGTTATTTCGGGCATCACCCACCCGTCTGTATTCCTAACGGAAAACGGCCTCGGTGACGCGACTCGTATCTTAGACGACTACCATAAGCACTCGATCGCTGAAGCGAACAAGTCGCGCGATATCGAGAACGACGTGATTGGTGCGCTTACGGGCTTGCGCAGTGATCTCGGCCAAAAGATCAAAGAGATCAAAAGTCTTAGTGGCGACTTCAAGAACAGCGTTGACAAGGAGAAGGAAGGTACCAAGCGTGAGGTCGAGAAACTGCAAGAGGTTCTGCAGCATGTCGATCATGAAGACGGCAGCGCGACTGGGAAGAATGACCCGTTCATCGTCAAGCTTGGTGTGGACAAGCTGGTGGAACGCCAAGTCGACGAGGAGAATTACTTACATAGGGTAAGCCTGGCCAGCCGCACTGGAATGTGGAACAAACTGACAATTGCAGGCATATCTGAACCTCGAAAGCTCCGGGCGTGAGCTTGAGTCAATCGTAGTAGGCGAGATACAGAAGGCTTACAACGCGCTTGCTGGTATCCTCAAGCGCGAAGCTGACGACGCGTACAACGTGGTGGAGGGCCTACGCGGCGGGCCAATCTCCATCCCGAAAGACCAGGAGTGGCTGCAATTCGTGCTCCACGACCCGCACTTTGTTGACCCAAACATGCCATTGCGCCGCATCCAAGACATCGAGTACCCAGGCAAACACAACCCTGCAGCCACCGAGGTGCGCGCCGGCATGCTCGAGCGCAAGAGCAAGTACCTCAAGTCGTACACGCCAGGCTGGTACGTGCTGTCGCCGACGCATCTACACGAGTTCAAGTCCGCGGACAAGATCTACACGCAGCCGCCGGTCATGTCGCTGTACCTGCTTGACCAAAAGCTAGGCTCCAAGTCCGAGCTGGGCTCGTCGAGCAACAAGTTCATGCTCAAAGGCAAGCAGAGCGGCCGAGGGCATGCGGGGCACAATTGGGTCTTCCGCGCCGAGACGCACGATACGATGCTCGCTTGGTACGAGGACATCCGCGTCCTCACCGAGTCCAGTGGCGAAGCGCGGAATGCTTTTGTTCGCCAGCATGCTAGAAGCGTGAGTGGGACGAGTGAGCGCGGGACCGTTAGCAGCGATGGCTTCGAGGACGACGAGGCGGACGCGGAGCCGTATAGTGCGGATGCGGCGAGTCTGGCAGAGGCGAACCCGATGCTGCATAGTCGAGCGCAACGCCCGCAGCCAGGTGAGTGAGTGCTGCCCTTTTTTTCGTTTGCCGCCCGGAGGTATGTGTTGCGGAGACTGACTGCGGATGTGTTCACAGGAGGACGATTCCCGTCTGATCTCCAGGTGCCCAGGGCCGTGCCCCTGAGTCCGTCCAGCGCCGGCAGTTCGGACGCGGAGGTCGTCGCGAGTGCGGGTGTACTGCCTGGTTCTGCTCAGCAGGAGTACGAGCGCAGTGGTCAAAACCCATATAAACTGGATGGCGTGCCGGCTGGGACCCGTACTATATCCGACTACGAGCCTGGACCCGCGACTGCGGAGTATGGGTATCGTGATGGAACGCCGGTGCCAGCTCAGCAGCAATTGCCGTATCAACGCAGCATACCGGGCCCGTCTCCGGCGCAACAGTATGCCTACGGGAATCAGTATGCTGCGCCCGAGCCGCAGCAAAGGAGCGTGGCGCCCATGCCAGCGCAGTATCAAGAGCGGGCCTACACGCAACAGCCTGGATTCCAGCAACAGCCCGGCTTCCAGCAGGCTCAACCGCAGCAGGCTGCGTTCCAGCAGCCCGCCCCGCACCAGCCCAACTTCCAACAGCCCGCACCGCCACAGCAGCACCCGCCAGTCTACCAACAAGCGCCTCTCCTGCAGCCCGCCACCTACCATCCACAGCAACCGCAGCAACCACAGCAACTCGAGCAGCCTTTTTCAGGCAATAGCGAAGCGGACCAATCCGCTTCGCTCGCACGTGTCAACAGCCAGTACGGCGACTGGATGGCCCCCGCCGCCGGCGCAGCAGCGGGCGCGGGCGCTGGCGTAATGGGCGCCGAGTACTGGCGGAACCAGCGCAACAAGGCCGCGATGCCCGAGGGAGTCCCTGAGCAAAGCACTCCACGTCCCGAAGCGCCTGCTGCCATGCTGGCGCAGCCGAGTGAAAGGAGACTTGAGCCCGTTGGCAACAGCAGGAATCAGACGGCTTTTTCCTCTAACCGCGGAGCCGAAGAAGCGCCGGCGGCGGGAATCTTACCCGCGACGACTTTCGGCGGGTTTGGAGATCCGCCCGCTACTTCCGGCAAAGCCGCGGCGTTTGAACCCGTGTCCAGCTCTGGGGTCGAAGAGCCTACCACGGCCGCCGCCAACGCCACTGGGCTTGGAGGGGTGGAAAGCAAAGGCGCGCATGAGACGGGCCGGTTCTTCCCGAGTATTGTGAGGCATGATACTAATATCAGCATCAGCGCTCTGCACGTTCCTGGGGAGTATCCGAAACGGGTGTAAAGGGGCAGTGGGCTTCGCGGGGAGGGGCGTTGGGGACGGAGGAGCTTGGGTGGTGGTGACGTGGATGATGGGTCAATTGGAAGACGTGTACGTGACGGCCGAGTCCAGAAGGCGCGCGCTGTATTGTATTGATACCCCTTGTATACGACCACCTAGCTACTTTGCTTGGTGACGGATCGGTTGTTATTCAGGGAGAATGCGCCGCAGCTGGCATTGTACATCACCCGAAGCTCGCAACCTGTATGCTGTACACGGTCGACGCGCTCGTGAGCTGACGCACAATTGGAAGTAGCTACCTCTCGTGCTGCACGATTGTCGCATGGAGACGGAGGTCATGGTGTTCTTTTCTATGGTGAGCCACGGCACACGATTAATGTATTCCTTCAGCGATATCTAATGCCCTGAGACCCCGTACAGGTCGTCACCGTGTGAGTCGCGCCATCCGAAGACGCGCCATCGCACACCATCGCAGGGACAAGCGACGGCTCAGTCTCCCCGGCAGTGGAACCCGTGCGACTCGGTCCCGGCGATCTCGACTCCTGCATGTTTTTCCGCGGAGCTTACCCTCTCTCCATCACGGCCTCATCTGGGCGGCAGGGACGTCGCGTGTGCTGCAGGAACCTCCAGCAGCCAGCGCAGCCACCGATGGTAGCTCCTGCTGTCCCGCCCGCCGCAGCTCCAGGCGCCGCTGTCTGTCTTTCGAGCCGCTTCGGAGACTTCCCGCGGAAGCAGCGCGATGGAAGCCCATTCCGGGCCGTTTTGGTTGCGGGCGGGCTGAGAGCTTCTGTGCTGTAGTCACAACCTTGGGGCGAGTGGGACGCCAACACAATGCCGGACAACATAGCGCTTCGGTCCGGCCTTGAGCAGGCGGCACCTCCATTTGGCGTATCCGAGCGGTCATGCTCATCGAGCGTCAGCAGATCTCTTAAGAGGTCCCCGTCCCTTCACGTCCCCCTCGCCTTGACCTCCGCAATCAGCGCCCGCACCTCCTTCATCTTCACCGGCTTCGTCAAATACGTATCCACGCCCGAGTCAAAAGAAATTTTCCTAGACGCCGCGCTAGTAACCCCAGTAATAGCCACGATCGTCGTGCGCGCGAGTTTCTGCTTCCGCTCCAACTCGCGGATCTTGGCCGTTGCTTGGTTGCCGTCCATGATCGGCATGGAAATGTCGGTCAGGATTATGAAGTACCGGGAGGGTGTGGAGGTGTACATGGCGAGGGCTTCGGCGCCGTTGATGGCGGTGTCGAAGGGGATGCGGAGTTTCTTCATCAGGGCTTTGAGGAGCTGTGTGGCGTGGAAGAGTGTCAGCGGATTTTGCAGTGTGGACGAGGAAGAGGTGTCTTTGGGAGACGGCAATCGGGGACTGACCTGCATGTTGATCGGGTTATCCTCGACCAAGAGCACAGTCTCCTGCGAGTCCGGTCCCGCAACGTGGTTGCTCGGGCCTTCGCTGTCGCTCGTCACAGACCCCGGCGGTGGCGGCGGCGGTACAGAGGATGACTCTGGAGCTGGCACCTCTGGCGTGCGCAACTTCCGAAGAGAGGGATAGCTGTTCAAGGCGGGCGCGATGGCCTTTGCAACCAGCTCCTTTGCAGCCCGGGGCTTCTGCTCGGCGGGCGCGTTGTTCCAGGGAAATGAGTCGCCTTCGGACTGCGGCCCACCATCACCCCTGATAATGAGAGGCGTGCCGGTACCGGGCGTTGTATTGTAGAGAGCAGCTGACTTGGCATGCTGCGGTGCAGAGGAGTCCTCGCATGCGACGATTGCCCGAAGCAGCTTCCGGGGACCGATACTGTGAGTCTATCGTCAGTCCAAGGTCTCGAGAACGCGATGGATGCTTACGCAGGCCTGTTCTGCGAGCAGGAATGCAGCGTGGAAGAGTGCGGACTCACGGCTGATGGACGAAGATTGGCCGGACAGGAAAGTGCCCGAACAGTATATTCGGGTTCGTCTTGTAGATACTGCAACCCATGACGATGAGCTGGACCTTCTGGACCGCCAGCTCAGACATCATGGCTGCGATAGCCTCCGGCTGTGCTTCCGCCAGTTGCACCAAATCAGTCTCCGCAACAGCGCAGACACCCGAGGGGGGGCCGGCGTTGCAACGCGGACCTGAGGTGATTTCGCAGTGCAGCCACTCCGAGGCCGTCTCCGCCACACTGAGTCCTACTGCTTGTGCACCAGGCGTTCGTGGGTGCTGTTGACTAGCTGCCAGGCGCAGCAAGTGGAGCTTCTTTAAGCCTCTCCTCGTTACCGTGTCCATGAGCTCCTTGTCCTCATCATCCGCATCTGCATCGTCGGGTTCCATAATGTTAGTCTCCAGTCCCACTGTGATCCTAGTTCCTTTGCCTAGCTCACTCTGGACGTCGAGTTGAGCGTCCAGGTCTTTCGCAATCGCCTTGACAATGCTGAGCCCCAATCCAGTGCCAGTAGAGTTGGAGTCGGCCTGTTTGTATGGCGTAAAGAGATGGCTCTTCAAGAATCTATCCGACATTCCGATGCCCGAATCCTGAACCACGAGCTCAATAGAAATATTCTCTTCATTGGAGTTGATTGTGCTTAGTGTCACAGATACCACTCCGGTTTTGGTGTATTTCAAGGAGTTGCCTGGTCCGCCAATTAGCTCAATCTAGGTCTTAACGATCGTGCCATAGAAGCACAGGGCAGTCCGGCCAATGCTGTTGCCGAAGATAGATCACGCTTTGGGACGACAGTGTAGATTGCGTTCGCGAGAATGACATCCTCGTCTTGCGACAGAGTGATCCACGCAGAACAGACCTCGCGGTACAAGACATAACACCGGGAAACTCACCGACCAGATTGGTGAGGATACGCGTCCAAGCACCACGCGAGATGTCCGTCGACCAGCTGTCCCGTTTCTCAATGTCAAGTGTGACCGTGATATCCTCATCGCCGACGGTCGAAGACGAGTCGGACGACGGAGGAGTTGCATCATCATCATCGCGGAAATTTGAAGTCGACAGTCGCTGAAATCTATAAGCGGAGACCGCAGTCTCGACGACGCTGCGACTCGATTAGCCGTGTGACTGTATGGCTCTTTGTCGCCCACTCACTCTTCTGTCAGCTGCGCGAGATCGACGCTGCCAGCATGCGAAGTGCGGACGTGCGAAGTCTTCCTCCGATGCATAGACGGACGACTGCTGATCTTGGAAAAGTCAAGAACGTGGTTGACGCTGCAAGAAGTCAGCACTGCCCTTTCAAGAAGGCTGGAGGAGCAACGTACGTGTCGAGCAACGTCCGGCCCGCCATGGTGATGGTCGAGGTCATCTCCCTCTGGAACCGCGTAAGCTCCGTCTCCTGCAACAGTTCTGCTCCAGCCAGCACACCATGCAGTGGAGATCGGAGTTCATGGCTAATGGAGGAGATGAACGTGCCCTTGGCTTTATCGGAAGCGGTCGTTTCCAACCTGGTGAGCTCGGCTGTCAAGCTGTGGCTGAAGGCAGCGATGTAGGTGATGTCTTCGGTGGAATCGAAGAAACGCTGTGCCGTTGTGCTCCACACAAAGACACATGAGCTGAAATTCTCGGAACCCTCGTCCCATATCGGTAAGAAAGCAATGGTCTTGGCGCCGCTCATGACTTTGCCGAGCCGTGCTGCATCTCTGCTTACTCGACTCTTCCGCAGACTAGAGGTGCTTGATCGCTGGCTATCACCATCCTCATCAGATGCCGCAGTCACATCTTCTCCGGAGCTCGAGTAAACGCCGCCCGAATCGGTGATATTGAAGATCTTCCCAAGAGGATAACGCTTGATGACGGCGCGCAGTTCGGTCTCTGTCAAGGGGAGTCGTCGAGATGTCGAAGGGTGGGAGCCTGCGAGGGTGGAGTGGCTGCGTGTAGAGAAGCCGATGATTTTACAAAGTTTGGCGGTCGGGGGATGATCAGAGGCATTGTCGTCACTCTGGCTGTTCGTGACACCATCGCTCTGGGTCGCGGAGTTTTGTCCTGTGGCCGAACTTGTGGGTCTGCTCTCTGACGCATGTGAACTTTTGAGAGTTGCAGAAGCAGCTTTGGCGTCGACGAAAATGACTCCCTCCGCGCTCATTGCTTCACACATCAGGTTGCTGGCTCTAGCATAAGTGCTTTCTACATGACGGGCTAGATCGAAATTGTCGGAGCTCGGTCTGCTCTTTCGTACGTCATTGCCAGACTGCTCGTCTGACTGAGACGGCATGGCAACATCGAGCACAGGCTGTGCATCTTGCGTCTTCGTAGGCCGTTGATCAAAGTCGGTGACAGCCACATGCTGCGTTTCTCGGGCCTCAGCAGCATTTGTGTTGTTGGAGGTGGTACTCACGGCGATTTTTGTAGCATCCTGGCTTGAATCGGGTGCAGCCGACATGTCTCGGTGTCTACGCCTCTGAGAAGCGACAGATGCGTCGGAGCCGGCTTGAACACCGAATTCGTGATCCAGCCTCGACTGTCGATCCTGAGCATTCGCCGTCTGATCTTGATAGCGACCAGTCTTTCTTAAGCGATCATTGTCTTTCCCGATCCACCACTCTCGTAACGAGCTTTTCTGGCTGTTGAAAAGCCCGAGTGCCTGAATCAATCGCTCGCTCCGTTGTTGCTGCGATCGCAGTATGGTGGCGTCCAGATGGGACGTTATGGTATCAGCGCTATCTTCGAGAAAGAGCATTTCCGCAGCGCTGACACCGTAACGGGGTCGGTCATCCAGTATATTCAGTGCACCCACGACGGAGCCCTGGACATCGCGGAGAGGAATTGAGCAGAAAAATCGGAGGTTCGGGCTGCGCTTGACGAACGCTCGATCGTTGTACCTTTCGTCGTTCCAGGTGTCATTCACGATAAGCCAATGCGCCGAGCGACTCTCCTTATAGTAAAAGTCTGGGGTTTCGGGTAGCTCGCGCAGCTTTCGAGCCTTGCGCCAGGCATCAATCGCAATGTCGTTGATACCATCAGTCCGGGGGAAACTACAACATCCCAACCATGGAGTATCGCCGGCATCCTCGAAGGTGTCATACTGCAGCGACATGGTCCGGGTGGCCTCCGCCAGCACATACTCGACCTCCCCAGATATCAGAGTGATCAGGCATCGCCGAGCGCGCAAGCGCAGCGTACATAACTGAGCGAAGGAGGTCAGGGCCGTGTCGCCGCATGGCTCGGGCTTGGGCAGAGGAAAGTCCTGATGCGGAAAGACGTGGCGATAGAGCGCCACGGGGCGGTGCAGGCTTGCCCAAGCGTGTAGGTACTTGTACACGTCTTTCTCTCTGGACAACTCGGTGCGCGGCCGGAGTACTGTATGCTCGGTGGACAGGCCTCGGCGAAGCCTGAAAAAGCCGGCTTGGCTCGCCGGGCTGTCCATGCGAGCGAATGAGTCGCTGGGCAACGGACTCGTCCGCTCATACGTCACGGACAGGCTCACAGAATCGCGAGGGAAGAGCCTACCTAGGTAAAGGGGGGTGAGAAAGGAAGCAGTGCTTTGGTGAAAGAGGCTCACCAAAGCTTCGAACTTGACGTGCAGTCCGCAGCGGCAAACGTACCGTATCTGGCAAGGTACTTACATACCTGTAGTTCTGCTTCCAAATTCCAATATGAGTGTAGGAGGTATGCCCGTCTCCGACCCGCGGCGCACGGACTGCTCCATTATTCTTGAGAGTCTAGACTTCGTAAGACCCCCCTCTACGTGTATCCATACAGCAGAGTTCGTTCCTTACCTTCTC
The DNA here is from genome assembly GCA_030411845.1 of Friedmanniomyces endolithicus. Lineage (NCBI taxonomy): Eukaryota > Fungi > Ascomycota > Dothideomycetes > Mycosphaerellales > Teratosphaeriaceae > Friedmanniomyces > Friedmanniomyces endolithicus. The sequence goes on from JASUXV010000022.1 coordinate 266,094, forward strand.
CTGTCCAAGACTCCAAGGGACACATACATGTAAGGTATGTTTTGGATGCTTGAATGGTTTTATTGTCTTCTGCTTATTGTGAAATGCTCAAGTCTGTATTGCTCTGTGCTGCCTTGGCCCATCATTATTTACGCCGTGAAAACGCCTTACCGCTCACATGTTGCCACGACGGCTCCTTCCACTTTCGTAATGGGACGTCACCCCTGATGAGTGACCCTTGTCCTGTGCTGTCCCTGACTATCCGTTTCCTCCACTCTTAAGCGTATCCTAGGTGGTCTGTCGGTACCGTCGCAACTGTGCATTCAGTAGTATGTCCACGAAGGGCCTCACATACGTTCACTTCAACCCGATATTGATCGTCACAGTAAGACGATCGCCTGCAAGAGCTTTGGCATCGACGAGCAGCCTAGCCATCGCCTGTACAGCCTCGTCGCTACCGACCGTCGCATTACTAAACATATGCTCTCCAGCAGCGTGCTCGCTCCTATAGGATACTGCCACTGGCGAGTAATCTTCCCTGGACAAGCTACGCTCCGACACTGTACCCTTGGAACTCCCAGGACGCAAACTGCGCAAAGAACTGTGACTCCCCGACGGCGACTGCATCTGCATCGTCGCCGCACGATAGACCTCAGCAGCTTTGCAGGATTTCACCGCGGCCTCTACGTCTACTAGAAGTAACTTCTCCTCCCTGTTACCCTTCCTCGCCCGCTTCTTGACCGCCTTGATCATGGCAGCAAAAGCCCTTTCATGATGATCGAGCGTCACGGACGACAGAGCATGCACGGCCAAAAGCAACGGCCTGCTTATGTCCCGCGGCTCCATTGGTTCGGTGATACTAACCTCGCTCGACCTGGGAGCCAATTGCGCTGGGAAGAAGCGCCGAGCACGAGGCCATTTCTTATGAATCGCCGTAATGACTTCGTCACGCAAGGCTTGTTCCTTCGATCCGCAACTTAGGTATCCCACGTTGCGGATATTCTTGTGTCGAACAGGCGTCGAGGCAGATGGCTTGTTGCCTCGAGTCGTCGACTGTTGCTTCGCGGCAGCCTTCGCCGTGGCAGACCGCGTGTGGCCGGCTGCTCCGACGTCGCTCATGAGTATGTCGGTTTCGCCACTGCTGTACCTTGCGTGAGAGGTCAGTTCCAGCGCGAGCGCCGCGTCCTCTCGCTCATCGAGAATGATTGACTCCTCGCCGTTGGATTCCGAGATGGCCGTGACGCTGTCACGGTGTTGCGAAGATGCTTTAAGGACCTTGACGTCCGACCTCATATCGTTCCTGGTCTTGGCGTTTCTGCTGCTAAGACTGCTGGTACCGACGTCCTTTCCCGTACCAGATCGTCCCCTGGCGATTTGTTCATTGGTAGGTACGATGATATCAGAGCCCGAGTCCGAGCCCGAATAAACACTCAGAGAGGCTTCAGACGGACTAGCCACAAAGACAGCCGTCTTCTGTCGGGGAAATCGAGGATTGACGATGACTAATCCTGTCCGACGTCCTACGCCGTTTACTAGACTATTCCCCCGGTCGACAACTCTCTCATCAGACGCTCGGGTGGGATAGGTCACCCGCGGCAGGTCGTTGCCTGGCGAGTGAGGAACGAAGCGTCCATCGACTTCGGTAAATATCTTTGGCGCCATATTGACGTTTTCTACTAATATGTTCTACCACCAACTCTATTTGTTCGTTGTATTCTGTGGAGGTATATTAAACCAGGTTACCACGGAGCCTTCACGCACGACTTCTCTACTCGAAGAGCGTAGACGACGTTCATATACAGTGTTCTCTGCCAACTCTTTAGGTTGAAGTCGTTAGAAGTGGGTGTTGGGTAGGTAAAAAGTGTGCAAAAGGAAACTGTGGCCCGAGCGTGTTTTCGTTGCGATGTTTGTAAAAGTTTATGGAACGGTAACAGAGTTGCGTGGGCAGCACAAGGGATTTATACCCTCTTAAGAGACGCCAAGACGCATGAGTCACCAAAGACTCTGCCTAAAGTGAGTGAAAGCTGCATGAATATGTAGCTTACTGCACGTGAGTCACAGAGCGGCTAGCACGCGAACCAATATCATGTTGACGTTACGCGCTCGTGTCTACTCCTCGCTGAGAAATGTTCTCAGGAATTGGCCCAAACGCCAAAACATTCAGCACACACTAGACGGTCGTGCCTGCCAGCAGGCCTTTGTCGAGCTCTAGACTCCGAAACCCCATCCCAAAGGCAAGCGTTCGCACGATTCGGTACCGTCTTCCAGACCGTAGTACCTCAGAATGCTCGGATCTCAGTCGGAGACTCTGCTGACGAGTATATGATAAACACGATGCAGTTATGAGGCATTCGCTATTGCCCCGGCGACACTGACCGTTACCAAAAGCTTCTCCTTGCCCATGGAATCAGCCTTCATGCACATCAAGTAGATCAACTCCTTCAGCTCCGGGTTCTGCATCCAGTCCGTGTCCGTGTCGACCTCTATACTTCGTGTAACGGGAGTATCTCTAAGCCTTCTCCGTACATGCAAGAGTATCTCGGGCGACAGTGGCGGAGTGGGAGCGTGGTTGTGGATTTGCTCGACATCATCGTGTCCAGAGGCATCGGCGAGGCCTTGCATGGGTTCTCCTGCTGGAGACTCGATGGAACCATGTACCGAGCTCCCAGCTAGGTCTTCGGAGGCTCGAGGTTCTGCTCGAGGGGATGGCGCTGTCTGTAACGGTGCAGTCGGTGCCAAAAACTTCATCAATGGTGAACCAGGCTGTCCAGCTATGCGTTCCGAATGACGAGGTCGCTTGCTGGACGGACCCTGCTCGGCACTCTGATCGACGACTCTTCTCGGCCTCCTCCTGGGCGTATTGCAGAGCGCAAGAGCCCCCTTCAGATCATCAGCGAGCAGCTTCCGCTTGTCTCCAGTCAGGCGGAGCCGCGTCTCCATAGCTTCGGTCATGGCTCTATGTGCCGTCGCTATTCTCCCCTTCGTAGCATCCGAAAGAGGCAGCAGCTCCCGGAGCAGACTCGAGCTGACGTTCTTCAGCTGCAGTATCGTGCCATCTTTACTCGTCGGTGCCAGGGTATCGGGCCAGAAAGCATGCGGAGGATTAATCAGCTTCTTGAACCAATTGGCCCGGACCCTGGCGATGAGCACGTTCCGTTCGTCCTGGCCGTGCGGTGTCAGCTTCACAAATGTGGTATGCCGAACGCCGTAGTTCTCCCTTTCGGTCTTCTTTTGCTGCTTCTCCGTGGTCTGCAGAGTCCCCGGCTGGGCCGTTTGCAGTGATGTGACTGGAGGACCTGCCTGCTCTGCATGCTCGACAAAGGTATGCCGGGAGTGGCGACTGCTTGCGAGCGTCGTCAGGTCGTAGTAGCACGGAGTGCACATCTTGACGCCTTTGCATCTTGCGCAGTTCCACATCGTATTCACGTCAGCAGTCTCCTTGCAGCTGTCGCAGGTCCAAGCACTCTCTTCAGAATGCGGTGGGTGTCCATCTTCGCTTGCTGCAGTGACGATGTTGCGAAGAATCGTTGCAGGTGTGCCGTTTCCGGATATCGGAGTCCGGTTAGCAGCGTTAACGTCCGCTAAGTCGACGATTTCTTCAGGATCGACGTCCTCGTAGGGTGTCGTGGGAGTGTCCTGTGATGGCCCTAAATACTCCGAATCATCACGCTTCTGTCGATCCTCTATCTCGTCGACCTGTAGCTGATATGGATCCTCGTCGGCATTCAAGGCCCGTTGCTTGCCTTTCCTTCGGGCGCTTTGAGGTGCGTTACTGGACGGTCCGGCTAATTCGGGCTCGTCATGCCTGTGGCCATGTGTTATACCTTGCTGCTCCTGTGATGCGGTCACCGTGTTCGCTGAAGGTGGAACGTTGAAGTGGACGAGGTCTACGTTGCCGCGGTCGTTCGTATTGGATACGTAGCCTGGAAACGCTGGGACGGCTTTGTTCCTGGACGTCGCTTGAGAAGACTCAATCTCCTCAGATAGCGTCCTTTCGCGAGTAGAGTTTTGTGTACGCGGAAGTGCTGGCGGCGGTGCCATGGATTGCTGGTCGTTGTTGTGTGTCGAGCTCGTCGCTGACTGGTGAGTCGTCCGCTGCGTTGTTGAAGCAGATCGTCTGGCAAATCCTAGCGGCGCTCTGTTCTCGAGAGCGCGCTTTGGTCGAATCTCGCCTTCTTCGGAGCCTCGAGAGTATTGCGAGGAGCCCATTGGATGGAGCGAATCGGTGGAAGACCTAGGACAATGTCAGTATCGAACCACAGCTTTTGCACAGTGTCCGGAGTTGAATTCTTGTCGTACTCACAATTGTGATCTAAAGGTCTCTGTTATCTGCTGAGAGAATGTCGAATGATTTCACCGACTTGACACCTTTATCATTTGCCGTTTTCAGGTTTCTTTCCGCTCGCTTGACCATGTCGAAAGATGTGACGAGCTTGCATGCATAAGGTAGCCTGGGGCTCAGCCATCAACAGCGCCTTGACGAGCACCGCCATCGCTAAAACAACAGCCCGTCACAAAACCGCCATAACGTACACTCATGCAGAACAGGAAGCAGAGAACCACTGGGATTGCGTGAATACGCGCTGATCGCTCAATTGTGAGTAAGCGACGTTGGGGAGACATGGACGCCCATATCTTTTTTGTCAGAAGTCGGATTCGGCGGACTCCATCAGTCTACCTAACAAAACCGCAGGAGGTGCCGCCTCCAAAGTTTGATTGGTGTTGAGAAGGTTCTTGATTTTCTCGCCAACGTGGACGCACAACCACAGCTCCTCCTGTCTGCAATCTCAGTTTCAGCCCGCGACATCTCAGACCAACAGCAACGCCTATCAAAAACTTGAAGTCGATCTGCTCTTCTCATACGGCTCCAATAATCAGAGATTGAGGAAATGCTCTGTGCAAGGCTGAAGACATGTCTCGCGGCGCACGGTTCCCATCAACGCCTGAAAGAGCGCCGCAGCCTGGCTCTCGTCTGGTGTAGCTTCTTGTTCAATACTGCTCCAAAGAGAAGGCCAGTGAGCGAAGATCATCCAGCAGTAGCTTGGGAATTCCCATATAGGATACTGTATCGGTTCTGCCGCCCCCATGTGCATGCTTGGAGGGGAGAAGGCGATGATTGCGGCGAAGACGTCCAGCCCTTGGATGGTCAAACCTGCCAGTCATGACCGTGACTGCGGACACCTTTCGATGGGCGACCATTGTGGTCCGTTTCTCACCCACGGCCGAGGATCACAACTAGCATGACCTCAGCAAGAACAGTAGTACCGTACATGTACCCAAGATGTTCGCCAATTCAAGTAGTAGATATGAGGACCAAGTGGGCTCGATCAGGAAGGTATCAGTATTCGACCCAGCTACTTTGGTCAAAGGACTGAGGTAATAATGATGTGCTTCCACCGGCATGGCCTCGAGGCTGATGCAAAGGGATGCAGCTCATCGGTCAGTTCGAGACGGTGGATGTTCGGATAACAGGAGGGTGGGGGCGGCGAGCGCGGGGTCATCCGCACGGCTTGACTAAGCGGCTTCGCGACGCGTCTGCCTTACGCGTCGTTCATTCGACCATCGCTCTTTCCGTTTGAGCAGCTGCACATACCGCACCTGCCTTGTCTTCATGTTGTCATGTCGCAAGGCATCTTTGCGCAGTTCCGTGGGACTGCCCCGCCCAATCTCGCCTCGTCGCCAACATCATCCACCCCCCGCAGCGCCACTATGTCCAGCGGGTCACGCAAACGCGCTCGCGACGACACCAACATTGATGAGGGAGTCGAGATCGAGTCGGTCACCAGCAGCTTCCGGCACAACTTCCCGAAACGCTCCCGCGTCGCCCTCGCTGTCGAGAATGGTGGGTCTGTGGTGTCGGACGATGAAGATGGAGAAGAGGACGCGCAGATGGGCCGGAGTGGCCATGACATCCACGACGATGACCGCAGCGTGCTCAGCTTTGGGCACCTGGAGGACGACGACGACGAGGATGGCCCGGACGACCTGATCGGCACGCAAATCATCGAGAAGCAGATGCGCGAACACCGCGAGAACATCGCGTCTGATGAGGGGGTGATCGAGGAGGTCTTCTGTCGCAATTTCATGTGCCACACCAAGCTACGTATCAAGCTCGGCCCCCTCATCAACTTCATCGTCGGACACAACGGCAGCGGCAAGAGTGCTGTGCTCACCGCACTGACCGTTTGCCTGGGCGAGTCGGCTCGGAAAACGAATCGAGGCGGCAATTTGAAGGGCATGATCAAGAACGGTCAGGAAAGCGCTACGCTGGCGGTGAAGATCCGCAATCGAGGAGAAGGTGCGTACAAGCCCGAGCTGTTCGGGACGAGCATCACTGTCGAACGAAATTTCTCGCGCTCTGGCAACAATGGCTACAAGCTCAAGAACTCCCAAGACAAGGTCGTCAGCACGAAGAGGAGCCATCTCGACGATCTGCTGGACTACTTTGGCCTGCAAATCGACAATCCAATCAACGTACTCACGCAAGATCTGGCTCGCCAGTTTTTGTCCGGCAGCAGCCCGAGCGACAAGTACAAATTCTTCATACGCGGTACCCGTCTCGAGGACCTGGACCGCGACTACAACGTAATGGAGGAGAACCTTGACAAAATTCAAGCCAAGCTTGCCAGCCGTAAGGACGATATTCCGGAGCTGAAACTGCGGTACGATGAAGCTGCAGCGAGGAAGAAGAAGCTCGAGAAAGCGGCGACCATCGGACGGCGTCTCAACGATGCGAAGAACCAACACGCTTGGGCGCAAGTGGAAGAGCAAGAGAAGCTTCTGGAGGAATTTGGCGAGGCTGTCGTAACGGCCGAGCAAAGCGTGCGAGAGAGGGAGGAAGAAGCTCAGACCGCATGCGGCACATTCGACGGCCATGATCAGGCTCACGAGACCACGGTGACGTTGGCCGAAAGCCTACGTGAGCAGCTCGTCCCCGTCGAAGGACAGCGAGCGGCCAGCAGAGAGGAATTCGATGCGGCCAGGGCAGAGGTCACCAGCACGGTGGCCGCAGAGCGAGAAATCAGGGAGCATATGAAGAGCGCGAAGAAGCGAGTCGCTGACCTCGAACGTGATGCCACGACAGAGCGTGATCGGATCGCCAATGCTGAAGGAGCGGAGCACGCACAGCGACTTGACAGGCTGGCAGAGTTGAAGGCTGCCGTGGAGGCGGCGCGAGAGGAGCAGAAGGATCATGCCAAAGCGTCTGCTGGTTTGACGCACGCGAGGGATCAGGCGTACGAGGCGTACGAGGCTGCAAAGCCTGCTAAAGACCAGCAGACCGAGGAGCTGCGGAGTGCTGAGCGCACGCTCAGCGGCACGCAACGCTCTCAAGGAAAGCCGTACGACGGCTACCGCCCATTCATGGAACAGCTGGTTCGTGCAATCAACAACGACACTCGATGGCGTGTGAAGCCTGTCGGGCCGATGGGAAAGCACGTCCGCCTGCTGAAGCCCGAGTGGAGCAAGCTCATCGAGGCGACATTCGGCCAGGTTCTGGAGTCATTCGTTGTCACGAACAATGATGATTTTCGAATGCTGAAGGATCTCTTCAAACGGAACAAGTGCAACCCAGAGCCTCAAATATACATCGGCAATCCGGACCCCCTGGACACCACTGGCAAGACCCCCGATGACGCCGGTCTTGACACGATACTGTCAGTACTCAACATCGACAACACACTCGTCCGCAACACACTGATCATCAACCAAGCCATTGAACAAGTAGTGCTCATAGCGGATCGCAATGCCGCCGAAAGATTCATGTTCTACGGACCAAAACCTAACAACGTCAAAGTGGTCATGTGCAAGGGTCACAACCCCAACAACGGCCAGCGTCTCGAAAGGTCTAGATTCGGACAAGCCAAGACCTCTCCAGTGACCGGATGGCCAAGGGAAGCGCGTATGCAGACAGATCGTGAGCAGCAAATTCGCCATCAGCGCGAGACCGTGGACCATCACAACCGCATCTTGCGAGTCGTCGAACAGCAAGTGAACGAGAAGCGGGACGCTTCGACCAAGGCTGGCCAGGATCTCAAGCGCTGGGAGCGAGAAGAACGTAATCTCAAGACCGCAGTGCAGCATGCTGAAGACGCCGTCGAGGAGCAAACCCACGACATCGAGGCTCATCGGCCACGTGACGGAAGGCTGCAGGAGTTGGAGAAGCAACTAAAGGACACTAAGGACGAGCTTGAGAGTCTTGGCCTGTCATTCCAGGACTCGATTGTCCAGAAGGATAAGCACAGCCAAGCCTCGGCGGACGCCAAGCACCGCCTGGACGAGCATGACCAGGAGTATGAGGCGGCTAAGGCTCGGCTCGACCAGGCGGAACAGAAGCTTGCACGGCTGAAGGATGATCGTGGGAGAGCACTACTGGCGAAGAACAAAGCGCTGGAGGATATCACGCAGGCTAAGCAGAATGTCACGGACATGCAAGTGCGGCGGGATGAGAAGAAGGCCACTGTGAGCGATTTCGAAACAATGGCGAGCGGGATCTCACGCCGTGTGCCGCTCGATCCTGGTCTTACTCCTCAAGACCGCGACGACCTCATCGAACGTCTCACTCGAGATATGAAGAATCAAGAGCAAGCCGCAGGTGGATCTGAAGAGGAGCTGGCGACTCGGTGGCAGAAGGCCAAGACGGATTACGATGATGCGGTGACGCAGTTGAACACTGCAAATGCTCGCGGGCGTGTGAGTCGCACCCACCGCTACCATCATTTACTCCCTACTGACTGCTACAGAAACTCATGCAAACCCTCAACTACCGTCGCCTCCGCTGGAAGAAGTTCCGGAAGTTCATCGCCTACCGCGCTCGCTTCACGTTCAAGTACCTGCTGTCCGAACGAAACTTCCGCGGGCACGTGGATATGAACCACGACAAGAAGACTTTGGAGATTCACATCGAGCCGGACATGGCCGCGAAGTTATCCAGGAAAGACGCCAAAGGCCGCGAAGTCAAGGGCCGCGAAGCCCAGACCTTGTCCGGCGGCGAGAAATCGTTCAGTACCATCTGCCTTCTGCTGTCCATCTGGGAGGCCATGGGCTCGCCGATCCGGTGTTTGGACGAGTTTGATGTGTTCATGGATAGCGTGAACCGCGCCAGCAGTATGAGCATGATGATCCAGGCCGCGAGGCGGTCGGTGGGGAGGCAATTCATCCTGATCACGCCGCAGAGTATGAATAATGTGGAGATGGGTGATGATGTGAAGGTGCACAAGATGAGTGACCCGGAGCGAGGGCAAGGTGTGCTGCCGTTCACCCAAGAGTAGGCTATGCTGCAGCTGGCGGTGACCCTGGAGCGGTGGAGGTGACCGTGCACGGCGACGAAGAGCCTCTGGACGTTAAGCATGGCGCTGTTGCTGAAGCCTACATACCTAGGCACACCTTGTTGTACAGCAGTCAACGATGTACATCAGCGCTGAAGTCTTCGATCAGCGCACCTACTTTATTATGCTGTCTCGCCCCCGCATGATCTCAAGGTTGCGGCTGCTGCCGACCGCCGTGCGTCGTCGGAGTGAGCGAATCGAGCATACCCGACATGTATACATAGCACAGTGGACCACTCCAATTCCAGAGTCACTCCATCCGACGAAGCAGGAGATCAGTGATCAGCTTGAGTTCCTTCGGCGAGACCCATGAGCTGTCGACATACGCAAAGACGCAACACCGACTCCATGCCCTCCACTGCAGCCATCATCAACACCTGGCGACGAGGCAGCGCCACCGCATCCTCCCGCAAACCGTCGAAGACCCACGACATCATCGACGAATATCATGTCACGCAGCCGCGTATTGCGGCATCGGGACTGCCTAACACGAGTCTTGAGGGAAGCCTCTTGCAGCTGCCGCCGGAACTGCTGAGCCAGATACTCTGCCACATTACCTTCCAGGACCTATGTGCCATACGCTGCACCAGTCGTCTCGCCAACGACCTGCTTTCTGAGGGCGACATACTACGGGACTGGCTCCGCCGCAACTACACCGCGCATCTGCTGCGTCTCTACCCACCATCGCAGAGCGTAACATTCGCATACCTCAGCAGTCTGCAAAAGCGGTACGCGATCGCCACCGAAGCCGCAGCGCTCTATACCGAGTACATCGAGCGCAAGATCGTCCGGCATTCGCTCTTGCGCTTATCACCTTACTTGCGCGATGCGAAGCTGAAGGAGGACTACCACGACGTCGCCGTCCTGATGCAGGAAACGATGCTACCGCTGCTATTGACTGTGCAACACTACCTCGAGTCTTACGCGGCTTTAGTTGTCAACGTACCGCGAGAGGGGCCGGAGTCGGCGACAGATTCAGCGACAACGGAGGACTGGATCTTGGAACGAGAGCGCGAGATCATGAGTTCGTACGATCTGGCGCATCTAGTAGATGTCTACTACCTCTGGCAATTTCTGACCTGGACCCACAACCAACTCGTCCGTCCTCCCTCGTACGCGGGGTCTTTCGAACGCCGATTTCGGGGTTGGAAGACGGAATCGCTCAACTCGCACGATCTGAACTTCATCACTCTGTTCGGGAATCTGAATGCGCTGAGTCAGCTGTTACGTATGAAGTCCTTTCGGGATCGGCAGAGGCAGGTGGAGGACTGGAAGCGGGTGCTGGATTCGGCGGCATGTCACCCATGGCGGAGGCACTGGGCTAGTTTTGGGCTGGAGTCCGGTGCGAGTATCACGGCTGAGCAGGCGGAGCGGGCCTTGGGAGCGAAGCTCCAAGATGGAGAGGTGTTTTCGCACCAGGCGGGATTGCTGCTTGCGAAACGCGGTTTGCTGGGTCCGGGTATCGACACCGTGGTTGGCACGACGCAGCAGTGCACTACGTTTTTGTGTCATATTGCGGGCTATGATGTGCTCCACGTACTCCCTTCGCATCGCCCGCCGATGAGCAGGGAGCTGGACACGGAGTGGTGCGAGGTGTGCAAATTCAAGTCCCTGGCAACTGCATCCGTGACCACGCGCCTATAGGCCTGCGTTCGGTAAAAGAGAAGAGCGCTGGCTGAACGTCTTGTATTTATAAAGCTTTCTTCACACCACTGACTTCCGGTATCGCACTCAACGCGCTCTCAAACACTCTCTGCAACGTCTTCGTGTCTTCCAATCCAATACTGAACCTCACAAGCGTCGCGTCGCACCCATATTTCGCCGCCCACTCTAGTTCGTTGTAGTGCGCTAAAATCACAAACGGAGAGCTGAGCGTGAAATTCGTCCCCAGACTCGGCCCCTTCTCGGTCTGTAAATGGTCGTAGAAGACCTGCGCATCCTCCATCCGATGGAAAGTCGCACTCAGCAGACCTCCGTAGCCGCCGGTTGGCAATTTGCAAGCGTCGTAATTGTGTTTTGTAGGGCTGTATTTGGGGTAGTTCACTTGCTTGACTGCAGGGTGAGAGCGAAGGATATCGGCCACGGCTTCGCCGTTGTGGTTGATCCTACGCGTGCGGGTGATGAAGTCGCGGCTGTTCCGCTCGAGATAGATGCTATCTTCCGCGAAATGCTTGTCTTCGTACTCGGTTTCGAAGACATGCTTCATGGCGGTGTAGTATTGCGATTGAGGATTGAGGATCGTGGAGCCGCCCATAACGTTGCTGTCGCCGCTGAAGACTTTGGTGAGACTGCTGACAACGACGTCGGCGTATGGTAGGACGTGCACATTCAGAAAGTTGCCAATGGTCTCGTCAACTACGACGGCGAAGTCGTACCTGTCTGCCAGTGCTCGTATGCGCTTGAGATCTGGTGTGCGAAGAAGTGGGTTACCCGGGAATTCGCAGAACAACGACAGATACTTCTCGCCAGCCTTCAATCTGCGTTCGAGGTCGTCTAGCTCCTCAGCACTGCCGAAGCCGTAGAATTGAGTCCCGGGGCCGAACTTCTCCAGCACTTTCAGCGTGTCGACGTACGGGAAGCCAAACATGACGCTTGGCAGCTCGCCTCTAGCAACCATCAACGATCGATGGGCGTGGAAGATTGCGTTCATGCCCATCGGGTACAAGTAAACATCGTCGACAGAGAAGTCGGGTACATCTCGACTGCGTTCGTTAGTAGCGCCAGCGTCTGGAGCTTTGTCGAGCGAAAGGGGCAGTTCTTCGTTTGCGCTCAATGATCCCGCAATACGCTTCCGGATGGCGAGTCTAGCCTGAGCAGCAAACGCAACATCGAGGTTTCTGCCGTATTGCTCTTCGACAAATTGAGCCGAGTCCGGAGCTCCACCATCGTCCGCTACCATACTATTTCCATTGGCATGCCCGTTCAGATGCCCATTGGTACTCCGAGGCACGTCTAAATCGACCGAGACATGCTTCTGATACCGACGCGGCCCCTTGGACAACCGTGGTGTGCCGGACGGTGACACAGAACCTGACTCCACCATCGACCCCTCATCGAATGCTTTCTGGCAAAAGTCTGCTTGCCGGCTGGAGATGCCTTCCCCAGTATGCTGCCAGAATACTTTGGCTGTCGGCCAGAGCTCCTCGGGGTATACCACAGCAGTCACACGTGGCAAGACTCGCTTCGCCTGAGTAGGAGGCGCCTTCTCCGGATGAGGCACGAAATCGAGTATCCGGACGTTTGAACGGTCTGCCTCGGGTTGCTGTCGTCGGAAGAACTCCACGCACCGAGCCCCGCAACTATGCGTTGGAAATAACATGGCCTTTTCTGATCCGGGACTGCCGTACTGCCGTACAATGGCTTGAGCGAGGTGGTTGATGGGCTTAGCAATGAAGAAGCGGGGATAGCCGCATTGCATCTTGTCGAGCACCCAAGCCTCGCATTCCTCGTATGCTACATTTGACCGCCATGTTGGTAGTGATACGCTCACGGCATGTGGCGTGTTTGGCGGGACAGTGTCTCCAAGTGTTCGGTTCCAGGGCAAGTCAATTGGTAGGCCTGGCATCGTTTTGCAGACGTGGTGCCGGGATTACTTCAAGAGTGGTGTTGCCCAGCGCTCGTTCATCAACCCTTCAATGCAATGTTACATGTAGTGATCGAGTCACCAAACGATGCGGCGAACTTGAAGCTTTCTCAATGTAGAGTCCCAAATAATAAGGTACGGTCCGCGATATAATCCTTGTCTTTAGTGAAAGCTTGGCAAAAAAGTTCATATGCCTCGGCGACTCTGCGACTCGGGAAACGCTTACGTCCTGAGATAATTGTGCCATGGCCGCAAATGGTGTCAAGAGGCGGAAGCTGGAGCATACGTCGTCCGACGACGGTGATGTTGTATCCTTTGCGTCTTTCGGTGCCACGGAAGAGGAAGTCGCAGAGCCTGCTGGAAATGCTGGCCAAGACAAGACGTTGGAGGCTGTTGACGACGGCGATGAGAGATTAGGAGACGAAGAAGAAGAGGGGTTCGGCGATCATGAGGGCGATGAGCAAGACTTAGAGCGCTTCGCAAACCACTCCGAGGAGGACAGAGGCGATGTCGAGATTGACGTGCGAGACGGAGGAAGGTTTCCGAAAGGAAAGCCCGCCGAGCCTGGTGCAGAACAGCAAAGGCAAGACCGTGCAGAGGGTACCAGAGTGCGGAAAACCGCTTCAGAATTAGGGACATACTTGGCAGGCACATCGAGGAGCAATATATTCAAGCTACAGGTGGATGAGCTGTTGGAACAAATCAGGCCAAGGCGCGGCAAGCGAGAAGAAGCGGCAGAAAAGGCGCTACATTCTTTGAAAAAGATTCTCGATCAAATGCCCGCGCGAGGACCGCTATCTGTCAGCGACGCTGAGCAGCAATTTCTGATATCTGGCAAGGTGATCATTCCTTTCGCTGAACCGACACCGCCGAAGGACGCAAAGTACAAGTTTGCGTTCGCCTCGCCCTCAAGCGTCAATGTCGTTGGAAGCTATGCGCTGAAGACGAGCCCGAGGTCGAGAGAGGCTGTTGAAATCGATATGATGGTGAACATGCCAGCTGCATTGTTCGAAGAAAAGGACTATCTCAATTATCGCTACTTCTACAAGCGCGCTTATTATTTGGCCTGCCTCGCTGAATCGATCCTGGATAAGTCTACCTACGACACACGTTTTGTGGACCTCCATGACGATCAGATGAAGCCTGTTGTGGTGGTATCTCCACGAACGCCACTCGACACCGAGGACGAGATCAAACCGACCCCAAGATGGCGCATCAACATCATCCCCTCCGTTGGCGCCGAGGTATTCTCCAAGGACAAGATTACGCCGGGCAGGAACTGCATTCGAACGACAGGCGACACAAAGGCCGGACCAACACCGTTCTACAACTCTTCGCTTCGGGCGAACATGCTCACGCCCTCGTACCTCAAGGTCCTGCACCACGCCGCAAGTACCTGCGACGGGTTCCGGGACGCCTGCCTTCTCGGCTCCACTTGGCTGCGGCAGCGTGGCTACAGTGCTCGTATCAGCGAAGGCGGTTTCGGGAACTTCGAGTGGTCTACGCTGATTGCGCTGCTGCTGCAGGGCGGCGGATCGAATGGTAAACCGATGCTGAGTGAGGGCTACAGCAGCTACCAGCTATTCAAGGCCACACTGCAAGTACTTGCCCTGCGCAACTTGAGCAAGTCTGCGCTTGTCGTTGGTAATGCTGATACAAAGCCCACGGGCGACGGAACGCCAATGTTGTGGGACGCGTTAAGGGCGCATAATGTGCTGTACAAGGTTACGCCGTGGGCGTACGCGCAATTGAGGCAAGACGCGAGGTCGAGCCTGGCCATGCTGGGCGATCAGCTATTCGATGGATTCGACGCTGCCTTCATCTTGCGGACGGATGGTCCGCTCTTGCAGAATGACTACCTTGTGAATATTCCGGTTACTACCATGCCTGCACACAGAGGGAGTTATCACAAGCTCTTCGATGCGCTCAAGCGCGGCTTAGGCGACCGCGTAAGCTTAGTGACCATGAAGACTGCTCCGTCGATGTCGTGGCAACCAGGCTCCCTTCGGTCAAAGTCTACACCTGATACGTCGATATCGATTGGGCTCATCGTCAACCCGGAGACCGTGAACCGCACGGTCGATCATGGTCCGCCTGCGGAGGACAAAGCAGAAGCTGCGTCCTTCCGGACATTTTGGGGCGAGAAGGCTGAGCTACGCCGCTTCAAAGATGGCAGTATTACGGAATCCTTAGTTTGGAGCACCAGTGAGGCTGGTCAGACCGTACTCGAGCAGGTGGTACGCTTCTTGCTCTCGCGGCACGTTGGTCGGGATGCGGAGCAGAACGCTAGCTTCGTCGGCAACGGCTTTGTTCGCTTGCTTCCGCAGGGAACGAGTACAACCGCCTATCAGCCCTTGATGGAGGCTTACAAGCAGCTAGAGACTGACATCAGGGGTCTCGAGGGCATGCCGCTATCGGTCAGACACATCACGCCTGCAGACCCTCAACTCCGGTACTGCTCGATCCGTCCGCCATCAGACACAGGCGGTCGAAAGCGACCTTCTCCAGCGAACGTCGTCATCCAATTTGAGGCTTCCACGCGGTGGCCGGACGAGGTGATAGCGATACAGCGCACCAAGATTGCTTTCCTCTTGAACATCAGCGAGCTTCTCCAGGAAGCCAAAGCCGCCGTCACAGCGCGCGTAGGCCTCGAAAACCAAGAAGATGAGAGCTTGAACCAAGCTTACCTCGACATCATATACGAGTCCGGCGCTGCGTTTCGCATGCGTATCCACCACGATCGCGAACAGATCCTGCTTGAACGCCAGCTGAAAGACAAGTCACTCGCGCCCTCCTCGAGGGAGGGTACAGCCCGCGCTCTCGCGGCCTACAAACGCGACTACATCAAGCTCCCCGCTCACACGCAGGCTGTGGCACGTTTGTGCAGTCGGTACCCGGCGTTGAGTGGCACTGTCCGATTGCTGAAGAAATGGTTCGCTTCGCACTTGCTCGCCAGCCACATCGCCGAGGAAGTCATCGAGCTGATCGCCGTGCGAGCCTTCGTGCAGCCCTGGCTGTGGCAGACGCCTTCGTCCGTGCAGACCGGCTTCCTGCGGGCGCTGCATTGGCTGGCTCGGTGGGACTGGCGTGCTGAGCCGCTAATCGTCGACTTGAGTGGCACTGGCGAGCTGAGGGCAGCAGACGTACAAAGCATCAAGACGCGGTTCGAGGCCTGGAGGAAGCTGGATCCGAGTCTGAACCGCATCGTGACGTTCGCGGCATCAAGTCTGGATCAAGACGGCACGACGTGGACCGACGGCCGACCGCAGAGAGTCGTCGCCGGACACATGACAGCGCTGGCTAAGGCTGCATGCGCTGAAGTTCAGGAGAAGCAGGTGGCGCTGGAGCCTGCAAGTCTGTTCGCTTCGCCTCTACGCGATTACGACTTCGTGCTGCATCTCGACCCTGCGCTCCGTGGAGGCAAGAAGCGTGCCGGCGCGACGAACGGCACGACGTTCAAGAATCTGGAGCTCGCTGCCGAGGATGACGAGTCCATGATCGGCTTCGACGCTGCGCAGCTTTTGCTCGGCAAGCTTGAGTTCTCGTACGGGTCTGCCGTAGTGTTCTTCGCAGGCGGCAGCGAGCGGCCTGTGATCGCTGGGCTGTGGAGTCCTCAGACTGCGCCAAGGAATTGGAAGATGAACTTGGCTTACTCTACCATACCAAGGAAGGTGCGTAGCAAGGAGGAAGAGGAGAGTGTAACGGCGGAGATCAACAAGGACGCGATATTGGCAGAGATCGCGAGGCTAGGCGGGGATTTGGTCGAGAGCATTGAGGTGAGCTCGCGGTAGACTCAGCCGGTAGTACTGGCAAATAGAATGGTTCGTGCACATATGTCGAGCCTTTGCATGCTTCACTGCCGTAGCGTGACATGCCGTAAGTCGGCATCACTCGTACCCAATACAGTGGTAGCGCGGTCGCAGCCAACTGTGTAACATCGCCCTGCACCGTACCCTTGCCTGCTCAGTCGTCTTCCACGGACAGTGCTTCGAGCTTCCAGTGTCTCGTGGCTTGCGTCCGCTATGCCAAGGGCCTATGACTGGCGGTAATGGGCGTCCACGTTGTCAGTACTCGACTGTAAGATCTTCTGGCAGCGCTCCTGGTGTCCCTTTATACGCCTAGCTCGTGCGCAGTCATGAGAATGTGTATCATCAGTTGTGAGGCGTCTTCAATCCGTCGGCGCATCAGTGAGCGGTACGTATCGTACGCCCATCTCCTTCGTCCTCGTCACCGTGCCATCCTCCTTCTTGTCAATAACGTAAATATGCTGCATGTGGCCTTCCTCCACTGGCATGAAGAGTCTAAGTATGCGCGTCAGCATTGCACGCCGAAAGACAGTATGAACGTCCTCAGCCGCCGCCGCATTATCCTATCTCCCGGGAAGCGAAAACCAACTCACCTCCCCGGCGCCCTCAACTGATCAACAAGCGCCTGATGGAATCCCTTCGCCGCCGCCCCAACATGAATAGCATCATACGGCCCCTCGCCCTCCCACCCCAACCTCCCATCCCCCCTCACAAACCTCATCTCCCCACCCTCCAACAACCCCCTCCCCTCACCACTCTTACCCGCGTTCCCCTCCCCCATCTCCACCAGCGCCTGCACATGCTCAACCCCCACCACCCTGCCCCCAGGCCTCACCAGCTCCGCAAGGACATGCGTCAGGTATCCCGATCCCGAGCCGATATCCAGCACGCGGGCCCCCGGGTGCAGGAACGGGAGGAGGGACTCGCAGGCCGCGGCGTGCATGTGCGGGGCGGAGATTGTGGCGCGGTGGCCTATGGGTTGGGGGGAGTCTTCGTAGGGGGAGTGGGGGGCGTAGTGGGCGCGGTCTACGAGGAGCATGGCGCGCTTTACGCGGGGTTGGGTGATGAGGCCGTTGCGGGTGAGGTTTTCTATGAGGGCTTCGTTTGTGGGGCCTGAGCATCGCCAGGCCATTGTGCTGGTTTCTTTTGGGGGGAGTGGTGGGTAGTAGTGTTGTGGTGCTGACGGTGGAGATGCCTCGATTGGGGGATGTCAGTGAGAGGGTAGATATTATGCGCCTTCAGTGACGAGCTGCGAGGCTGGGGTGTGTTCCACGGTCTGTATTACACAGTAGAGCAACCTACGACGATTCTTTGCACAACACATAGGTATACATGTAATGGTAGTGGGTAGAAGTCTGGTAGGAGTGAACAACTCGACCAGCATCAGCTTATGGAGGAGAATGCGGGGCACCTTGATGGGGAGGCGTTCCATGGAGATCAATGACAACAAAGACAGCGAGAAGCAATGATGGCAGCATGACTCTGATAACGAAGGTGACCTTTTTCATCTGCTACAAAGTTCCGTACGAAGGAAGAGCTCAACTCTCGGGGAGCATTCGACAGCCTTGTCCAGGTCGTTCAAACCATCTCGCCGAACGCCCTTCCTATGCAAATGCCCAGCCCACCTGCACCAACTCCACCAAGTACAGCGCTGTACAACGCGCTCGAAGAACCTTCGTTGCCTCGTCAAAGGATCACGGAGGAGAACCGGCGCCACTAGGGCGCATCCCCGTAAATTCCCCAATAATGCTCCGCGCCGAACGTACCGGGATTATTCTGCTTCCACTTATCGTTGAACGCCGAGAAGAGCACCACGTTGTTCGAGAAAGCGGTCCTGATGGAGTTCACGGCCGCGACTTGATTATCCTGACTCGGCACCGCCTTGCCATTCGTCTCGCCGTCCGACGGCCAGCCCGTCTCGGTGATCATGGTCTCCTTGCCGCCGCACGCCTCCGAGACACGCTGCGCCTGGCCGAGAACGAATTGGCCGGCATCTTCGGCCGAGACTCCGCCGTCGAAAAAGGGGTGGCAGTTGGCAGCGGCGTAGTCGGATGCTTGGCAGAGCTGCGGGTTGGCGATCATCGCGACGAAGGTGTCGACTGTGACGACTTTGCCAGTGTACCCGGCGGCCTGGAGTGTGCTGCGAGCGGTACCGATTGCCGAGACGACCTGATCCACGCTGTATGCGCCGTTGTTGACGCCTTCGTTGCCGATGGAGACTGTGTGGAAGTTGCTCCAGTCTCCGTTGGCCGCGTTGACGATCTGCTGCACCTCCGCATTGACGTTATTGACATCGTAGACACCTGCGAATAATTTCATGCCCTTGGCCTTGACGGCAGTGAGCACGGTGGCGGTCTGGTCGCAATCTGTGCCATAGATACGAATCATGCCGTAGCCAGAGATGACGTTGAAATCGCTATTGACTTGGTCTTGAGATTTGCATGAGTTGTCGCCATTATATGGCGAGTAGGATAAAGTGTAGCCGGAGAAGTCCGCGCCAGGTGCTGAGGACGAAGTCGGTGCAGGAGCCAAGGAAAGCGCAGAGGACGGCGCAGGTGTTGGCGCGGCGTCGCTGCTGCTCTCGGCTGTGGGCTGGGCATATGTGGATGGGGCGACCGAATTGGGAGTATCGGTCGGTGTCGTTGCTGGGGCGCCGAAGAACGAGGTCGACACCGCTCGACCGTCGCCGTCGACGTACACGATGACGCTGGGCTCGACCGCGGTCACGGTGTCAACCACTGTCACCACGTTGAAATCGGTGGCTTGCCGCTTTACGGGATGTTGATGGCGACGTGGGTGCGCGGCTGCTGCAGCGATGCCCGCTACGAAAAGAAGGCCTGCCTTCATGATGGTGATGCTTTTGTTGGACGTTCTTGGAATGACTGTGGGTGTTGTAACTACCGCCCGGCGGTATTAGCGTGCTGTGCAGCTGTGCTGGGCTGTTGTGGTTTGTTGACAGGGTAAGGTATGATTGTTTGCGTGTGGAGGTGTCCCGAAGCGGGAGAGCAACAGTCAACTCTGGCTTGTTATTCGTGCTTCATTGTGGAACACCCATTGACCGGCGACCATGTGAAGGTGGACTGTAGTGCACGAAGTCTCGACGGTGGTGAACAGGAGAAACTCACATGAACCAGCCGGTGGTGGAGTCGTTGTCAACGTTGTCGGCCTGAATCACTGGAATGCTGGGCCTCTTGAGCGATTGGCTGCAGAGTGTTGAAGGAATGTGGTTTCTGAAAAGAGTGTGTGTGTGTGGGCACGAGGTGCGAGGTGAATGTGTTGTTTTGGCCTTCAGACAGAGTGTCGACGGTGTTGTTGTTGCTGCTTCGTGAACCATATTATGAAGTCGCAGTCCATGGGTAGCGCCTTCCTAAAGCGTTAGCGCTGAGACATGTGGTTGATTGGCGCCTGACGCTTCAATACGACTCGATCTTTGAAACACCAGGCGCGACACAATACTTGTACGACGACGGTGAGACAACATCGCACAGCAGTTTCCAGACTTGTATAATGTGTCGCACGGTCTTGGAGCATGAGAGTGTTTCCATTCTTCGATGAATGCGGAAAGCGACGACTGCTGGATGAGTGTACACTACTGCTCCGGACTGTCACCTTCACCACACGAGCGCTGTCAGCATAAACCTCATAGGTATCTTGGAAGTGTGAGGTCGTACCGAAGCACTTCGCCATCATCGCCGCAGGGTATCGTTCGCCCTTAGTTCCTCCCACCGAGTCGATCGCCTTCCGGATATTCGCCTCCTCCTCCTTGCTCAGCTTGATGTTGGTCGCTTCAGCATTCTCAAGAAGGTACTTAACCCGCTTTGTCCTGCGCATATCGAGAGATGTCAGCCTGCATTTCCCACATATCCATAGAGAGGGGCACACTTACCCCGGAATAGGTAGGAAATCATCGCCCTGAGCGAGTACCCACGCAAGCGCAAGCTGACTAGGCGTGCATCCCTTCTTACTCGCCATCTCACTCAAAGTGTTCACCAGCTTGAGGTTCTCCTGGAAATGCCCTTCAGCGAAGCGAGGGTGGTTAATCCGGTTGTCGGACGGATCAAGATCATCTCGCGACTGGATCGTTCCAGTCAAGAAGCCACGGCCGAGCGGGCTGTACGCCACGATCTTAACACCGAGCTCCCGGGCTGTCTTCAGAAACTCCGTCTGCTCGGACTCGATCTCCAGCGCGAACGGAGAGAACTCCATCTGCGCCGCGGCTATCTGGTGGACTTTGCATGCTCTCCGGAGCGTAGTGGCGGAGCATTCGGAGAGGCCCAGCATGCGTATCTTGCCTTCTTTCTTGAGCTCGACCATGGCCCCTACCGTCTCCTCGATTGGTACCTTGTCGTCCACTCGATGCTGGTAGTAGAGGTCGATCTGGTTGATGCCAAGACGTTCCAGGCTATCATGGCAAGCTTTCTTCACGTATTCCTTGTCTCCGCGAACGGTAGGGTTCCCTTGAGCATCCCTCAGGTTTCCGAACTTCGAGGCTATCAGAGCGCACAATATCAGCTATCAATGCCCGGGTTGCGGCGCATATCCTCCGCTCTTACCAAGAAATATCTCCTTTCTCCGCCCGGTATCCTTGAACCACTTCCCGATGAGTTGTTCATTCGTGTGTGGCCCATAAATGTCGGATGTATCCCAAAAGTTCATTCCAATGTCGGCTGCTTTCGTGAGAACCTCTGCAGAAGCCTTGTCGTCGTACCCGCCTGGACAGCTTGATCAGCGAGCGTTCTAGGCGGGCTTCCGCAGCCTGACTGACCGAACGATGTGTACGCGAACGACATGCCCATGCATCCAAGCCCGATGGCTGAGACATCTTCGCCGCCGAGCTTGCGAGTAGGATAATTTGGCGATGCCATGTTGGGGTTATGAATACTTCAGTGTGTTTTACGATAGGAGAGGAAGAGAGTCGGGACTAGACGCGCCCGTAACGAAGCTACTTTGCTGGAGATGGAGAGTATGATGCGCAGAAGTCTTTGCGAACTCTACCTGTGCTATCGTACTTGCGCACACCTTGCTACGTCAATGGCAATCTACTCAGGATGGAAGCTATGATGAGCCCCGACCTCGCTGGGTGGAGGAGCGGGGTAGGCGACGGCATTTGGAGCCTGCATGTGAGCAAGACGGTGGATAGGACAGGACCAAAGCCTTGTCTACTCCATGGATTGGAGACATGGTGGATGGGAGAAGAGCGGTTGCAATGGATGTTCCTTCCGCGTGAAGAGGAAGACGTCCGGCTGGCGCTCCGACCACCCTTGGCTTCCGCGCCACACTTTCTGTGTTGACCATCCACTGCAACACCAGACCTTTGCTGACACGGACACATGCTCTTGTGAAGTTGGAGGACCAGCGTCTCCTCATCCCTCAGAAACCCAACCGCTCCACTCGTGCAGTCATGATGCGAGCGCTGGTCATTGACTGCCCGGCTCCGCCGAAACGCGTCAGACGGGACAAGGTGGGAACATGAAGGTCGTGGTTACATGTACGGTGGCACTATTTGTCCACTGACTGCATCACTCCAATTTCTCCTTCAACCAAGCCTCTCTTATTCCCTCTACTCCTTCCAACCCTAAAACTCACCAAGATGCCCGAATCAGCGAAATCAATCTCGAAGAACGAGGACCCGAGCGTCACCAAGCAATGGGATGACTCGGCCTCCACCGAGGAGAAGTTCAACGACGCCTTCGCCATCACCGACAAGCTCAAGATCTGCATGTTCGGCTCAGCCCGAAACGGCATTGGCCCAGTCTCCCGCGCCATGGCAGTAGCCAAGCGCAGCGGGCCCGACTTCCTCTTCCTCGCCAACGCCAACAGCCAGAAATTCGATGACTTGGAGCACAACCTCAGTCTCTGCCAGATCGCTTTCCACGACTCCCAATCCCAGAACTGGTGCTGCATCAGCGGCGAGGCGGTCAAGACTAGCGCCGACGACAAGAGGATCAAGGAGATCTACAACCCGTCCGTCAAGGCGTGGTTCGGCGATCTCGGCGATGGCACGCACGATGGTGGGCCAGAGGACCCGCGCGTGAAGCTCATCGAGGTCAGGGCGAAGTGTATGTTGTTCAGCCGTCCTGGTACTGTGCTGGGTATGTACTGACGAAGTGCTTGCAGATATCTCGTACTGGAAGTCCACCGTGGGCAGCGCGGAGGAATACAAAAAGGAGATTGAGGAGGCTGCTAAGACGGGTGGTGTGGCCAAAACTGGTCTCCTGAGGAACATGAAGGAGGATGAGATCAAGGAGTACCGTTCCAAGAACAGCTCATTGACTGAGTAGGTATTGCCCGACGGTACACTACGAAGTGGAAGGAGGCTGAGGCTCAGCTCCAGCAACCGCTCAAAAATATAACGATTGGGGTTGGTAGAGACGCAGCTGGGGGTATGACGGTGACGCCTCGGGGAGGACACTGATCTCTAGCGTCTAGATACACGTAGCCAAAAGTCGGCGCTTTGGCAAACCTGGGTATCTCCCAGTCATCGAACGCTGCGCAGAATTGTCATTGTGGGTTAAACGAGGTACTCCGTCCATCGGCGAGGACCTCGCTCAAGGTATGGTGCAGCTGAACATTCTTCGACGTTGTTTGCAGTCTCCCCACTGTATTACATACGAGACCCATCACTGTGGATTGCTACCCTAAAGTCTTTGTGCCAGCTTCTGAAAATGGTGAATGCAGTGGTGTCGCAGCATGTTTGGAGTGCGGCTCGGCTAAACTTCGGCTTGAGAATTTGTACAATACATTATTTTAGTGACACGATTGACGTGTCCGTGCGGTAGCGCCAATGGATAGAATTCTTGCCTTTTACCAGAACTCTTCGTGTCGCTCCGCAACCAACGGCTTCATCAATCTTTAGAACCCCCCCTGAAATGGCTTTGCTATTTCTTTTTGCATTTTTGGACCTTGATGAAAAACCTACCGTAAGTTCTCTCCCAAACGCTTCATTCCAAAAGGTATTTCCACCCGCATTTCACTCAACCCCCCGTCGCCTGGCGACTACGCCTTGACAGCGTGTGTCCATGCCAAGTGCCGATGTTTCTCACGAAGACGCAGACACGTGGAACAAACACATGTATCCTTCAGATTGAGAACTGGATGTGATTTCGTACTTATTCACTACATACATCTTCTTACATCCCTCAACCTGTCGAATCCTGCGCTTAGATACGCGGATGCTTGTCACGGGGAGGGCAGACATGATCAATGACATCCTCCACTCGGTGTCTGCTTCGTGCGTGTCTAGGCAGCGCCGAGTCTGACAAGGGTGTTCCCAGCAAGGTTGCGCGTGCACTTCTTCCGTGTTGGTTCTGGTGCCAGCAATCAAACTGGCTTGCTCCTTCACAGCATCGGCTCATGCCCATCGAATTTGGCAGAGATCGGTGCTTGGAAGCCGGAACGCCTTGCGTTGGGGCTTGGGAGCATTGCCTCAACGTTCGGGACGGAGGAGGTTTCCAGTCGTTGGCTTCATATTGGTTGTTTGGCCTGTTCGCAGTCAGTAGTTGAAGCGCATTTTTTAGGGAGCAGGGCGTCGAATCCTCACAGTCGTGCCGTGTCTACTTAGTAGCGTTGGGAACACCGCCACATCTCACAGCGCAGCTCGTGCGCTCATCGATGTTCAGGCAGCGAATCACGGGCACCGAGTGAGAGTACATTCGCCTCTCCCACGAGCAGCTTCCGGTGTCAAAGACGCCCGGGTATGCGAGGGTTCATTTCTTGCCTCTACCCTTCTTCTTGCCACCACCAGCCGCACTGCCAGGTTTCAGCGCAGCATGATCCGAATGATCCTTCAGATGCTGGAACAATCTCGTCTTCGTCGGAAAAGCAGCGTTGCAGCCCACGCACTTGTGATTTGCTTCGGCTTGGCTCTCCGTCGAAGCTGCAGCGGCCCTCTTTGCGCGCTTCTGTGCGGCTTTGCCCATCTTCTTGCCGCCTTGCGCGTCGCTACCAGGCTCGCCGGTATCATTCTCATCATCGTCGGGTTCCATGGTAGCGGCCGGAGGTGTAGCTGTATCATCACTCAGCTTCGTCGAACCCAGTCGCGCTTGAATAGCTGAGACGGATGCGTAGTCCTCGTCTTCCGAATGAGATAGCTCGGCCGTTTCCGTCGCAGGTGTATCGGTAGATGGCGCGTTGTCGCTGATATCTTCAGACGCCATCGCGTCCTCGTTCCCAGAGACATGATCGTCGATCTCGCTGGCTGCATCGCCATTGGTGCCCTCTGCACTAGTCAACTCAACCTGATCTTCCTCGAGCACATCATCTTCCTCTTCCACTTCCACGTCTGGCGTCGCCGCACCGCTACCGGCACCGCTCAGATCCAGGTTCGCATTGTCCTTCCTCATCTTCTTCTGCAGCGCATACACAGCCTTCTGATGCTTCTTGCTCTTCTCGTGCGCCTCCCACTGCTTCTCACTCTTGAAGATCTTGTTGCACGCCACACACTCAAACACATGCTCCTCTTCCTCTTCCTCATCGAACGTGCCTTCCATCTCCGCCAGTGGGTCGGGCTCGCGCGACTTCGTCCAGGCCGGCACTTCGGCGTTCAGCTTCGCCTCGTTCGCCAACTTGGCACGTACGGCCTGCGCAGCCGCAGCATCACGGAGTACCTTCTGTCTTTCCTCCTCCGTCTGCGTCGACGGCACATACCGGGGATCACGCTTGCGCACGAAGGCTACGAGCGATCGCACGGCATCGTTGAACTCGCGGATGCCGTCTTGCCTGAACTTCTTGTTCTCCTGCTCCATCCGCCTCCGGTACCATCTATCCGGCGCCTCGGACAAGCGATACTTGTCTTTCCACGCGAAGTTCTTCCCGGTAGCGAAACTTGACCAAGCAGCATAGAAGCCTTTCACTACACCATCGTACTCGTCGTCCTTGTGGCCGAACGTGGGATGCTCACGCGCTTCATCACCTTCCATGCTGGCCGCGATCTCCTCCTCCTTCGCCAGCTGCTCGAAAGTCTCACGTAAGAAGCCAAAGAAGCCCGACGGCGCATCCGAAAAGTCTATGCCACTATTGAACTTCCCGACCAGCTTCGCCAAGTCGTCTGCCGTTGTGACCCGGACGTTCTCGTAGGTAGGTACACCATCATCCTCACCTACCTCATCGCCGCGCAATATCGCACTCTCGTGCGAGTCATACCAGGCCCGCTCCTGGGGATCAGACAGCACCTGATATGCCGCCTGCACCTCCGCGAAGACCTTGGTGGCGTGCTCCTCATTTCCATAGTTGCGGTCCGGGTGCAGCTCGAGCGCTTTCCTTCTGTAGCCCTTCTTGATCTCGTCCTCGGTGGCCTGTCGCTCTACGCCTAGCAGCTCATAGTAGCCGGTCTTCAGCCCTCCAGCCGGTGATGTCTTCTCTGAGCTCTGGCCGGCGCCCATGATGCTCAGGGTCGATCTGTAGCAACCACATCAGGGAGAAAGGCGTCAAAGTCGGCCTTCCCACCGGACTTCGTTCAATGTTGATCTCCAAATGTTCGCTAGATACTGCACTCCACAGCACGCCACTGCTTCTCGTTCGGGCAAAAACTCTACCGCACACGTGGGTTTTATTATTAGCCTTGGCCCTCGCCCAACTCGTGTGGGGACACCCTTACGGCACGGGTAGGTAAGGTGATCTCACAGAGTGTACATGACTAGAATACCCATGAACCACCCTGCCGTGACATCGCGAAACTTCGGTAGGGCGACGCTTTCCAGTATCACGCGAATATAATATTCACTTCACTGTCATTGCTCTCCTTCATGTAACGTTTATTAGATGAGTGCACTTTCTCTCTACACCGGTGCTCTCGGGATCACGGAACCAAGGCCTTATCAGACAGCATCCACTCGCGCCAGTCGCCCAATACTCGTACTCAAGCATCTAGAAGCCCTAGACGGATGTAGCACAACTCAGCATGAAGTTCAACCAGGAGTACCAGAAGGTGTTGGCCAGCGAGGGCTTCCCTGAGCAATGGCTGGAAAGCGCAATCGACTACAAGCATCTGAAGAAGTGCATTAAGAAGGTGCATCGCGAACTCCATGGCCTTGGTCTGGATGCGAAGACCATCAGCCATCTAAGCGAACTTCCGGACGGGTATGAAAGCCAAGCACCTGTCCATAGCCACGAATTTTACTCCGTCAAGGAGCCGCATCTAAACTCCATTCCCGAAGAATTCTCGCCTCAGCTCAGAGTGCTGGTAGACAGCAGGACTGGAACGCCGCTCGACGCCACGCTCACCCCGGAGACCAAAGCCGCCTTGAAGAGACTGGCCAGGCATGAGATCGCCACCGCGGAACAGCATGCTCACTTAGGACGCCATGCAGTCCACGAGGTGCACACCCCCCGTCACTCCGGATTTGTTGATGAAGAGAGCACGTCCCCGCCATTGGATGCAGTGGACGCGAAATGGATTCAATTGCCATTAGCTACAGCCAAGGAGTTTTTCGACCTGCTTGCGCCAAAGCTCGATGAGCTCGAACAATTGCGCGAAGCGGAGACACGGAAATTGGAAGAAGAGATCCTCGATCTCGGCGAAGCAGTCGAGAACGTGGTCCAGCCCGTCCGCGAAGGCTTCGAGGCCACGCGCGCGGTCAGCTATCGCGACTTGTACTTCTGGCGTGAGATGTTCCGGCTCTACCTCGAGCATCCAGTCTTTTACGCATCCACCGAGCAGAACCGGGGTGCTCTCACTTTTACAGAGGCGAAAGGCAGACTTCAGGCGTACGACCAGCGACTTCGGGACACGGGGTTGCTTGGGAAGCTGAAGACGCCACAAGCTCGGTTGGCAGCGAAGCAGTTCTTGGACCTCAATTTCGATATCCTGCAGATCATGCATTTTCAGGAGGTGAATGCACGAGCGATGACGAAGATCTTGAAGAAGTTCGACAAGCGCACTCACCTCGAGGGCCAGCAATTCCGGAAAGACTTGGTGAGCAAGTACCCGGCGTTGCAGCCGCCCACTAGCAGAAACGCAGGCGGTGCCGGCGGTTTCGCGAACAGTATCGCACGAGACTTGTTTGCCGAGATCTCGAGCAAAGTGCTGTCTATTGTCCCACAGATCGACGACTGGAGCTGTCCAGTTTGCTACGAGATGGCGTGGCGGCCGGTGAGTCTTGGTTGCTGCCGGTCGATTTACTGCATTCGGTGTATCATCAAGCTGCAGGATGATGGTGTCACGAGATGTCCGACGTGCAACGCGGAGAGCATTGCGAAGGCGGATGGGAGGAATATTGATTTTGAGGCAATGGAGTTTTTGGAGAAGTACTTCCCGCTCGAGACGAAGAAGCGGCAGAAGGAGAATGAGAAGGCGGATCTGGAGAGGCGGTATGGGGAGGATTTTGTTAAACCTGGGTGTGCTGCTATGTGAGGAGCGCCATTTGGTTGTATGACTATGCGGGATGAACGAAAGTGTTAATAATGATGATAATGGCCAACGTTGATTAAATCCGTTCCGAAAACTTGCCTCCAGCGTCCCCTGAACCCGCATGTGTTTCTGTCCCTTTGACACTCGTCAGCCTGAGAAGCCTACACATGTGCTGTCCATGTTCGCCGAAGCAATAAAACAAAAACGAGACAACCAAAGCCAACAACACCAGCAGTACTGGTCTCTCCGTTCCGGTCATTGGTCAGCTGTCGCTATATTAGTGGGTCTGAGACGGGATAAGCTTTGAGCTAGCCGTTATTGGTTAGAGGGCTGGGTTGGCGGAACCTGGAATGGAGAGGTCGAAGCTGGTACGACCGACCACATTGCTGCTGATGAACATTCTTACCGCCCTCCTTTATGCCACCATTGCCTACGGCAACCACTTGTCCTTCCGACAGTAAGATTTACGCCCAATAGTTGACACTGCGTCGATCGCACCGCCAACGTCCTGACGTCCAATAGCCACAAGCCCCTCCTTTCTCCGACATGGCGGCACAGTATGAGCTTCGGGAACCACAAGCGGTCGCCGAGAGGGTGCTGCGGAGAGCACAGGTGTCGAAGGTATGTAGGAACACATGATCACGGGACGCCATACTGACTACGAGGGTAGATGACCAGAGCCCTCCAAGACCGCCTCGCCCTCGCCAGCGTTAAGATTCAGAACGGATGGGAGAATATGAGCCTGGATGCCATTGAGCCGCAGCTCGAGAGCGGCCGAATGAGGAAGAGGCCGGCATCTAGCAACGACACGGTTTCGGACACAGCTTCTACGACCTCGAGCATCATGCACTCCAGCCTTGCTTCATCCCCTCTCACAGCACCGATGTTCTCTGATGACATGCCCCGCTCCGGCAACCTTCACAGCAACAAACGCCAACGACCAGCGCAAGATATACGAGGTGTCTCCTCAGGCGCGATGCGAAGCGGTGCACGTACAAGGATGGCCACCAGGTCGACCTCCTGGAAGAGCCAACACAGTCTCCCAGAATCTTCTCCGATCGACCATGCCAA
This sequence comes from Friedmanniomyces endolithicus, assembly GCA_030411845.1. Taxonomy (NCBI): domain Eukaryota; kingdom Fungi; phylum Ascomycota; class Dothideomycetes; order Mycosphaerellales; family Teratosphaeriaceae; genus Friedmanniomyces; species Friedmanniomyces endolithicus. The sequence goes on from JASUXV010000022.1 coordinate 295,206, forward strand.
GCACGCCCGCTACCCATCAAATAACGTTTCGCACCTCTCCTTCATTTCCGAGAGCTCTACCGTCCCCGATAGTCCACCTTCGCCCATTCACAGCGAAGACGACGACGCTGATATCCCTGTCACATCCTTCAGCCTCAACGAGTCCACCCGCATCACCTCTCACACAACCTCACCCCCGCACACTCCGCCTCCGGACCGTCGTATGAGGAAGTCACACAATGTCTCCTGGTCACGCACACCAAAGCACGGCGACGATGGCGCCGATCTACTCATGTTCCTGGCTACTTCACCCTCACCCGCCATCAAAGGTCGCGATACTCTCCAGGCCAACACAGTTGTCCAGCCGCCTTCCACTCCGCCTTGCAAACGCACCCCGCTGCCTTCTTCGCACATGACGCCCAGCACTAGCGGCGCTGGCTTTCTGGGCTTTGGGCCACATACACCGGGCACAAACTTCAACTTTGCAGACTTCGTCAACGTCACGCCGAGCCCAGCGCAAGGACCGTGGACGAGTACGCCGAGCGCGGGAGTAGGTAGGACGCCAGCTGCAGCTCGTGAAGCGAGGAGGAAACTCAACTTCGATGCGCTTTTGCCACCTACGAGCAGTCCGGCCTTGAGGAGGAGTAGCAGCAGCAAGAACGGAGAGGGCTTGGGGATGGAGTTGGGAGGGGAGCTGATGTCGTGATTTTGAGAGTCGTACAGCATGGGTCACGGCGTTCACGATTTGACGATACATTCGACGGAGGCCGCTCACCGCGGCGTGTTCTACTACGACGCGGTTACGAGGCCACTTCACTTTTTTGCTTGCATAGCAGCGCATGAAATACGGCGAACGCATCGAGCCATTGGACATGGGCGGCTATTGGAAAGGGTCGTGAGAGGCGATGGTTATAGTGCGCGCATATGGATACCCACTGTCTCTTCATGAGCTGCAGTAAACGGAATGGTTCTTTGCTTCAGCATATGGCACCGATGGCACCACCGCCCAATCGGGTTTGAGGGTGTCGCATTTATGTCTCTGCCGCACGGCTTCGACAGACTTTTGCTTGACAGGGTGATGTGTTGATTAGCATATGAGTGACTAGCGAGCAGTAATTACAGCAAGACCGTCGGCATAATGAAAGATGGTGGTATATGGTATACCACCTCACTGTTCCATGTCTCTCTTTCGCGTCTGGAAGACGCGCACCTTAACACGAGAGTTTCACGCTAGCTCGCAGCCGCCGCTAGTAATGCAGGCGGACCGTCGCGGCTGCCGAGATGACAAGATTAAGTAAGCGTTTCGTGGTCGTTCACAGACATTGAACAGACGCATTGCCACGCACCATGTGAACACTCCAGCGTGTAAGCGATAAGCAACCATGTCCTCCGCCATAGCCAACAGCACCTTCTTTGCCACCCCCGACCTCCCGCCCACCGCCCTCCACTTCATCGACACGGCCATCGCCTCCTTCCACAAACTCCCCGGCTCCGCCATCGCCCTCCGCTACATCCGCTCCTCCTACCAAGACGACCCCGTCCGCTCCCTCGTTGAGCTCTTCCTCTTCATCTTCGCCGTCCGCTACCTGCTCGCGCCCGCCTACAGCACCAAGCGCAGCAAGAACGTGCCCCTGACGGAAGACGAAATCGACGAGCTGGTCGACGACTGGACGCCCGAGCCCCTGACGAGCGAGGAGTCGGCGTTCGAGAAACTGGAGAATGAGAAACGTCCCGTGATGACTGGGCCGGCGGGGCCGAAAGTCAAGCTCGCGGGGAGCGGAAGGACGGTGGTGAATTTGGGGAATTATAATCATTACAATTTCGCGGCGAATGCGGAGTTGATCGGGAAGGGAATTAGTACCGTGCGCACGTATGGTGTGGGGCCTTGCAGTCCGCCGGGGTTCTATGGGACGCAGGATGTGCATATGAAGAGCGAGGCGGATATTGCGGCGCACATTGGGATGCCAGCGTGCATTATTTACGCGCAGAGCTTTAGCACGATTTCGAGTATGCTCCCGGCGTTTAGTAAAAGGGGGGATATTATTGTGGCGGATAAGGCGTCAAATTTTCCGATTCGCAAGGGGTTGCAGATTAGTCGGAGTCAGGTGCGATGGTATGAGCATAATGATATGGCGGATTTGGAAAGGGTGTTGCAGCGGGTCGTGAAGGAGGGACAGGGAAAGCCGTTGACGAGGCGGTTCATTGTGACTGAGGGGTTGTTTGAGTGTGTGGGAGATATGGTGGATCTGCCCAAGGTGGTGGAGCTGAAGCTGAAGTATAAATTTCGGTTGATACTGGATGAGACGTGGTCGTATGGCATCTTAGGGCGGACAGGGAGAGGTGCGACGGAGCAGCAGAACGTGGATCCGATGCAAGTCGACATGATCGTTGGCGGGCTAGCAGGCGCGTTGGCATCCGGCGGTGGGTTTTGCGCCAGCACGAACGAGGTGGTGGAGCATCAGCGCCTTTCAGCGGCTGCCTACACCTACTCCGCCGCGCTGCCGGCTCTACTAGCTACGACCGCGAGCGAAACCGTTGCATTACTACAAGAGCAACCTCAGCTCATCCAGACGCTACGCGAGAGCACGAAGGCCATCCGCGCCCAACTCGACCCGCGCAGCGAATGGGTCCGATGCACCTCAGCACCCGAAAACCCAGTCCTCATTCTCGTCCTCAAAGACCAGCACGTCGAAGACCGCAAGCTTTCAATCGCGGACCAGGAAGCGCTGCTGCAAGACGCCGTGGAGGAGGCCCTCGCCAACGGCGTACTGGTCACACGGCTGAAGAGCCCGCCCATGGCGGTGGGTGCGAGCGTCAAAGAAGCGCAAAAGGAGTGGCGGCCGCGTCCGGGCATCAAGGTGTGCGTTACGACGGGGCTGTCGCGGAAGGAGACGGAGGCCGCGGGGAAGGTCGTCAGGCATGCGATTACGAGTGTGATGAAGAGCCGGAAGTGGCAGAAGGGGACGCTGCTTGCTGCGACGCCGAGTGCCGCGCCTGCTGCTTAAAGAAGCATGTCTACGTTTGGTGGGGGGGGTTGGAGTACTGGCGTTTGAAGTGGTGTTTGGGTTGACTTTGGTGGGTATAGGTAGGCGCTCTGTGTGCCGCCACGAAGGCTGATAGCGGACGCGATCGCCGCGATCTTCATAATTGTCCTCCAGATCCTCGGCGATGGTGCGGCATTACGATTCAATCGGGCAAAATTGATCAACACCAGCTGCATGCATTGAAGGATCACAACCCCTCGATTGGAGACTGCGGCTGGGATCTTTGACTTCAAGGGCAAGATCGCCCCCAACCCACACGAGTCCTACCGTAGATTATCGCTACCTCCCTTGTTGAGCGTCCCGCTGTTCCCGAACAACGCAACCTTTGGCTTCGCATTACTAGCTATGCGTAGCACAGTTGTGCTCCAGTGAGCGTGCTGCTTAGACTGTCACTGCAGCTTCCTCCTTGGACCGGTCAAGTATGAAAGCTGCACGCCTATCTTTTCCCACTCTGTCTCTCTCTCTTCTCTGTCGATACAATCTTGATATCAGGACTGCGGCTTTCATTTGATGAGCGATGGCGGATGCAGAGGAAGTCGATCTTGTGGTACTTGGCGCCGGTAAGTATCTCGCTTACCCGTACTACCGCCAGACTCTGACTTTGCCATACAGGCTTCTCTGGATTGGCAGCAGCAAAAGGCTACCTGCAATGCGCGCCGGACACCAATCTTGTCATTCTGGACAACAACAAGTCCATCGGCGGCACGTGGGCCAAAGAGCGGCTGTACGAGGGTCTGCGCAGCAACAACCTCAGAGGCACGCTGGAATTTCCCGATTATCCACTCCACGACGGCTTTGGAGTGAAGCAGGGCGAGTATTTGCCCGGGCCAGTGGTGCATGACTATCTTGCCGAGTATGCTAAGCACTGGAGCGTCCACGACCGCATCCGTTTCGAGTCCAAGGCGCTGGATGCGGAGAAGGTCGAGGATGCAGAGCACGGTGGGTGGCGACTAACGGTGAGCGGTCCGGGCGGCGAATACAAGCTCGTCACTCGAAAGCTCATCGTCGCCACTGGCCTTACTTCGCAGCCCCAAGCCATGCATGTCAAGGGCCAAGAGTCGTTCAACGCGCCCATTGTGAACACGGTCAGGCTCGCGGACGAGGGTGCGGAGGTTGTCAGAGATCGCTCAGCTACGCGCGTCACCGTCATCGGCGCCGGCAAGAGCGCCTACGACGCCGTCTACACCTACGCCAGCGGCGGCAAGCAGGTCGACTGGGTCATCCGCAAGAAAGGGCACGGCCCGGCCTGGATGAGCAAGAGCCATATCGTCCTCGGCCCGCTCGGGAAGTTCTGGGTGGAGGAGCTTGTGACGCGGCGCTTTCTGGCGTGGATGAGTCCCTGCTTGTGGGGCGATGTTGATGGGTCGGGCTGGTGGCGGGCTTTCTTGCACCGGAGCTGGCTGGGGAGGAAGATTTCGGATTTGTTCTGGTGGAAGATGAGCGCTGATACGCTAGAGCAGAGCGGGTTCAACGATGATCCGAAGTTGAAGGCGTTGCACCCGGATACTGGGATGTTCTCTACGGCGACTACATTCTCCATCCTCAACTACCAGACGGATATCCTCGACTACGTGCGAAACGGGCAGGTCAAAGTCCACCGGGAGAACATTTCGCACCTCTCAGACCACACCGTGCACCTCGCAGACGGCACATCACTCCCCTCAGACGCCTTCATAGCAAGCACCGGCTGGCTCTTCGGCCCCGCCGTCGCCTTCAAAGACACAACCACGCACTCTGACCTCGGCATCCCCAGCCTCGACTACACCCCCAAGCAAAAGGCCTTCTGGGCCGCGCTGGACGCGCACGCCGACGCCGAAATCTTCCACCGGTTCCCCAAACTCGTTGCGCTTGACTACCCGCCCTGCGCGGACGACGATATGAAGGAGCATCCTCTTGATGAAGTGGATGCGGGGATAGTCCGGAGGGAGTACCAGCCCTGGCGTCTCTACCGCTCGCTCGTGCCTCCCGGGTTGGCGGCAAAGGGGGATCGGAGTCTGGCTTTTGCGGGTTTCAGTGCGAATATCACGGGGCATATCCGAAATGAGATCTCGGGACTCTGGATGTACGCTTACATGAACGACAAGCTGGCTATAGACCCGTGTCGCGACGTCGAGGATGTGTACTGGGACGTTGCGTTGCTGCAGCGGTTCTGCTATCGGAGGTATCCGTATGGGTTTGGGAGGAGGTTCCAGGACTTCTTTTTCGATGCGATACCGTGGAATGACGTGCTGTTGGGGGATTTGGGGATGAATGGGAAGCGGAAGGGGGGGAGCTGGTGGCGGGAGTGCTTCGAGCCGTATCGGATGGAGGACTACAGGGGGATTACTGGGGAGTGGTTGGGCATGAGGAAGGAGAAGGTAGGGTAGGAGGGCGTGAGAGGGTTGGCCTCTCAACGTCGCTATTTACAGCGAGTGCTGTCTGGTTCTGGTCTTCGAGCGCGTTGTCGGATTTGTCGGTACAAGCAAGGCTTGACGACGACGAGGAGCCTTGCGCATCGTCTCCATCGGATGGGCATTTGCTGCGCTTGGAAATCGAGCGAATATGCGAATCAAGCGTATACCTGCGGTCATCCCGCTCTTTCGCCCAGATCGGACGACGAAGGACGCGTCAATACGCTGCGGAGATGCGCACCGCGAGTACAGAACAAGCAAAATCTTAGGAGAAGGTGACTGCCATTTCAAGGGCGCCTCGAACGTACTCTGCCTTGACAGCTCTTCCTACCTGCTCTCTCATGGAAGCCGTCGTCTAGCTACGAGCCGTTCATCACAAGCCGACACCCAAACCGCTCCTCCCATTTCTAGCCTGGCCACCTTCCACAGCTCGCCACGCCAAGACCGCAAAGTCGCGTAAGACCGTTCTAATGCTCGGTCCTCCATCGTGATGACATAGTAACCAGCTTTCGTGATATCATACGCCATGCAGCACACTCATCTTCAATGCGATACGCTCGAAACGCTAACGCTCAGCAAGCACCCGAAACAAAATGCGGTATTCCCTCCGGATCACATCACAGCGCAATCACTATCCTTCGTCTGCGCCGGGACGCCCATCTCATCGAACGTCTTGGGTCCCTTCCCGGGCGTGACCGGCTTACCTTGCACCGGCGCCGGCGCCTGGCTGGGCTTCGGCTTCATCGTCGTCACCGGCAGAGACGAAGCTGCCGGCATACTGTCCCGGTCTTTGATCGGCGGTCGTGGCGCCCCTCCACCACCGCCACCAAGCGTCGAGCCCGACGGCCTACTCTCAGCTTGTGGCCGTGAGCCCGGTCTCGAGATCCTCCCACCACCACCACCGCCCCCTGTTGTTGGAGGAAGCGGCAACGGCTGGTCGAAATTCGGCATACTCCCCGACCTCCCCGCCGCAGTAGGCGAAGCGGGTTTCCCTCCCCCCGGCTGCGGCTGCGGCGGTCCGTAGCGGTGCCCTCGAGCTTCGGCCGGCGCACTGAAACCGATATCCAGCTTCTGCAGCGTTTGTGCCGGAGGCGCCGTAGGAGCATGTGCTAGCTTACCGGGCTGTGGTGTTGGTGGACCCGGGGAAGGGGCCGGGCGAGGCCCAGCTGGACCGCTGTAGTTCTGCATGCCGGCCGGTCCGCTCGCGATGCGGCCTGCTGTTGGTCGCATGCCGGGGGCTAGGCCGTAGGATCCTTGCTGGGCTTGCATGGGCATCACGGGTCTGCTGTTCTGGGTGGGGTTGTGCGGTGAAGGCGGGTATGGGGTCTGTCTCCCGCCCTGACTTGGCAGCTGTGGGACCGTGGAAGCAGAGCTCGACCGCAGTTCTGGACTGAGCTGGAATGCGGAACTGGGTCTGATGTCTGGGTTCATAGCCGTAGCGGGTCGAGGAGGTGGGTTTGCGTTGAAGAACCCACCCGTAGGTCCCAGTCGTGCTGCTGGCTTCAGCATCGGTGGACCAGGGGGCCCGTCTTCAAGCGGATACGGTACCACGGAGGCTGGCCGACTTTCTAGAGGTGCAACGGTGGGTGGGCGGTTGTCGATCGGGTAAGGCGTCGTTGTCGACTCTCGCGAAGGCGGCTGTACGTAGGTATTGTACGATGCACTCAATCGCATACCGTTTGCTCGCGGAGGCGTGGGAGAGGCGCGGCCATTGCCATAACCACTCGCCTCCTCCGCTGTCAAGCTCTGGCCGAGTCGACTCGGTGCTGGCTGTCTCTGCTCGAACCGTTCCGGCCTCGCCCCACGCATGGACCCATACTGGCTCTTAATCCTCGTAATCGCCACATTTTCATGATCTTTCTTCGACAGAACCTGCTTCCGCGCCAACCCATCTATGCGGCGCTGCGCATCACCGTTACCGTGCTTCGAAGCCTTCTGGTACCACTCCAAAGCCTTGTCAAGGTCCACCGGGACGTGCATGCCAATCTCGTGAAAGTAGCCCATGGCGAACTCAGCGGTCGGAAGTCCACTTTGCGCCGCGCGTTCAGCGTACGTAAAGGCGAGCTCTTCGTTCTTCGGGAAGAGACCTTCGGAGCCAACAAGAAACCACTTGCTCAGACCCAGGTCCGCTTCGGCCTCACCCTGCTTAGACGCAAGAGCATAGTAGTGCATCGACAACGCAGGGCTGAAGTCGCACCCAAGCGAGCCGAGCTCATAGCAGGAACCCATTTTCAGCTGCGCTTTGGCGAACTTCAAGTACGCCGCTTTCTCGATGTTGATCCGCGCACCTCGCTCATCATACTGCAATGCACTTTCGGGCACTTCCACCTGCGGTAGCTGTCTCGCGAGTAGCATCCCGTACACATACGCGCCTTGCGCCGCGTTCTCGTCCGCCGCCTGCGCGCTCTTTCTGATCAAATCAAGGCCCTTCGCGAAGTCCTGCGGCTGCCCGTGTTGGCCTCGCAACGTCATCATGCCGAGTCGGTAGTAAGAGGCGGCGTCTCCAGCATCAACGCCACGGTGGTAGTGCCGTAGCGCTTTAATCGGATCATTATACGACTCGTAAAGCATTCCGATACGGTACTCCGCTCTTGCGTACTCCCTGTCCGCCGCTCGCGAGTAGCACCGAAAGGCTTCCTTCTTGTCCTCGCGCTGCCCAAAACGACCCCATTCCAACCACATCCCGCGCAAGAACTCCGCTTTCGGGTGATGCTGGTCCGCAAGAAAGGTGACAATGTTCATGGCATCCGTTTTGAGTTGGTGTTCGACCCGCGGTGTCTTCGATCTCGCCGTGCGTGGCCGGGCAGCCGCTATTCGCTCCTCGTTGTCTATGCACACTCCCACGTACACCAGCGCGTCGGCGGCCCACGCCAACTGCATATCCGGGTCGTTTGAGTTCAATACCACCGTCCGCGCATTCTCCAATGTCGCCTCGAGCTGCTCATCTGATGGAGGTACATTCGGTGGAGGATTGACCAGTTTTGGGAAGGGCGTCAGGTGCGGCGGGTCGGTGGGGAGGGGGGTGTCCGAGCCATTGAGGTTCATGTGGTGCATTCCGTCTTGTATCTGGTTCGACATCTCCGGGTTGATCCTGCGACCCACTCGTCAGTTTCGCGCGATCTTGGTGACTTGCTGGGTCGATATGGGCATGGCTACCTCTGCGGCTCTGGTGCCAACAGCTCCGGCGCTGCCGGCGCGACATAGTAATCATCGAAGCCTCCAGGCACATATGTCGCACTCATGCCTCGAGAATGGCTCGACATTGAAACGGCAGTATTATGCTTCGTCGCGTAAGCTTATATGCAGAGACTGGCGGAGGCGCGCGTTGCGTCGAGTCGTGGGTGGGGGTGGGGTGGTGGGGCTGTTCCGCTCAGTCAACCATTGTCTAGCAGCGCGATCTCCGCTGTATCAGCGACAGCGTGCCTGGGCAAGAGAATCATGAGAAAGCGTCGTATTGGAGTGGATGGTTATGGTATATCGTACCTTATGCACAGTGACTGGGCGAAGCTCCTCGCTCGTCGATGTTGCTACTTTGGCTTGGCGGCACCAAAGATCTAGAACTAGACGCGGGGTGGAGGGACGACGGGTCTATAATGATTCCATCAACAACCCCAACGACATTAACGGCGACGGCGAGTTGGATGATGATATGGAACCGTGGAAGGCCGGGAAAGTAGTCCGCCTCGTGAGCCTTGAGACAGTAGTGCCCACGCGGCGTACCTGTCTCCCCGATCCTGCGTGGGACATGCGCCCGTACGCCGCTACGACACAGCCTCATGCTTGGAGTGGCATGACCTTTATAAGTTAACAATCTGCCATGGCATGTCACCGAGACACGATCTCAACCCAACTGCAGTCTCGTAGAGGTCAGTACTAGTGTCGAGCATGGTTGCACAGCCTGTGCCACTCAAGCGCATACCCATTTGTACATGCCGTGGCTACCTCATTGCAACACAGCCTTGCTCTTCGCCCTCAAACACCAACGCTAATAGTGTCAACATGTCAATGCTCTAAATATGCTACGCCTTGCATTGCCGCAACCGTGTCTTGCGTAACCGTCCACTTGCTTCGTTGCACGTGTAAAGCACACCGTCAGCCGGGAAGCAATCCCCTCAAGCAGACGTAATGCATACAAGCATACGATCCACCATGTCTTGACGCCGGACCCGCTCCCCCAGCAGCTTCTGCTGTGTTCAAAATACACACAAACACCCCCAAACCAGCGCTTCCAGCTCTGCAGTCTCCTAGTACTGCATCCCACTCGCACTCCCATACCCGCCTTCACCCACGTTATCGTCCAGAGACCGATACGCTCCTCTCCCTCCCCTGCCACCTCCTCTTCCTCCCCCGGTATTCCCGCGTCCGCCTCCACGGTAGCCGCGCTGTTGGCCACCACCACCACCACCGCCTCTCCCGCCGCCGCCACCTCCGCGTCCGCCGCCACCACGTTGAGCCGCGAAACCAATCCCGCCGCCGCCGCCGCTGGCTTTGCCCGCCCAGCTATTACTTTGCGCGTACGGCTGAGGATTACTCCGCATTTGCACTTTCGGCCTCGTAGAACCCAGCGGTGGAAAGTCGTCCTCTCGCGGGTGCACCCGCGCCTGCCGTCTAGCAGGGAAACTCGCCTCGTACTGATCCTCTCCTGCAATCTCCTCCTCAATCCGTAGCAGTACTCTCTCGCCCACCACTGTCTCAAACTCGAGAGCCTGATGCTCGGGCACGCTCTGCCAATGATGGATATAGCTCGCTTCGATAGGTTTGGCCTCCCTCCGCGTGGCGAGAACAACGTAGGGCGTAGCATTCTCGGTGTAAATGCGTACCTTGGGGTCGACAGGCTGTACACGAGCAGCCCAGACGCGGTTCTTTTCCGAGGCAACGCCGGTCACGCGCCACCGCACTTTCGCGCCCATGCCGCCGACCTTATCGAGGATGGCGCGAGGCGCTGGGCGGGGTGTGATGAGGATGTTGTTCGCTAGATGCTTGATCTCGGATTCTGGGACGCTGGTGGGCAGCTTGAGGAGTGATTTCAGACGATCGATGTCCGGTGCTGAGAGCAGATAGCCGGTGAAGAAGACGGAGCGCTTGATGCAGTAGGGTGTTGCGTGAGGTGGAGCGGTGCCGGCAATGATGGCGGCGTTGTGAGAATTGATCATGGCTTGGACTTGAGCGACTTCGCTGACGGGGTCCATGTTACCATCTTGCTCGGTGACTTGGATGACCTCGGCGTTAATGGGTGGTCGAGGGGCATTCTGGCTGGACAAAACCCGATTCAGGTCCTCGAAAAAGTCGCGGAAAGCTTTGGTGTGTTTTGGTCGATCCTCGTACATGCGTAGCTCGCCGGCCTCGCGGTAGGTGTGGACGATATCTTGCAGTAAGGCTTGCTTAAAGGCCAATGTGTTGGCAAAAAGCTTGCCCGACGGGCTGACCCTGGGCTTCAGGCATACCATGTCGAAGTCTAAACCTTTCGCGACGACCATGCGGTTGATGAGGTCTGTGAAGCCTGACTCCGACCGCCCAGTCAGCAAAATACTCACGGCGTCCTCCTCCGCCATTGACAGCCGCACAAGGTCAACGATCTTCTCATTCCAGCAGCCCGCCCATGCCCTCGGCTCTTCCACCTCAACACCTTGCCCCGTTGCTGTGAGGATCTGCGGGTTGTGCCACCATCCGCCATCTTGAAAGAAGTCTTGCGTTTGCAATTGCCCGCACGTGCCCCATGCCCACACTTGTCTATTTGGAAGAGGCGAGGAGAACACTGCAGTCGCGCATTAGATCTCAGTCTTGGAGCGAGTTTGTGCGCCTTTTAATGATTACGCACATGTATTGTCGAAGTCGTAGATGTGGATGCTCTTGATGCGCTCGACCGCCGGCAACTGCTTGTCCGCGCAGCTCCAGCGCTTGAGCGCCGTGGTGGTGTGAACTGAAATTCCGCTCATCTTTCTGGTCCTTCCCACAATACGGTACAGTGAATTCTTAGCGAACGCTCTGAACATCCATCGTGAGAGGTGTACAGAGATTGACGAAGGTTCGAAGTGCAAGTCCGCGAAGAAGGTTACGCCAAGGCTTCTGAAGAACGTGGCGCGAAACCTAATCGACCGGCCCGTCCGCCGAATCGTGGGGTAGATCTGAGGATGACATCCATGACTTTCACAGCGACGTCCAAACGGCATATCCGCTCTGGTCGTGTGTGCTTCGATAACTGATAAAGGTACCGCTGGCAAGATGCTCGCTCGCGTCGCTCAGCGTTCGGTTCCGCGCTGCACACGATCTGCATCATCACGGGCCGACTTCCTCGCCCAGCGAACACCTCCATCTCGAGTCGCATCAGTATCATACCAAGCACGAGCCTACCGCAAGCAACAGCACCTGCTTCGATCGCTGCTCGCCATAGCCATCGCTGGCGGTGCAGTAACAGTCACGCAGTACTATCTCAACAATGGCAGCGTCATCCGGACCAGCCACGCCGAAGCGCCTCCGGCCGACGATGAGACGCCAATGGTCTTCGAACAAGCCAAGAAGAAGGCCCATTACAGTATCGAGGAGAATCGGGATATGATCTCGAGCCAACACCATCAGGTCAAACGGTCATGGGATAACCCCGGAGTGTATGCTTGGGGTAGCAATACCGGGAGGGTTGTGGCTCCGGACAGCAATGACAATCTTATTAAGACACCTCGACGAATCAAATACTTTGACGGGAAGCTTCTACGGGACATCAAGCTTGACCGAAACTTTGGTGCTGCGATTGACGAGAATGGCAATCTGCTGCAATGGGGTAATGGGTATGCGCCAGATACCAAGGAGCCGATCATGACGCTGAAAGGCAAGAATCTGATCGCACTGACAACATCTCGAGACCAAATACTAGCTCTGTCAAAGAGCGGCAAGGTCTACAGCCTCGCCGTCTCGGCAGAAGACCAAGCATCAGGTACCAAACCCACCGAGTCATCCTGGATACCCTTTTGGAGCTCCACGAGCCTTGTCTCGTACCGGGATATATCGCCGAAAGATCTTGCGTCTTCCGACCGCATTTCTAGCATAGCTGGCGGTCAAGATCACGCATTACTCCTCACATCCAAAGGCCGTGTCTTCTCCACGGCCTCCGCCACGGAGTCCTTCCCCTCCCGCGGCCAGCTCGGCATTCCCGGCCTGACTTTCGCAACCCGTCCGGAGGGACCTTACGACCAACCGCACGAGATCACTACGCTGAAGGGTTTTAACGTGGCGCGAATAGCCTGCGGCGACTACCACTCACTCGCCCTCGACGAGGATGGCCGTGTCTTCAGCTGGGGCGACAACTCCAGCGGACAGCTGGGTTTCGACTACAATGCCGAGACCAGCATCGTCGACGCTCCCTCCCTCATCCCAATCCAGAAGCTCTACTCAGGAACCTCCCAAGTCCCCATCGTAACACGCATAGCGGCGGGAGGCTACACCTCCTACATCACCGTCGACGCCAAACAAGTCGCCGTGCAAATGGGTCGACTTTCCCTCGCCGACCAAGCAAAAGCCAACCTGCAAGTCGGCAAAATCACCGCCGACACGTTCGCCTTCGGATCCGGAATCCAAGGAAACCTGGCGAACGGACGATGGACGCACGTCCAGCCCACTCCCGCCAAGATCCCCTCCCTCTCCGGCCTCTTCGAATACGACGAGATTACAAACACCACCGTCCCAATCCGACTAGCGCACCTCTCCGTTGGCGGCACGCACGCCGCGGCCGTCATGTCCAACATCACCAACCTCTCCGCCTCGACCTCCGCGACCAGCACCGACGACGACACGAACTGGGGCGCGGATATCGTCTTCTGGGGCGGCAACGAGCACTACCAGCTCGGGACGGGGAAACGCAATAATTCGTCGACGCCAGTGTATCTACAGCCGTTGGATTTGGAGGCCGAGACGAAGCGGGCGAGGAGGAGTTCGGGGGTTGCTGCGGCGAAGGAGGAGCAGCATCGGTTTCATATTACGCCGAGGGCTGCGGCGAGGTTAGGGGATGGAAGGACGAGGAGTGTGGAGCAGAGGGTCGAGTGTGGGAGAGGGGTGACTTGTGTGTACTCCGGGACTTAGCCACTTCATTGAGAGTGGTCTGGAGGGGCAGAGCCGTGCGTAGGCAGGCTTGCGAGCTGAGCGGTTCTACCGTCATCATGAAAGGTTCCAATAGCGGCGTATGAGCCGGATGTAGAGGATGCGAAGGTGAAAGAAGGCGCGGGCTACTTTTTACCGGCCGCTGGGGCGCGAGACCGATTAGTGAGAGCGCGATCGGAGCCATCCACGCCGCCTGCAAGAGAGATCGTGGAGCCTCTTGGTGTTAGATGCGGGGAGCGAGGAAGCGGGACTCGGAGGCGTTAGGAAGGGTAGCGCTTGTTAGTTGGTGTACTGACGGACTTTACCGTTCTCGACTTAGCAGGCACAAGCTTTATCGTAGCGATCATGTCCCTGTTGCGCACTGGGAAGGGTTGTTACGCTATCGTGGTGCTTGGTGATCGTGCGTAGCTGCTGGCAGTGCTCATCGAGATCGGCCTGTTTCACCGACTCGTCTTTGAAGTCTTCGACTGCAACCTGGAGCGTCGACATGTGACTGCGGTAGCGGCGGCGCTTTTGAGACCCATCGTCCTTGTTCACTAAGCTTCGGCTTGCAAGGACCGTGGTATCACGAAGATTTGCTCCAGCGCAGCCCAGTGACCCGAAGGCTTCTATCAATGAGGAGGTGCGTTCGCAGTGTGTGCGTAGCGCCTTGCCGTGGAAAAGTGAACGGCTCTGTGACGACGAGATCAGTAGAACTGTCCAAATCAATAATTTCGCATTTTACCGGCTTGTTTGTTCGTCGCATTTAGGACGCCCTTGAACAGTCCAGCAAAGTATGAAAGAGTGACTAGCACTTAACAAGCCAATTCGATACCGATTATCTACCACTACCGATCGCGCCCGGCGGACTTTGCGGAATCTTCTCCCTGCTCTTGCCCGGCGGCCCAATCGTGCCGACCTTACTCGCCCCCGGGACGAACACCTTCGCGTTCGGCCGCGGCGAGTTGGACCCGGTACTCCCATTCGTCAGCGAGCCCGACGAAGCCTCACTCTCTTTGTGGTCCTCAACCATGGTATTGACGGCACCGGCAGAAGCTGCGTGAGGCTGATGTTGCTGTTGCGGTAGCTGTTGCTGTTGATGTTGCTGCTGCTGCTGCGAGGGCCAGGAGTACTGATGTCGAGGCTCGGGCGGGAAGACGTACTCTTCGCCCGCATCGGTGAAGCCGGAGTACTGGCTCAGCATGCTCGAGCTACGAGCGCGTGGGCCGTGCGAGTTCGAGTGCGACATCGAGGGCTGGGCAGAGTGGAAGGGCGACTGGAAAGCCTGGTGCGGACTCGAGTAAGTCGGGAAGCCGTTTGTTTGCGGGCTGAGGGAGCCGAGCGAGCCGTTGGTGCCTGGGAGTGTGCCTTCGGGTGTCGGCGGAGACGAGTAGCCTGGGTAAGCGGGCGTTGCCATGTTCCAGCTTTGCAGGGCAGCGAGTTGCTGGTACGCTTCGTGAGCTTTGGCTTCGAAAGCGTTGGCTTCGGCCTCCATGGTGCTGATGGTGAAGCGGAACTGCACATCCTCTGCCTCGCGCCTTTGGAGGGCCTGAGAACGCTCGTGCTCGCGATGCTGCTTGGCTGTCGTATCGGCGTGCTGCTTGACGGCGAGCTTGTCGAGCTCTTGTGCCTTTTGAACGTGCCGTGAAGCCATCCGCTCGCG
Organism: Friedmanniomyces endolithicus; assembly: GCA_030411845.1. NCBI lineage: Eukaryota > Fungi > Ascomycota > Dothideomycetes > Mycosphaerellales > Teratosphaeriaceae > Friedmanniomyces > Friedmanniomyces endolithicus. Next base: position 310,349 of record JASUXV010000022.1, read on the forward strand.
TTTGGATTTGGCGGCGTCGATGTCAGATTTCATAGCAGAAAGCTCGCGGTCAGCCTCAGCTTTGGCGGTATCGAGGTCCTTTTCGGCGCGGCGTTTTGCGTTCATCGCATTCTGCCAAGTGGACCTCTTCGAGACGGACTGAGCAACTTCATCCTCTGGCACGTCGCCAAACGCATCAACCTCACGCTTCAAATCAGCAGTAGCTTCTTCAGCTTGGTTCTTGTGCTGCGTGATCTGCATGATACGGCGCTCCTGCTTGTCATCTAGACCGGAAGACTCGAGCTTGTTTCTGAGCGTGTTGATTTCCTTGCGAATGTCGGACACCGCGCCTCTCTGGTCTCGCTTGACTTTGCGTGTGCGATTGCGCACATCGTTGAGCTTGCCTTCAGCTGACAAGATGGACTGCTTGAGCGTAGTGATCGGCGAAGATGGCCGGGAAGCCGGGTGCTGAGGCTGTGACGGTGCGGCAGCAGTCTGCTCAGCGGATGGTGGAGCCTGAGTCGTGAAGCGAATCGAACAAAGCACATCGCCAGCAGCGATCCCGACGATCTCACAGAGGTAATTACTCCTGGGGGCAAGACCAAATATCTCGCCGTCGAAGCTAGGCTTACCCTCCGCATCATCGCCAGTTGCACTTGACATGATGCGCGTCGAGCTCCAGGCAGCACCGTTGACCCGCACAAAAAATGGCTTGGATTTGTCGATGCCGGGGTTACTCAGACTCATGTCTTGCTCCCCACGGTGGGCGCTCTGTGTCGCAGCTTCTGGAGATAGACCGATGGAGAAGTAGATCTCGGTGTCACGTACCTCCGAGATCCAGAGGCGGCTGGTAGTTGGGTAGGTGGTACTGATGAAAACTGGCGATTTGTTCGTGTACATTGCGGCCGCATCACGAGCATCGTCAGCCGCGTCTCTCTGTTCCATCTCCTTGACGAAAGTGACCTTGGTACTCGCCACAGCCGCCCATAGCGGTTGCTGGCTTCTGACTTGATTGGCCTGCTTTTTCTTCTTCTTGTTACTCCAGTCCCGCGCTTTGCCTTCCCGCTCTGCTGGTGAAGGTCCAGGTGACCGCAGATCGGAGGCCGAGGCCGTGTGCGGAAGCTGCGAGCCTTCAGAGATGGTACCAGATCTCGAGGTTGGCTCAGCCCCTGAGGCTGGTTCAGGATCGGATTTGGTAATTGCTGGTACACCTTGGTCTCGCTCGTTCGCTTTGACGAGAGACCGGCGGATACATGTTGTCACGCCCTGCGAGACAATGTGTATCCCAAGAATAGTACGAATGACTGTGAACGGCCACCCACGCTCTATGGGTGGCGGTGAAATGAATGACGACGCAAAAGGTGGAACATCAAACTGAACGCCAAGGTCCATTTTGTGTATGACGGAGCGTAGGTAGTCGAGAGCGGTAAGATGTATCGCTTTGTAGCGTAGCACGTGAACGACGCAGACGACCAGCGTACTCGTCGCTATGCTGTAAGTTGGTCCACCAGTGCTGGCAGCCGCGCCGCTCAGCGACACAGCGATGACGGCCTGCGAGAAATCCAGGAAGATATTCTGTACTGGCTTCCACAGTGGCAGCCAAAATGCCCAGAAGATTAAATCCACGATCAATATGGTGGCCATGGCAGGGTAGCCGAAGTTGGACGCATTGAACATTTCCTTGATGTTGGGCCATGTTGAAATTGACAGGCCGGCGGTGGGTGGGACGAATGTCAGAGAAGCAAAGAGCGACTGGATGACCAGGACGAGGGTGGGCGGCAGCGACAGTAGAAGAATGAGGATGGAGATGGCGTCGCGCAGCGGGTAGTAGGTCAGAATGGTCGATACGGATGTCGGCGGAGTGCCAGTCGGCGGTGTACTTGAACCACACGGCGAAGTGTGCGACTGATGAGCCTCCGCGCTTGGCGCCGCACAGGCAGCCTCGTGCACGTTGTCCGGCATATCTCCGCCTACTCCCTCGAGCGGGTCCTCGGATGCAGTCCGGTCTCTTCGTGTGCCTTCTGTTGCTGCCGCATCGTCTTTTTGAACGGTCTGCGATGCGTTGTCGGCAGGTTCTGCGGGTCGCGGGAATCTGAGACCTTGGTTCAGGCCCGTCGTGGGGAGCGCTGGCGGCGGCACAACAGACACAGGCTTTCCATTTGGCTGGACGTCAAGCTGCCCATTCGATTGCGTCTTCGACACCCGCTTCCCGGGCTGTGCCAATCCGTTCTCGTGGCGTGTATCTCTCTGGTTCGGTGCGTTCTTGGTCTTTCTCGGAGGCATGAAACCCCTACTGACCAGGACCAGCACGTACGCTCTCCCTCCCGGCTCGTCTCGTCTACGGCGAGCCAAGCGGGAGTCAGGGGGCGCGGGAGGGGTTTATGGCTGCAGGCGGTACACGCAGGAGGGGTTGTAGTTTTGGTACGATACCGGGTAAGGTGTTCGTCCGAAGGCAGAGCTTGAGACTGAAACAGCAGACCTTCAGGTCGCAAGTGCGGAATCCTCCGTGTGCCCGCCCGCAGCGCAGACGCACACGCACGACATGACAGCACCTCCTCGGCCAAATCTTTCCGAACGCTAAGAGAAACAGCACTGCCGCCATTGCAATGCTGCCGAGAACCCTATTACGCTGCAGGCATCCGAGTGGACGAGCTCGGTGTACACTTTACAAACACTGGAATCGGCCTACACAAGCAATTTCCTGCGTATATATGCTGAGGCGGACATCATCCCCTACCGACCCCTTCAGCAAGCCCTCTGCAGCTGCGCGGTCAATCCACCGATCGGTCAGCGACTCAGCGTGTCCTTCTCGTACTGGTTTCTCACCCCGCCTCTCGCCAGTCAGATGCTTCTACGGATAGCGACAATTTTCTGAAACGGCCCCGCCCATGCTCGGGACAGGGCCGGAATGCTCTTCAGCCCTCTAGAGCATTTCTACAACGCCAAGACCCGATGCCGGAGCTTCGTGGTGCGGAACTATTTGATTGCCTTACGTACCTCATTGCCTCACTACTGCATCTCGTCGGCTGAGGCTGGTTCTGTATCTGTGTACTTCAATCGCGGTCATTTGTAACGCTAATAGTCCGGTCTTGTTCGTCTCATTAACAAGACGTGGACCCTTGGGCATCGGCTTTCCGTACGGTGCCCATCCGTCCTCAGGCGTCGAGATCTGCCCTTCAAGCATCTGATCAGGCGGCAAATTCTTGCGACGGAGACTGTTCGTATGCTAAACGTGACCATCGTGCAGGCACGCTCCGATGCCGACCGGCTTGGTGCTTTGATCGTTCTATTGGAGTCCGCAGAGAGTTCGACGACCGTCGGTTGGATAACCCTGAAGCAGACTACAGCTTTTCATCCCGCTGCGCTGCCGGTGTCTTCTACAGCATCACTCTTATCCCAAGTGCCTTGCTCAAGCTTCCTCACGTCCTCGAGCAAGTCTGTCACCCTCTCGCTGTACCTCGCCTTCACTTCCTCCTGCGATACCCACGTGTCTCGAAAGACATCCAGCATAAACGGCGGCAACGCAATCTTCTTCCCCTTCACATAATCGTACACAACAACGTCCTCCACGAGCCTAGCAGCAGGCCGCTGGTGCAGCTCACTCATAATCACCACATCCAAGACGATCGAACTAGTTCCAGACGTCGGTTCGCTCCGCAGCTTATGGTATACGGAGTAGTGATCCGGCCAGGTCATCGGAAACTTAAAATGAGTAGTGATACTCTTCAATATCAAGCCCGCCTCCGAAGGCGACATGACATTACGCCAGGCCTTGCGGTTCGCCGGATCCACATGCATGCCGAGCTTCTGCGTCCACTGCACGCGACCGGACTCGGCGAAGCGGTTATACATGACGTTGTTGACATGCCCCATGCTATCACCCTCCCCCCAGACAACCTCTTGCCTGTAGATCCCTCGCCTCTTCGCATCCGTCAAGAAGCCTTCGCTGCCGGCCACGAGTTCGCGCCAGTCCCGTGCGATCTCGGATAGAACTCGGCCGGCTTGGTGGATTTGCTCGTCGTTGGCGCCGAAGATGAGGCATTTGCCAATCCGTTGCTTGACGTCCGAGAGCCATCTTGGGCTTAGGGATGCTGTCGCCGGGGTCTCCGTGGTGCTCGTTGATCGGAAACGTCGAGAGGGAATGACAGTGAGATTGCCGGCTACGCGCTTCGAGACAGCATCGGCACGGCATAGGAGGCGTGCGGCTCGCATTGCCGCTGGTGGTTTGTTATGTGTACATTATTGTGACGTCTTGCTAATGGGCCACTCACGAAGACGAAGTCAATAGCTGCGGTGAGCGTGGATACAGTTGAGCTGACCGCTCTAAAAGCGGAGGTGACGGCGCTAATTCCGCGATAACCCTACTAAAGCTTACGTAACCCTACGCTAGCGTAGGTAACCGCTATTAACTAAATCTTTTCGGAACTTCTTTTACTTTCCTTCTCTAATAATACTAAGGTAAGAATACCCCTCTCCCCTAACCTCTTTATATCCTCTTCTAGACCTTTTCTTAACCGATTCGCGATATTATTAGAATAACTAGCAATTACTACTAAGAAAGATTACTTATTCCTAATTAATTCTTAACCGATTTATAACATACCTCGCCTTAGATACTACCTTAGCTACGCCGCCTACGAGGTATGCGTTAAAGCTAGCAAAACCCGTACTATCCCGCTACTTATCCTAGTAAGTTATAAATTAGTTTATAGCTAGATTATAACTAATCTAGAATAGAACGATAATAAGGAAGTCGTATTTATGTATAGCGAGATTTAGTACTGCATCCCTATAGGGGTTAACTAAGTCGCTTGCGGCGTATATTAATTAGTTCTTAATTAGTTATTAGCTAGCTAATAATACCTAGGATCTCTTTACTAGCACTAGCGCCCTCCGCTAATATATTAATAAGCTAGGTATATATATTAGCGTTTCGGTATATAAATCGATTCTTAATTAGTTGTTAATAAGCTAACGACCTATATAGTGCCCTAGCAAGCCCCGTTCTAGTAGGAATCCTAGCTTAGAAGTTATCGAGCAAGCTAAGGGTATATTATTATCTAGTTCTTAACTAATTTATAACTAATTCGTACAGAATTCTATAATAACCTATAGCTGCTCGAGGTCGCTACTAATCTTAATAATGTCGCAGCTCGCCTCTAAGTCGCTACTAAGTAAGTTATTAATAGAATTATAACTAGTTCTTAACTAATTTATTATTAGTACCCTAAAGAAAAAGAAGAACAAGGCTATAGTAGAGCTATCTAACGATAATGTCGTATAAGTTATAATCTAGTCCTTAACACGTTCTTAACTAATTTATAATAGCACCCCG